>VZDJ01000074.1:6561907-6680648 GCA_008694505.1 Cyanoderma ruficeps
AAAAAAAAAAAAAAAAAGAAAGGCAGCATTCATCCAAGAAAGGAGTGCTTTCTTAACAGCTTTATTTCTAAAGGAAAGTATGGTTCTAAGCAGTATGTCACATTCAGGTTGAGAATTATTAGTGGAAGTATGATGTCCAAAATGTACGTTCAGATCAAAAAATATATCAAAAAATAAGTCATGCACTTTCTTAATTTAAAAATCTAAAATATTTCGATCACTTGATTGTAATTGTGACCTTACATGCATTAAGAAGATTTTAACTAACTTTCTGTTGTTATACCTGATTTTCCTACAGGGTAGAACTCAAAGTAACCATGTATCCTACATTTTCTAGGCTTTTTAAACTGCATTAACACCCACTTGAGATGATTAACTTTCATGTCTAAATTTTCTTTCTGAATTGAGTTTTTGTTAGATTAAATTGAAATTCTTGAAAGAAACATATTGCTGGAATGTTCCTTTGCATATATAATTTTTTTCTAAACTGATGTTTGTTTTCACAGTTTGATGTAATGCTATACAGCTGGTGGGCAAGGCTCAGATATGGCAGATGGTTGATTCTCTATTAAAGAGTATTTGGTAAACTGTAGAAATATCCCTCACATACATTATAGTGCATATTCTTTCTCCCCAAACTGAAAAGTAGGGAACATCAGTGTTGGATACCACATCCAATGTAATAGTTCTACAGCGCTGTATATAAAGTTCCTGAGTTTGTGCTTTCTTCATATCTCCCATCTGCATGCAATATTCATTTTGCAGTTTTAACTATGCTTCATTAGCTTTGGGGATTGTAATGCTCATTAAAAGATAAGAATTTGCATCTTACCAGTTTCATGTAAAGAAAATGGAAATGAGTCTAAAACTCCTGCTTACTAGTAGCATTTTGCTTCAGCATATTCAGGTAGTTGGATGCCTTCGTGTGTGTTCACCAGCTACTCGCCCGTCTGCCATTCCAGCCGGCTGAATTAAATACTGAGAATAGTAGAGAAGCATGTAGTAGAATGCATATGATTTATATTTTTAAGATGCAAACATTAAGTTTCAGAGGGGAGAGGTTTTGCTTTATTCTGAAGGCAAAGTTTTTGCTTTTTCTTTACCAGTCAGGAAAGAAAATAAACAGCAATCCCAACCCACTTGTTTTGCTGTCAGTCGGACACAAGGCGCAGGAAAGTAAGGTAAGTTCTACTCTTTAGACTTGGCTCTGTCTTCACATATTGGGTTGATCTGTGAGCTTGGCATTTGGCAACCAAACCATGGAGCATAAACACAAGACTGAGTTGCCACCAGAAGTGAAATTGGCAACAAGGAGCCGAAGATTACAACCTATGTCCTGAAAAAACCACCTTACCAGCTAAACCATGGCACCAAGTGCCACATCCAGTCTTGTCTTAAACACCTCCAGGGGCTGTGACTCCACCACGTCCCTGGACAGCCCATTTCAGTGCCCAGTCACTATTTCTGTGAAGAATTGTTTTCTGATTTCTGGCCTAAACTTGTCCTGGCACAATTTACGACTGTGTCCACTTGTCCTGTCACTTGTTGCCTGGTAGAAGAGGCTGACCCCCACCTGGCTACAGCCTCCTTTCAGGCAGCTTCCTGTCAGGGAGTTGTACACAGAAAAATGATTCCCCCTTGGCCTCCTGGAGACTAGAACAACCCCAGCTCCCTCAGCTGTTCCTCATCAGACTTGTTTTCTAGACCCTTCCTGAGCCTTGCTGCCCTTCTCTGCACGCACCAAATAAAACACCAAAATGAAAAATGTGCTCATATCTTGACAGCACCTCTGTGAGACAGACTGTTTTATAATTTGTGTACTTTCTTTTTTCTTAACTTCAGATTAGATACAAGACCAATGAACCAGTATGGGAGGAAAACTTTACTTTCTTTGTACACAATCCCAAAAGACAAGATCTTGAAGTTGAGGTATGTGTCTCACTCTCCTGAGATACCTTTCTTTTCAAAGATATTGCAGTAGTAACATTCACACATTAAAGGCTTTTATGAAATGAGACTGAATATAATGTGAACACCATTAAAGTTATGCTTAAAGCGTTTTTTTTTTAAACCAGGCAATGAAATGTGTATTTCCACTTACTACTAAAAGGAAGGAAGACTATAACCAGGCTCTCACATATGCTTAATGGTTGTCTTTTCTAATTAAAAAAATTCTAGGGTAAATTTGGTGCACCAGTTTGGAACTAGGAATCTTTCTCATACCAGGGAAGTATTCACTTTATCCAAATACTGCATCCCTTTACACTGCTGACATGTTCTTTACATAGTTCTAAGAGACTGAAGTGTAAATGAGGACTGTCTTAGTCACTCTTCATCCAATAGCTGTGAGAGTTCATTTTCACACAGACAGTTTGGAAACCATGTAGTTATTTTGATCAAGGGTCTGGGAGGTGTAGATGTGGTGGTTACTATTCTGTCTTACTTTTGCTGTTGAAGGTAAGGTTAAAGAAACGAGGCATTGAGTATATCTGGTTTTACCTCCTTCAATGTAATCTTAAAATCAGGGAAACATGGTTTAAGAACAAACTACTTTCAATATTGTTTGTATTTTTTATTTTTAAATAAAAGCAGATGATACAGAGTGACTTAATTTCTGTGTTCCTTCAGGTGAGGGATGAACAACACCAGTGTTCTTTGGGGAACTTCAAGCTGCCTCTAAGCCAGTTGCTAGAGAGTGAAGATTTAACTATGCATCAGCGGTTCCACCTGAGCAACTCTGGTCCCAACAGCACTATAAACATGAAGATTGCTCTCAGGGTACTCAAACTTTTCCCGTTGTAAATATCTGAAAGCATCTTTAGGGCTGTGGTGACTCCTGGTCTGCCAGCTTTCAAAGATGACAATACATTTCCTTTGATGTCACCTGCCAAGTGGTTTTGGTTGTGCAGAGCTATCAGTACACAGAGATAGCCTCTAATTTAAATACATTCCATTTGAAAACTCTACAATGCTCAAAATGAAACAACAGTCAACTGTGGTTTTAGGTTTGAAAATTGTGTATGGAATCTGAATTCCTTCACATCTCTTCTGAACCCACTGGGCTACAGATCAGTGAAACAGCCTCTATCTAGAAATGGAAGTGAAGTTTTTGATGGCTTTACAAAATAAAGTGTGTAAGGAAAGGAAGTACTTGCTTAGTACTGGAAAAATTCAAACCAGCTTTCAAGCATATTGGAGTTTCAAAAACAAAACTTGCATACCTGAGAGTTGGTTTGTCTTTTTTTCCCATCTAAACGACTTGGTTCAATTAGGTATTATATCTCTTCGCAAACACTGTCAAACTTCTGTTATTTTTCTTTCTAAAGCACTTTGTTGCTTACATGTCATTAATAAATTAAAGCAACCTATAAAAGAGAAAGTAAGGACAATTAATGAGAAAAAATTAATGTAGAAGAAAAAAAAGTAATGAATATCTTTCCAGATGGCTTGAGCTGCAAAGTAAACAGCACTTACACCAGAAGAGTTTGCATATGGGAAGGGAATAATGAGGAGAATAATTCTTAATGAATGGAGAATTTCACATTGTTTTATAGTTACTGCAGTTGCCCTGAAGAAGGTGGAGGTGTGTTTTGTCATGCAAAGCATTTCATATTGTAGAGTTAGTAAGTGTGAATGATTTTGGTTCTGCTTTGGTGTCTTACATATACAGCTGGTGACCAACCAGTACTCTTGTAGAAACAACTTTGTTCCTGTTTCTTATACTGCAAAATAGTAATATTATGTGTGTTTTCCTGTATCTAGGTCCTTTCTCTTGAAAAGCAGGCAAGATCTCCAGATCATCAACACTCAGCCCAAGTGAAAAGGCCGTCTGTTTCCAAAGATGGAAGAAAAACATCTTTTAAGCCTCAGGTTCCTGTCTCGCCAACATCTGAACCAAACAAGCCCGTTCCAGCCTCCCCAGTGACTGACAGCGATAAAAAGACTGACACGGCTGATAAAAGCCAACCTGCCAACGCCAGCCCGCAGTGGCCGACAGATCTGAGCCGCAGCTCCTCCAGCCTCCAGGCCTCCCACGTGTCCTACTCCCCCAGCCACCTGTCGGTGAAGGAGCCCACGCCCAGCATCGCCTCCGACATCTCGCTGCCCATCGCCACGCAGGAGCTGCGCCAGCGGCTGCGGCAGCTCGAGAAGTACGGCCCGAACCGCTCCTCTTGCAGCTCATTCACAGAGAATGGCACCACAGCACCAGGGCTTAGTTCACATTTCAGAAATGCTTTTTACTCTTCAGTCTTTGGGGTTTTCTGCTTCTTCCTGGTATCTCAGACAGAAGCTCCAGTCAGAAGTTCCTTACCGTTGTGATTGTCTGCAAGATAAAGTCCCACTTCTCATAGCTGCACTTTGTAGTTTCATGGCACTGTTTCACCACTGAATCCATTAGCATTAATCAAGTCAATTAAGCTAGAAATAGTTGGTCTTTTTGAATAACTCAGAGAGATATTTGCCTATAAAGAATGTTAAATGTGTAGTCAGCTACTATGCAGTCACTGAAGATTGCTGCAGCCATACTTTCTTAAATTCTTGAATTTTTTTTTACTTGCCTCAGTGGGCAGCTATACTTACCAAGTACACACAGCTGAGCAGACATC
This sequence comes from Cyanoderma ruficeps, assembly GCA_008694505.1. Lineage (NCBI taxonomy): Eukaryota > Metazoa > Chordata > Aves > Passeriformes > Timaliidae > Cyanoderma > Cyanoderma ruficeps. The sequence goes on from VZDJ01000074.1 coordinate 6,566,515, forward strand.
CTGCTCTGAATAGGAGACTGGAAACTGTTCATTCCCTATTCATGGACCTACTCTGAATCTAAGTAGAAAGATTCTACTTTTTTATTTGCAAGGGATTGAACCAATTCATCTTTTTCTCTGTCAGTTCATAGAATCAGCTGAGTCATAGAGGTTGGACAGAATCTCTGGTTGGTCATCCCTCTGCTCAAAGCAAATCCCTCTTCAAAGTTAGATCAGGTTTCTTGGGCCTTGTCCAAGCAACTTTTGGTTATCTCCAAGGATAGAGATGCTGTAAACCTGTTCAGCAACTCCAGTGCTTAACCACTCCACTGTTAAAACATTCTTCCTTATTTCTATTGAAATTTATCTCAGTGCCACTTCACTATGGCCTCTTGTTATTTTACTGTGTGTAGCCATGAGGAGCCTGATTTGGTCATCTGTTTCAAGCAGTGGAAGGGCTGAAATTGAATCTACTGTTGGCTCTCTCTTCAATTGGTACAAATATACCACCTGCTTATGTGTTCCAGACCCCCATTTATCTTCATAGACACATGCTAACTTGTCTTGACTTTGTCAGTCTCTCTCCTGGTCCATAACTGAGTTAGAGTTTGTTAATTTTGGTAAAGATTGAGATACTACTCCTCATGTAATGTACAAACGCCATACTTTGTCATTTGGTAAGAATGGTAAAGCTACAGGCTTTAGAACGCAGACCACATGTTTTTAGGTGCTCTGATTTTTTTTTTTAATTATAACTAAGAAAATACTGAAATTAAATCTTCATAAAGTGAATGACTTGGGAATTTTAAGGACCAATCACTTTTAGTAGGTATTCACGAAACAGGCACTTTTCTCCCTTGAAGAGAAGATATCCTTCAGGTGGCTGAGAAATGGCAAATATGGTCTATACTGACCTGTATGATATGGAAAATACTTGTAGTCAGTTCACACAAACTAAAGTGAGCATTTGATGGAGAGGAGGGAACTGCACATGTTGGCCATTCTGTAAAACACAAATTCTTAAGCATGGCACTTGCTTTTTATTTAAACATGACCTATAAGTGTAAATTTATTCTAATCTTACTTTCACGGTGATATAAGCGATAGAAAAGTAAAATGGTTGTGTTTATACTGTGATTTGAGCTTTTATGGCAGAAAGTGGATTTAAATTATCACTATTTTAATCCCAAGAATATCTATATTTCTGTGATAAGAGAATTTAGAAAAGAATGAGCCGGTCTTCTAATTGGCTTGTGGCCTTAGGTAAGAGTGGCCCATGGCTGAGGTTTTCATTGCAGTTAGCACTATTATTCTTTCCAATTTCCTGGATGCTGTTTTGATATTTATTTTAGGGCAGGCAAATTTTTTACTCATAATGGTTTTTGAAGTACTAAGGAGCAGCTGACCTCTACACTGACAATAATACCTGGCCTATTTTGGAGATCAGAGTTGTTGGCCAAAGAACTGAACTACAAGAATCTGATGAGGATATGCTCACACGCTTACCCTTGTTCTCTTTTTTCACATTTGTCTAGAGAAGTTAAATGGATAATACATGATTTCTGCGAAAACTGCTCAGTTAAGTCTTACTTCTAATGCGCATTTTAAAAACTAAGCATAATGTTCTGCTTTTTCCTGCAGTGGAACAACTCTGGGACAGTCTCCATTAGGACAGATTCAGCTAACAATTCGTCATAGTTCACAAAGAAACAAACTGATTGTGGTGGTGCACTCCTGCAGGTGAGCATACAATACACAATTTCACATCTGGGCATATTTCTTTATTAAGTTTGTCGTATCCTGACTTACTTTTAAGTGGATTGGTTATTTTTAAAACAACATATGCATAAATACAAAAAAATACAGAGCAGTATTCAGAATCAGTAAAACTTGTGGAAGATTTTGCTGTGATTTTATATTTGTCTATTGTGCCTCTGTCAGATTTTAAATGAAAATGACATTTAGATTTTTATCAGCAGTATGTGAAAGCTGTTTCTAAGAGACTGAATTTTTTACAGAATGACCAAAACACATGATTTCTAAAAAGCCATGTCTAAACTTCAAATTGCAATTTAGGAAACACATTGCAGTCCCAGCTTTCTGCTTACTGGTCATCTGGTCTTGCACAAGTCACTCCACATCATATTTTTGTGCAGGGGAACTGCTTCATCTACTAAATTAAGTGATGGTAGTGTAGACACATTCAGCAATGTCTTGTTGATTTTCTAAGTGCTTTTCCTTGTTTTTCACTTCCACAGAAATCTAATAGCGTTTTCCGAAGAAGGATCCGATCCCTATGTGCGAATGTATTTATTGCCTGATAAGAGACGATCAGGAAGAAGAAAAACACATGTATCAAAGAAGACATTAAACCCAGTGTTTGATCAAATGTAGGTTCTGAACTATATCTAGTAGTTTTGTATCATGTAATTACAAAGCTGTCAAATCAAGGTTTCTGTGCTTACTGATGGGTGAGCTGTTGAAGTTCCTGGTTGTCACCATTAGACTTGATCGTACCTTTCTCTTCTGCTGTAACAGCTCTTCTCTCCTTCTATTCCCTGTTACCACCACAGCCCTTTTTGCTGTTAGCAGGCACTTCTGTCTTTTCTGCCTTCCTACACCAGTTCCATGCCCCTTGTGCTGGTAGCTCAGCTGCAGGATTGGCTCTCCTGGCAGGTGGTGAGAACACGAGTGCCTTTAGCTGGCCAGTGCTGCTGATCTCCCTTCCTGCCAGAAAGCTCGGCTGGCTGAGTGCCTGGCTGCTGCTGCCAGCCAGTGCCTGTGCGTGGTCACATTGCTCAGTCACTCAGTGGCACTTCTCAGCATCCAGGGAGTCAGGAAATTCTTTGTAGATGATATCCTGGCCCATATGTTGGAAGTTGTAGCAGCTTGTGCAGTATTATATTGCATAGAAATTCTTATCCTTGCACTCATCTTTTTGATAGTAGTTTCCCTCACATGTCTGCCCCTTGCTCTCCCACCCATCACTTTTCAATAAAGACCTTCTAGAGATGGCAGATTAACTCAGGGAAAACACCACTTCAGTCCAAGGCAAATCTGTAAATCATTAGTTAGAGGCTCCAGCAGATTTTCTTGGTAGTGCAGCTCTCTCCTGTTCATTCTAGGTAATAGATTTATTTCACTGTGCCTTTCCAAGGAAAATGTATTGCAAAGCAATAAAGCTGCTTCAGAAATGTAGTGACAAATAGATTTAGGTTGTGGCATAACCTTGTCCTGACTTAGTCTACGTTTCAGCTCTAGCAAGGAGCTATCTTTGATAGTTTTCTTTAGCCAGCCAGGAAAGAAAAGGAGCTCTGGTTATCAGGTCTCAAGGAACAGTAAGCCTGACCAATCCTTCCCTTTTGGAAAATACTAATACTGAGCTGTCAGTACAGTAGAACTTCACATTCTCTTTTCTCTAGAGTCAGTGCTTGACCTTTGCTTCCTTTTGTCTTGTTCATGTGTTTGCTTTGTTTTAGCAATGGCCTCTAGAGGCCAAAGGTAACAGAAGTCTCAAACATTTGATGTTGATATTGATCACAGTTTTCAAGAAAAAATTTAGGCAAAACATTGGGATTTTTTTCTTCATTTGTCTTAGACCTCATTTTTTAATTTGGGGAAGGCAGATGGTTCAGTTTTGATTTGAGTGGCTGTTTAGCTGTAGGAACTGAACTTGCACTTCTGGTACAGAATTCCCTCTAAAGCATCTCTTTGCCCGTCAGGTTTGATTTCAGTGTTTCCCTGCCTGAAGTACAGAGAAGAACACTAGATGTAGCAGTGAAGAACAGTGGTGGATTCTTGTCCAAAGATAAAGGGCTGCTTGGCAAAGTAAGTTGACAATAAGCAAATCCTGTTAATACATCTTGTTACTATATAAAACAAAAACCCTCTTAACATACAAGTTAGTGTTGATTGAAGCACCTGATTCAGGTATGAAGCTTTCAAAAATTATAGGTGCCTTAGATTTCAGGCTTCAGTAAGGAAGGAACAAACTGCAGAGCCAGGGTTAGAAAGATGAGGTAGTAATCTCTTCTAGAGAGTGGTAAGTTCCCAGTAACAAAAGAAATGTGCTTGTCAGGCTGTCAGAGAAAGGAAAGAATCAGTAGAAACCAGGCAATATTTCAGAAAATGTTCAGACAAAACTGGAAAGACAAACGAGTACTTAGGGAAACACACAAGTAATTAAATTCCCAGTTTGTAAAATCCATGAGAAGGAGCTGCTACTGGAGACATTCCCAATGCCAACACCAGCTGTTGTGTTTGTAACTTCAGTGTTCTGTAGGCACACATGAAATCACCCGATTTGCTACACACATGATTTGGAGCATGAAAAAGGAATAGTAAATTCCTACACCCTTTCCAATTGCCATATTTGAGCTCTATGAAGAGGACGAGAGATACAGAATCATGGTTAGCTGATGGTGAGCAGTGTCCTCAGTTTTCCTGTTCATCTGGAAGGCTGTTGTTTGTAGGAACACATCTGCTGATTGCCACTGCCATGCTGTGATGTGCTCTGGGACTGTACCTCTGAAGGGTGTGGATTTTAAGGTCAAAACCAGCAACTTGAACCTTTAGGCAGATAGCAGAGAGTTGTGATGACAAGGATGTAAGATACATCATTTACCAATGGCATTGCTTACACTGTAGTTTACAGGATTGTCAGATTTGATCTTTAATAGCAATAGAATGAAAGGCACACACAATGCGTTGATTGATAATTTCCCTTTCCACAGGTATTAATACCTCTGGCATCTGAAGAACTTGCTAAAGGCTGGACCCAGTGGTAAGGATGACATTTCCTTTGTTAATAATAATACTACTACATACTGACAACTACTGTGTTAATAACATGCTAAATGTAAAAAAACAATCCTTTGGTTTTTTCTTTTTCAGGTATGATTTGACAGAAGATGGTACAAGGCCACAGGGTGCAAGTTAGGCCCACGGACACCAGGAATTCCTCATGCATAATTTTGCCAACCTTTATATATTTTTAACGTGTTGTTTTCAGAGATGTACCAATATTATTTTTATAGCTTTCCTGATTTAGTTCTTAGACACATCCCCAATAATTTTATAACACTTGGTCATTTTATGTAGACGTAGCCTTTCTCATGGTTAGACTTTGTATTTTATTTTGCTAAACAGTTCTGTGTGTTACTGTAACGTGCAATAGTACAGTAAAGTAACTTTTTGTGTTTAAATAGATCTTTATGGCGGCTGTACCTATTAGAAAGCAAAAATAACATTCTGCTGTTTTCCTGCCTTGTTTTATATCTCACCAAGGTATACTGTACCATGTAAATATATACTATTTTTTTATAATTCTTTCATGCTGGTTTGAATTCAGAAGAAAATTAGATAAAGGATACAGATATTTTCTTCTAAATGCATGTTTATTTCTTCAGATGAATCTCTTTTGTCTTTGCAGCACAATGGTCTTAATCATTTTGTGATACTCTGCATAAAGAAACTGCAGAAAAACGTTTTTACTTTATTGTGTTTCTGGCCCAGTGGGGCTAGCTTAAAATGTATAAAACATTAACATTTTAATATTTATATATAAATGTATTATTGGGAAATCGTGCTATAGAATATTATAAATAAAAATGAGAATTCTATAAATATTGTATAAATAGAGGATGAGGTCCACAAATCAGTTTCTAAATCTGAGTTTTCATTTAATGAAGTAAACATAACAAACAGTACAGTTTTATTATACAGGTTCAGTTGGATTTTGTTATTTATTCCTGTACTCTGGAGTACTAGACGTGTGATCTTTCGAAGGTATGAGGACATGGATTTGTCTGTATTATAAAGATCTCTAACCACTTTAAACTGTCCTTACCACCATGTTTCACTGATTTACAAGTAGACAAATCAGCTTGCAAGTTAAGTTCATATAGTAGGCATATGTACAAGACATATGTTATTTTTATTACACAGTACTGTGCTAAAATAGTATGTTATGTGATACCTTCTGTGATCCCCAAATGAACACCAGTGGTAAGAAAGTGGGGAACTGAGATGAAACTGACTGTCTTTGACAGTTGCTTCATTGCTACTTAGTATGTCTGGTGCATGAACAAAATGCACTTCACGTCCACGCAGGTTTCTGAGCAGTGCTGTCCTTGTCCTGAAGCATTGCCTGGGCTGGGCAGCAGGGACACCATCAGCACAAACTGATCCAGGCAGGCAGGATCTGAAGGGAGAGTATCAGCCCCAACAGCTGAGCTCCTAACTCTCATTTTATGAATTATGGGAATTTTTTTTTGTATTCAGAACTGATTTTTCTTTTTCCGGTAAGTTTTTTCAGACTGTTAGAAAAATGTGCATTAAGAATCCAAGAGAACAGCTTGGCTTTTGCAGAGCCAGTGTCCTCATCCTTGGAGAAGTATGCAATTAGACAAAGTATACTGTTTAGCTAAGATTCTAGAACGATATCTCAGCCAAGAAAGAATTTTAAAGCGGAATGATAAACTCCTGAAATTAGCTTTATTGTAAGACTGACAGAACCTTAACTCTAGATGTAGAATTTGCCTACATTACTAGATGTACCAAAGTGCCTACCATAGATGTAGCTTTTTGTCTTTTTCAAGTCTAAAACTTCAAGTTCGTCGAAATTCAATTTAACATGAACATTTGTTATGGATATGTGTGACCTGCACCATACACCTCTATAGAGTGATGGCCTTCTCATTACCATGTTTTATACAAGACAATTTTATCAAACAATCTTACATTGTAAATTGTACTGTAACTGCTGTTACTGGGCTGGGCAATAGAGATTCTTTGTCAGAAAACATTTCCATTTGAAGGCTTCACTCTATATTGGTATGTATGAGTAGCTATATATTCACTCATCTATTAATATAAAATATGTTATGAAATACATATTTTCTTTGCTAATTCTCCATTGAGATGTTAAGAATGGAAAGACAGAGAATTGTTCTTAATGCAAAGAAAATGCAGAAACCAAATGTCAAGCTGAATAAATGAGGTCTAAGTGTAGCAGTTCAACGTAATTGTCTTTTGCCTTGGTTCAGTCTGAGGTAGAAGGATTTTTTCTCTACATCTTGGCCAGTGACTGCACAGATTTCATCTGCAGCCAACAAATAGGGTGTTAAACCGATTCAGTGTTTCAAGTCTTAAGTGAAGTCTGGGGACAGAAAAATGCACTTGAAAAAAAAAAATCTGTCTTTTAAAGTTTCAAGATGAAAAATAATACTGTGTTCAGGCAAATGTGAAAGATAGCACAAAGTGAGTAATTGAATAAAGAATATAGAGCAGGTTTTCAAAATAGCTCACTACCTAAAATTAGGGATTGGTTCTTAGAGATCCCATTTTCCATTCAGGAATCTGAAATGAAGAGATTGAACTGTCATTGCAGTTCAGCAACTAGAATTCCCATAGTCTGTAATCAGTTCTGAATGCCACATCTTCAGAAATAGTCTCCTGAGTGAATTTGGATCAGACTGTGAGTGCCTAGATGAGATTGATTCTTTGGATAGTGGATGCAACTTTTGTATTACCAAATTCCAGTTGTTCCATTTATATGGAAGTAGAAAGGACAATTTTGCCTCTGGGCAAAAACTGCACCTCATTATCAAGTCATTTATTCAATATCAACTGACAGCTTTTCATGTAGTTCTTGTTTATCCTGTGCCTTAAAATATGAACATATGAAGATGTTTAAGAAATGGTTAAAAATAAGCTTTGTTACCTGTATGTACCAACACATGTTCTGTACTATTGAAACTGTTTTTAGAATTACTCTGCTTCACTGACAAGAAAACCAGCTTTCTTAACTATAGCAGTGGTATAACTCGAACTCAAATCAGCATGCATATCACTTGAAGGTGGACTAAAAGAGTTTTAATTTTCTGTCTTGAATCCTTTATCAGAGCTGCAGCAAATGGTGAGAGTTAAAATGAGAACAAAGGGTAATCAATTTTGTACAGATTGCCTTTTTTGCTCATGTAATTCTACATTATGATGCATGTATTTATTCAATAAATGGTTCGTATGGAAGTCGGTGTGTTGCTTCCCTCTACACGCACACCCACCCACCCACCCCTTTTCCTCTCTTCCATATCCCTGTTCTAACTGTTAATACAATGAAGGGAATTTTTAAAATATTCCTGTATCCAGACCCCTGTAACCTAGGGAACCTTGCTGTAAGGTCTGTAGGCAGATTTTTGGGTCTTTTATGAGAGGAAGTGGAGTGAGAAGTGCAGGATACTTCATGGGGATTTTTGTGCTGCTTGTTCTGGAACAGATTTACACACAGGAATTAGTAGGTCCTTTGTTCAACTTCAGTGTCTAATTTTTTTTCCTCTTAAATTGATCAATTGAACAAATTGTCATAATTCTAGCACTTACTAATTAACTGTCATTAATTATGCTTTCAAAAGGACCTAAAACTCTATTTAATTGCCTTAGATTTAGAATCAGGAGATTTCTGCCTATGGTATTCTTTCCTATTTTTCATTTGCTTGGTAAGGCAAATATTGATGGAAAATATAATTATGTCCTGCATAAATAAGAACAGGGGTATTCTATCCTCTATCCATTCCAGAAAAAACTGCCATAGATATTATGCTCTTTGCATTAAACATTAATTTATAATTAGTTATAATTCTGTAATTATGATACCTCTTCCCAAAAACAGCTAAAGCTTGCCTGAACTCATAATATTCAGTCATTTTTTCGTCAGCCATAAATAAAAGCTGCAAAACTTCATCAACCAGTCACTATCCTATTTAGAATGGGTCCCACTGGATAATCTTTCATGTTACTAAATACAAAATTATTTTCCATTTTGGTTTGGGTTTTTTTTTCCTTCAAGGAGATACATAGATACATGCCTTTTTTTATCAGAATAAAAACCATGTGCTAATCAATGGGAAGGCACCTAAAGCCAAGGAAAAGCATGGCTGTCTTCACAGCTCCCTCATGGCATGGCAAGGTGGTCCTGGATTGCAGCACTCCCTGGGAGTGCCACTACTCATCAGGTGTTGGCATTTTTCTGACTTGGGTCAAGGTCAAACCTTCCATTCTTGCAAGACAGGTGGAACCTGAATCAGCACTGCCTGTGTATTCACAGATCTTATTAGAGAGCAGAAATAACTGTGCAATGTCGGGGTGCGTGCCTCTCTGGTCAGCCTGGCCGGCTGGCTTGCCCAGCACGCTCCAGCACGCTCCGACAAAACTGAGGTGGGCTCTTGGTTCTGCAGGCCTCCAAACCTTCTGCTGCTATGGTTCGTGGCGATGAAAGAAAGAGTGACCTCTCGGAGGTTATATAAATCAGGGTTTATTGGGGGACAGGGGACCCCGTCACCCTAGATCAACAACCCCAGGAGAGATGCAGTTTCTGGGCTCGGGGGTCTTTTCAGGGCTAGCTCAAAAGGGGTGGATACAATCTCCAAGCCAATTAACAAAGTATACATTCCAACTAAGTTACATAGCTCATAATACATCAAAAACTTAGGTAGAGTTTCTGGGGGGGGGCCAGGCATCAAGCAGACTCTTCCAAGGCCCCTGTCCTTGAAAAGCAACACTCTCCCTAACAAGCAAAAATTTTATAATGAACAGACTAATTAAAAACCGTCTCTAGGCAAAGAGAAAAAAACCCACATACTAACTTCTGATAAGAAAACACTCTACAAACAACAAAGGGGCCCATCTTAGGCACATAAAGCTAAACTAAACTTAATATAAAACTTTTAAACAATCCTGCAACACCACACCTCCCCCTTTTTTTATTTATTTTTTAGGGTTCTGGAGTATAAATTTCTGAGTTGCATTCACTGCTGGAGGCAGAGTCTGGTGGAAATTCAATGGCAGACACAACAGAGTGCACCGAGGGGGTGGTAGTGGAGAAAACTAAATTTACAAGCAGGTTTTTCACCACACCAAAAGCAACAGCTATAACTAACACAACAAACAAAATCAACAGTCCTGTTTTGATCCAGGAGCTGACAATGTTGGAAAGTCCAAAGCCTTTAAATATGTTATCAAACCAGTCACCCGTTTCTTGCTTGATGGAGTCGACCATTCCCCGCAGTTGTTGGATAGATTTTCTGACGTTCTCTGCTTTGGATGACAGATTAAAGCAACACAGCCCCTCAAACTCCTCGCATGAATGTTGGTGTAATAGAAGCAAATAATCAATGGCAGCGCGGTTTTGAAGGGTTGCCTGCCTGGTAACTTGCTCGTCTGATAGGAGGTCACTTATGGCTCTAGTTGTCAAATTTGCTTGTTTGGCTACCCAACATTCCAAACGGCCTAATTCACCCATAGACTTTGCTATGGAGACCCAGGGCAAAAAGACAGTCAGGGCTGTGGCTTTTGCCCTGGACCAATGAAAAATTTCCGAATTACAATCTGGGTCAAGACTTGTCAGATCTCTTTTTTGGATTGGTGCTTCGTGAGAAACCTCTTTTTTGTGCCAATTAAGGACTTGAGTCATGTTTGGGGTAAACAAACTCAACTTGCCTAATGTGCATGGGCCTCCGATCAGTCGAGCAGGGATGCCTGTGAAAGCTCTGTCACCACAAATAAGGAAAAAACCTTTGGGGAGGGAACGGGGAAAAGGTTTGTTGGTGGCAGAGGAAAAAGTGGTAACATGTACAATTTTCTTGCACCAGTTTCTTGCTACATAAAAATCTTTGATTTGTAACAAATGATAAAACAATTTAGCTTTGTCTAGTTGGGGGGTATAATTAAAATAAACACAAAAAACGGCTTTCGAGGACCCAAGGAGGTCTAATTCTTGGGGCTCTTGTGGGGCACTTGGAAGGGAGTTTGACCACTCCTTCCAAAAAGCAAGGGGATTTCTAACAAAAGCAGAAGGAGAATCACCAACTTCTACAAAGTGAGTAACTTCTACAGGTCTTCGATTGTATTTCTGTTGTATTTCGAGGAGTGAAAATGGGAACTCCTCTTCTTTCATAGGGATCCCTACCAGGCAGGAAGACATGGGATTTTGGGTTGCCGTAGAGGTCAGGCAGATGTGATCTTGGCCTAAACTTTGTGCGAGGGTTTTCCACACATTGGCTTTGGGCTGTGGGACGATCCAGGGGATGGTCACTGACGGGAAACTGAACAGCATGGCAAGGGTGACAAGCGCTGTGCTGCGGACCTCCATGCCGGTCACTGGGACAGCGGTTCTGTAACTTAAGAAAAAGGTTCAGTTAAACAACCACTGAAAACACTCATCTGGGGGAAACAGCTCTTCCACTTCCTCGTCATGCCAGAAAACCCAGGAGGGAAGAGTAATTGGGCAAAGAGGGCTTGCCTCTGGACTTGCCTCTTCTTTTTCCTTTTTCCTCCTTCTCCAGGAGGCCACAGTGACCTGTGGTATTTTTGTCTCTGAAGCTTTGGGGACATAGGGTTTCACGTTGCGGGAGGGGATCCACCGCAAACCGGTAGGAGTGGAGACGCAGGCGTACCCACGCCCCCAGGTGACCAAATCGTGAGGGCCCTGTGTTCTCCAAGTTTCGGGATCTTTGACAAGGACCTTTGGCCTTTCATGGGGCTCTAACTGTGAACTCCCACGAAAATGCCTTGTCACCGGCGGGTTCATGGACTCAAAGGAACAGTTAAGAAAATTCAAAGTGAACAAGGCACGGGCTAGTCTTGCAATCGGTGATTCAATTTTGAGGGTCGGCTGCTGTTGGTTGAGGACTCTTTTGAGGTTCTGATGAGTCCTTTCCACAATTGCCTGACCGGTTGGGGAATGGGGAATGCCAGTTTTGTGCTCCACACCCCATTGCTGAAGAAAATTGCGGAATTCTCGGGATTTGTATGATGGCCCATTATCAGTTTTGAGGGATTTTGGGATGCCCAGGAAAGAGAAAGCCTGGATGAGATGCTTGATAGCATCACCAGTCTTCTCCCCTGTGTGGGCAGAGGCAAAAACAGCTCCCGAGAACGTGTCCACAGAGACATGCACGTACTTCTGCTTTCCAAAGGGGGCAAAGTGCGTGACGTCTGTCTGCCACACTTCACAACTGGACAAACCACGGGGATTCACGCCTGTGTGTGTGGGTGGAAGGGCATATTTGTGACATTGTGGACAGCTGGCCACAATCGCTTTGGCCTGATCACGGGTTAAGTGAAACTGCCGGACCAGACCTGGCGCGTTTTGATGGTGAAGCTGGTGGCTGATCTTGGCCTGCTCAAAACGATTTGGCAGTGGGGTCACTTCAACAGGGGCAGCGAGAGCATCAGCTCTCCTGTTTCCTTCTGCAATGAACCCTGGGAGCTCTGTGTGTGACCTGGTGTGCATCACAAAAAAGGGTTCCCTCCTGTGGGAAATTAATTTGACAAGCTTAGAAAGCAACTGAAAAAGGGCAGTGTTGGACACTTCTTGCAGAACAGAATGCTCCGCTCTAGAAACTATCCCTGCAACATAACTTGAATCTGTTACCAAATTAAAAGGTTCATGGAACGTCTCAAATGCTCTGACTACTGCTGCGAGTTCACAAACTTGGGGCGACCCTGGCATCTCAACAACGTCTGATTCCCACCGCTGAGTGAGAGGGTCCCGCCAAGTCATGACTGATTTGTGGGATTTTCCGGACGCATCAGTGAAAATAGTTCGAGCATTGAGAGGTTCTTTGCTCTGAATACTTTTTAACTCTAATTGAAATTGAACATCCGAATTAAAAATTTTGTGGGCAGGTCGATGAATAGAAATTTGGCCAGGGTAGTTATCTAGGGCAAACTGCAGTGCTTCGTTCTCTTGAAGCAGGTGTTCTAGCATTGCTTTTGTAATTTGACCTGAACTTAATTTGATTGGCATGTGAATGAACTCAAAATCACAACCAGCCAGTTCTCTGAGGCGAACTCTGGCCTTCCGAATCAGATCAGCCATCAGTTCTTGTGGCCTTGTCATCCTTTTGGACCTGTGGTGGCTCAGAAAGACCCATTCTATAATAGAGAGAGGATCTTCTTTGCCTCGGTCCTTTTTCAATGGTTTGGGTGTCTTTCTGTCCCATTGAAAAATCATCCCATGGAGATGTGGCAACTTTCCTAAGATGATAAAACGAAAAGGCAGGTCAGGCTTACATCTGTTGGCCTGTCTGGTGGACAATAGGTGTTGAATTTTCTCGAGCGCAATTTTGGCCTCTGGGGTGAGGGTCCTAGGGGAACTCAGCCCCTCTCCCCCTTTCAACAAATCGAAAAGGGGGGCTAGGTCTTCGGTGGAGAGACCCAGCCATGGCCTCACCCAGTTCAAAGCTCCACACAGCTGATGGACATCTGCAAGAGTCTGAATTTGGGTCTTGATTGCCAATTTTTGAGGAACAATGGTCCTCCGACCGATTTCCAGCCCCAGGTATTTCCAGGGTGGTATCTTTTGAATTTTGGACTCCTGCAGTTCAAATCCTGCAGCAACCAGTGCAGACACTGTGAGGTCAAGCGCGTGTGCCAGCAGGTCATCGGTTGGTGCGCAAACCAAAACATCATCCATATAATGATGGATGATGGCTTGGGGCACGGCTGCGCGGACTGGCTTGAGCAGGGAGGAGACATACCATTGGCAAATCATTGGGGAAACTTTCAAGCCCTGGGGAAGAACTTTCCACTGGAACCTTCTTCTGGGAGCTTCTCTATTTAATGTGGGCACCGAAAAGGCAAAACGAGGTGCATCGTCAGGGTGGAGGGGAATTTGAAAAAAACAATCTTTTATATCAATGACAGTCAAATTCCAGTTTTCGGGGAGCATGGTTGGGGCAGGCATCCCTGGTTGAAGAGGTCCCATGTCCTCAATTACTTCATTAATTTTGCGGAGGTCGTGAAGGAGCCGCCACTTGGTCTTATCTGCTTTCTGAATGACAAACACTGGGGAGTTCCACGGTGAAGTGGTTTCCTCAATGTGGCCTTTTTTCAGCTGCTCTTCCACGAGCTCGTTGAGCGCCTTTAATTTTTGTTTTGAAAGCGGCCACTGCTCTACCCAAACTGGTTCATTTGTGAGCCAATTCAGTTTTTGGGTAGGGCGCTCTTCAGTGACCGCTACCTGAAAAACCTTTGGAGGGTCAGGAATGCCAATTGTGACTCCCCACTGAGACATCAGATCTCTTCCCCACAGGGGTGCATCAAAATCCAAAACAAAAGGGCGTAGAGTAGCCAATTGCCCTTTTGGCCCCTCAATTGTTACCACGCTCTTTGACTGTTTAGCCAATTGCAAACCCCCAATACCGTTGACGTGCTTGACCACGTCCTGCAATTCCCAATGTGATGGCCATAAATGCTCTGGAATCACGCTAACATCCGCTGCTGTGTCCCACACTCCCTCCATGCGTGTAGAGTCGTCACCCACAGAAAGTTTACAGTAATCTTTTGGCCTGTTGTAGCCTATCTTTTTTACCACAGCGACTGTGGTGTCTTTGTCGCTCTCTCCCTCACCATTTTCTGTGGTACTGTCTTCTGGACTCGCTTTTACTGCAAGCCCCTCTAATGCATGGATGGCTTGGGCAATTATTTGCCCCTTTGGTAAAAAGGTGGGTGGGTTTTCAGTGCGCAGCCACACCACAAACCGCTCTGGGTCAGTGGTTATCGTCCCAGGAGCTATTTGTATGTCTGGGGGGGTAAACTTACAGTCTCCAATGACGACAAATTTTGTTTCCACCATGTGCCACGTGCCGGGTTCCTTTGAGACCACGGCTGTTTTCCAATCATTGTCCCGCAGGTGAAGAGGCTCAGCCAACTGGAGCCTAAAGGGCTCATACCTGTTGGTCGTTGTCAAGGATCCTGTTGGCTCAGGCAATGTCGTGTGCCTCAGTTTCCCTTGTTCTGTCAGATCCTGTGAAGAGAGAGACAAATCTGGTTTAAATGACACCTTATTTCTCTGAGGTTTCTGGACTACCCGATTTTGGTCGTCACGCTGGGCAGTTTCGCGCTCTCTACTTAGTTTTTTGGCTCTTTAGTGGTTTTGGTTTTAGGGTTCCCACTCCCCTCAATTCCCCTTTCTTTTAAAAAACAGTTAAAATGTTCCTTCAAGGGACATTGGTTAGACCAATGCCCCCTTTTCCCACAAAGGAAACACGGACGATCGGCCTTTGCAGGAATGGTCTTGTTCTGTGACTCTGATGTTCTCGGCGTCACTTGGGTTTTTGGTGTCTCCACAGCAGCAGCGGTGATTTTCGAGCGTGCTTTTCCGTCTTTCAGGGTTGGTCTCCTGGGCAGCAGTGAGACAGTGGAACTCACGGCCTGAAGCATTTCTTGGAGTGGAGGAATTGTGCCTGGCTTCCTGGGCACCAGCATGATGGCAGCTCTGCACTCCTCGTTTGCGTGGGAGAATGCTATCTGTTGGATTACTTCTTTCTTTGCTTGTTCTCCAAGCACCTGTTGTTCCACCGCTGTTGCAACCCGTTCCACAAACTTAACAAAAGATTCTTGTGGTTCCTGAAAAATTTCTAAATAAGATTGTAAAGGCCCAGAGGGCTGCATTTTAGTAAAAGCTTTAAAGGCTTGTTCAGCTGAAAATTCCAGGATATTTTGGGGAATGCTGGTAGTTTGGTTGGTGGCTAATTCCCAATCACCTTCCCCAGTTAGGTGGTCGAGGGTGATCGGGTTTCCATCATTGTCTGTGGCAGTGGCAGGGTCTCTTAGCAGGCTTGGGAGAGCATCCCTGAGCAAGTCTTTCCAAGTGATCTCCCATAGTTCGAATTCCATCTTACTAGAGAGACACTTGAAAAGTTGTTTTAAATCAAAAGGGACAACTGTCACCCCAGAAAAGGAAGAGGACAACAAACCTTCAAAGTATGGACTATTCCGCCCATACTCTTTTAAAGCCTTCATTAGCTCTTTAATTACTGTTTGGGACAGTGGTTTCCAAGTGGCAGCATTTGCCCCTTGTCCCCGTGTCCTGTGATATACAACAGGAGTTAGGGTAGGAACACGGTTCTCGGGCTCCTGCCGCTCCCCTTTTGGTTCCCAAAAAGGGGTATCAGCAGTGCAGGCAGCTGGGTGAACGTGGGAATTAGAAACAGCATGGGGATCAGGCTGCCTGTGAGGGGCGGCCTCAAAGGGGGGTGCAGTGGCTAGGGAAACGCCAGCAGGGTCGGAGCAAGGCGGGACAAAAGGGCTGGCCGCTCCACCTTGCTCCAGAGAGTGTGGCACCGCCTCCGCGGGGAAAAGCGGGGGGCAAACCGTCCCTGCGGCGGGCAGGAGGGGGGGAAAAGCCGTGCCTGCGACAGGCAGGAGCTGGACCGCAGCGGGGAGGGATGGGGTCGGGGGCACGCCCGCGGCAGGGGGAGGAGGGAGGGGGGGTGCGTTTGCAGCGGGCAGGAGCGGAGCCGCGGCAGGCACGGGCGGACCCGCGGCAGGGGGAAGCGGCGGGAGAAGGCGCGCACCCGCTGCAGAGGGAGGCGGGGGGAGGTGGGCGCTCGCAGGGGGCAGAAGCGGAGCCGCGGCAGGCAGGGACGGGGGGGCGGCACCGCCGGCGACAGGCAGGAGCGGACCCGCGGGGTGGATGGGGGGTGCTGCGGCCGGGGCAGCGGGAGCAGGCGGGAGAAGCGGGCCATGGGGGAAGGGAGAAAGGGGGGGCAGGAAAGGGTTAGTTGCAGGGGAATAAAATGGATTTTGGGGATAAGAACCTTGCGAGCCAGGCAAACAATGAAAGCCTGACTGCACTGCGTGTTCGCCGCGATTATTCAAACTGTTTTCTCCGCACCGCGAGTAGGAACAGGGTGGGGGCGGCCCCTCGCCGCCGCCTCCCTGCGAAACGCTGCAGCCGCTCTCGCCGCCGACCGCGGGCGGGTCGGACTGCGGTTTCTCCCCCTCCGAAAACCGAACCCTGGGTTTGTTTCCCGGGACAGTCGGGGAGGGGGAGGGAGGGGTCTCCAGGGGAGCCTGGCTTGCCAAACTGCCACTTGAGCCCCCGGTTTGGGCGGGAAGCTTGGAATTCTTAAAAACACCAGGGCTGGGAAACTTAGGACGGGCTGCTGCATTTTTAAGAATTCCTGATGGGGATTTTGGAGGTTTCGGGGAGCTAGGGGGGGATAATAAAAATGTGGAACTGCTTATAGATAAATCGCTTTTTCTTTTTTGCATTTTCTGTATTTCTTTCAATGCTGTTTTTATTTTTTGTGGCCAATTTATAAATTTAAAAGCCTTTTTGTCCCCTGTTTTTGCTAACTGTTCAAATTTCTTACAAACACTTTTCCAAAACAAAATACTACTAATTAAATCCACATTAACATTTGGAAAATGCAAAAAAAGACATTTAACAAATTTTTTTAATTCTCTTTTTGAGTATTTCACTTTAGCAACTACTAAAACTCCAATTAAACTTTGAAAAACCTCTTTCTGAACGGTGGTTAATTTGTTTCCCATTGCAATTAGATGTTATTATTTTTGTCCACCGTTCTCAGCCACAAACAAACAAACACGGTTTTCCTACTGCGGGCTTCCAGTTTCCCGGGGGAAAGGAATTTCGCGAGGGACCCACGCCCCCTCCCCCTTTTTCCCCGGGCCGGCTGCGCAGCCTTTGAGGTCTGAACACCTCTCCACAGCACACCCCCCTCCTTCCTGCAAAGGGGTATACTTACAAGCCCTGAGGAAGCCGTGAATGGATGTGACTTGCCACAAACCGAGAGGAATTCCTGGAAAACGGAGTTGCTCCTCTCTCCTGCCGGGGGGTCTTCTGGAGAACTCCCGTGCAGCGCGTGAAGTGCCAGAGGGTCCCGGAACGTGCACGAATGCGTCGTTCTCTCAAAGGACTCGTGGATCACAGGGTCCAGTGTGTCAGACCTCTGTGCTGGTCCCCACGCCACAGCAGTGTCTGAAGGTGTCTGCAAGCCCACCGTTGGGCGCCAGAATGTCGGGGTGCGTGCCTCTCTGGTCAGCCTGGCCGGCTGGCTTGCCCAGCACGCTCCAGCACGCTCCGACAAAACTGAGGTGGGCTCTTGGTTCTGCAGGCCTCCAAACCTTCTGCTGCTATGGTTCGTGGCGATGAAAGAAAGAGTGACCTCTCGGAGGTTATATAAATCAGGGTTTATTGGGGGACAGGGGACCCCGTCACCCTAGATCAACAACCCCAGGAGAGATGCAGTTTCTGGGCTCGGGGGTCTTTTCAGGGCTAGCTCAAAAGGGGTGGATACAATCTCCAAGCCAATTAACAAAGTATACATTCCAACTAAGTTACATAGCTCATAATACATCAAAAACTTAGGTAGAGTTTCTGGGGGGGGGCCCAGGCATCAAGCAGACTCTTCCAAGGCCCCTGTCCTTGAAAAGCAACACTCTCCCTAACAAGCAAAAATTTTATAATGAACAGACTAATTAAAAACTGTCTCTAGGCAAAGAGAAAAAAACCCACATACTAACTTCTGATAAGAAAACACTCTACAAACAACAAAGGGGCCCATCTTAGGCACATAAAGCTAAACTAAACTTAATATAAAACTTTTAAACAATCCTGCAACACCACAGTGCAAGACGCTCCTGCAGATGCTTTTGGGATTCATTTGATGGGCTCACCCCAGCCTAGGATTCTTCTTTGTATTTGCTGAACTGTTTGAAATTGGTTTGGGCTTTCAGTTCATCCATTCTCCACCTAGGAGCAGTGTTTGCCAATAAAGTTACCAATGTGGCTATTTTCAGTATTTTTCTCAGCTAAAAGCTGAATACAAAATTTGCTTCCTATGAAGTACCTATTTTAATCAATTTAATTGTTTATATTCTCCCCCAAACAAACTCTGAATGTTTGATGGTACCTTTGATAGAAAGAACCAAAACTTACCGATTGTCCTGGACCCATTTGTGGTTGTAGCTGGCTGCTGAAGCAGTCAGGTTATTTGATCCCAAATAGTAGTTTTGTATATTCTAAAGTGTCCAACTGTTGTATGCTTTCATACTGATTTCTAAGGCAGTCAGGCTTTCAACAATATTCTCAGGCACCTTCTGAAATATGTTTTATGAGAAATGCAAAAATTCACTTGCATTTCTTTCAGTGTTATGCAGTAAATTTAGCTGCCAGAGTAGCTGGCAGCTCCAGGAGGAAAGTTCTCTAATCTATATTCATGTGATAGAGGTGATACTCTCTGTTCTCACTGTCTGCAGGGAATATTGCTTGCCAGTCATCTACAGTGGAATCCAATTTGAGCAGGCTCCTGCATCTCTGTTTCCTCAGACACCACCAAAGTGAAGCCAACCTGTCTTTCATGTTAATCTTTGCATCCTCAGTAGCTGTAGACTTTATAGCAAAGGGAATTAAGGCCTAGTAATAGTCATTCTTCCCTTTAAGATCCATACAGAAACATGTTCAAGGACTGCCCAAAGCTAGGCAAGGTTCCAGCCTTTCACAGCCAGGCAGGGAAGGGCTGGTTTCAGCCTTGGGGTGGCTGTGGCCTGGAGACACGTGGGCCATTCCTGTAGGACTTGGTGGCCCAACCCTCAGAGCTGGGACCAAGCACCTCAGCCTCTATGCAAGAAATGACAGAAGAAAGTTGTGATGTCCCTGCACCCAGCCGTGTCCTGTGAATTCACTCCGCTGTGTGCTAAGGATGTAATTGATGATCAATTTTATTTATGAACTATTTAAGCAAAGTAGCTCCTTCCTGCAGGATGTTGCAGATGACTTGGTGAGGTCCCTTCCAACCTCAATTCTATGGCTCTCAAGTATATTTTTTTAAACATTAAGGTAAGCTCAGTAAATGTGCTGGAGCTCTGTGCACTCCCAGGCTGTGCTGTAGGTCTTCCTGGGCATTCTTCCTGAGCCCAGGCTCTCAGGAATGGGCGTGTAGCTACTCCGGCTGGGCAGAAACAAGGAGTCACAGCTGGGAGCTGCAAGCTTTGCTAAGTCAGGATGCAAAAGTTTCATAGGAATCAAAAATACATTAATTTGTGCACAGACCTTGAGTTGTAATGTAGATAATGCTAGCAAAATGGTAATTGTAGCTACTGAATGAAGGTCAGTAGTTTTACTCAATAACTGGAACAAGATCCCTAAACCCAAAAAGGGTGCATGCATTTAACAGAGATTGTTTCTGGCATGAAATTTCAAATAAGTTTTTTTGTTCTTTTATTCTAGTTGAACTTGCAAGATATTGTGTTATTCTGCAGATTCTCAGAGCCTGACAACTAGAGCTTACTAAGCATGTCACAATGATTAATAATTTAACACAGAATATTTTGCAAGACATTTTCATGCAGACTTCCCATGGGAGAAATACTTCAACTGATAGGCTGAAATCCCTGTATTTTGCATGATTGTTGCTGTCTCTTGGGTTGAGTTGAAGTTACTGTGTTGCAATGTTTTCCACCTACAATTTATAGGAAAGTTTATCTAGTTTTGCACAAATTACGAAATTCTCTGAGCTCAAGTAAGTATGATAGCCATGGAATGGGAATGGGTGCTCTGCTGTAACTTTCAGCTCAGAGTCCCACTGGACACACTTGATGAATTGACAACAGCATCCAAACAAAGACTTGGGTTGTCTCTAGACCTGTCATTTATCCAGGTGATGACAATGAAATAAAGAGTAAAAATGGATTAATGGAAATGGATATTTGTGACTCATGAATGGTATAGGTAGCAATGCTGGTTCTTTGTTTTATTTGATAAATCATTAATTAATCTGAATGTAAAATAAGTTGGAATCAAAAGTTCAAAGTACTAAGATTAGCTTTCTGACAAGTTTCTATCTTAGTTTTAGGCAAGTTTGTTCTATGCCATATTTTTTTATTCAATATGCTTTTTCAAGTTCAGATTATGAGGCATAAAATGCTTAATTTCTAATTTTTTATAAAAACATTTTAGTTTTGCTTATCTTGTTTTTCACATTGAGTCATTAAAGTTTTTCCATGTACAGTCATTAGTGCCCCGTGTTTATTTCTGAAGGTACTGTTACATTCCACTAGATGGTAGTGCAGACCCTATTCTCAGAATCCTTTTTTGCTGCCTCTGCACTTCGTTTCTTGTACAATAAGGAAGTGGTATTGATGAGAGGCATGTTTGTGAGTCACCCTGCCTTAAAAGCAGTGAACAACAGGCACGGTCCTCACCGTGCTCTGCTCTCCTCCTTTCCTCTGAGGCACCAGAGATCCTAGAAGAGTTGAGTTTCATAATGGAGGATTCAATTTGCCAGAATGGTTTTGTAGAGGTATTTAGTCACGAGGCAAAGGGAAATTTAAAAAATGGTCCATGATGTGAGAAAACATGAAAATTCTGGAAGATTAAGGTTTTCAGTTCACCAGAAATTCTGCATGCTTCTGTCAGCAATTCACCACAGGTGTTTCATGCCTTAGATACCAAATTAGGTTTGATTCTAGAACTCCCTTGAGATGCTGACACAACTTTAATGAGATCAAGTGCAAAAAGTTGAAATTAATCAGAGGCAGGCAGAAGTGAAATTACAGTTTAGGACATGGAAAACGGCCTTGACCAGCACATTTGAAACATCACTATGCTTTAAGTATTTATTGTTGATTCAAGCATGTGGCTAGGAACTCGGGATAGCTAACAATGAAATCCATCCTGGAACAGTACAATAAACACAGGGGAAAAGGGAAGACAGATAAAATTCTACTAGAAAAAATAAGAATCAATTTTCCTTTGTTTAAGGACATGATCAGAGAGTTTGCTAAAACACAGGCCTTGTGATGACCAAGCTGTTTGATGCCCAGAACAGGAATAAATGACAAGTATGGCTAAACTTAGTGGATGTGGAAGCCCTCACGTGTGCATGGCTCCACATTTCCCCCAGGCTGATACTACACTACTGTCAGTTTGGCATGAAGGCAGCAGGACATGCAGCCTGTAAAAACCCCAATGGGCTTTGGTCAGGCTCCTGCTCTGCATCAAGGACATGGGGAACACCCTTGCTGACAAAGGCAACATGGATGTGAGAGACAAGTGAATGCTGGTATCATGTCCAAGCAATGTAAAGCAGTTTGTTGTGTTTACATATGTATAAACTAATATGGATGAGCAAATCATGTCCATTCTGATATTTGTACAGTATTTTCATGTTTTGTACTAGACAGATGGAACAGAGATGGTGTCATATCTAAATGATGCATGTCTATCACGATGAAACCTCTAAGCACACTTGTAAAATTAATAATAACAGTGATTTTGTACCTTAGAAGCAATTTTTCTCTTAAAGACTAAGATAGAATGAGAGCTACAAGGAGACAGGACTCTTATAAGAGCAGTAAATCTCTATCAGAATGTAATTTAATAGGGTTACAGTAATACAGACATGGCATTTGTAACTGGAGTGTTTTATATCTGAAACAAATTAAATGACAAACTAGTATTATAAATTTACTCAATGATACGTAATATTCTGAAAGACAACAATGACTTTACACTAGAAAATGTTTCCTGTAGTAATGAAAAATTACAGTCCTTTTTTTTACAGTGGGATGGATTCAGCTATGCAAATACAGTTACTGTAATTTCTTTTTGTGAGCATCTTATAACATTTCAGAAATCTTTCCATTTTCATGGTAGTAATAGTGAACAGAGAAAAATTACAGTCAGTGACTTTTAACACTGCTTATAAGGAACGAGTGATAACAGGAAGGGCATAACAGCACAGCAAATAATAATTACAGAACCATGGAACGGTTTGGGTTGGAAGAAATCCTAAACATCACCTATTTCCAACACCCCTGCCATGGGCAGGGACACCTTCCACTCTCCCAGGTTGCTCAAAGCCCCAGCCAGCCTTGCCTTGAACACTTCCAGGGATGGGGCATCCACAGCTTCTCCAGACAACATGTGCCAGTGACTCACCACCCTCACAATAAAGAATTTCTTCGCGGTATTTAATCTAAACCTGCCTTCTGTCAGCTTAAAGCCATTCCCCGTCCTGTCTCTCCTTGGTCTTACAAAAATTCCCTCTCCTTGCCTGTAAACCCTTTAAGGCACTGAAAGGTGCTCTAAAGTGTCTCCAGAGCCTGCATTTCTGTGCTGAACACTCCCAGCTCTCTCAGCCTGTCTCCCTAGGAGAGGGCTCCAGCCCTCTTCGTGATATAATAACTAATTATTTTATCATAAAGCATCACAAAAAGCAAAGCAGATGAAGCTGCTGTGTTTTCCCAGCCTGAACCGAGCCGGGTGTGGACGGCCGCAGACCCGGCAGTAGCGGGGAGCTCCCGCGGGGCGGCACTTCAGGACTTTGTACCGACGGCAGCGACTCCAGGGAGTGGCTCTCCCGAACAGCTTCTGCATTCCCTCCGCGCGTTTTATTTCCTTATTTTTGTGTGAGTTAACACGGATAATTTTTTTTTCTACTTAAACTCTAAAATTGATTCATGTTAATATTAATAATTTAAGGGAAATAAGCCTTTTCACGGTCTAATCACACCAGCATGGAGAAGTGACAGTTGCCTCTGAATAAAGGATGGCATGATTGGCAGGATTACCTTCAGGCAAGGGGAGATCTGGAGAAGTGGAATAGTGTGAAACTTCATCTCTCTCCCATGCTGTTCGGATTATTTATCAAAGTATGTGAAGATCAAAAAAAAAAAAATCAAGGGAAATGCATGCATGTAAATTATTAACAGCCTGCCTCAGAGGATGAGCAGATTTTGTTCATACTGTCTTAACTATAACAAATTTTATTACGTATTCAAAGCAAAAGAAATAGGAGTTACAACTCCAACACGGTAGCAGATAACGTGTGAAATAGTCTCATAAGAAACTATTATCTACAAAATAACATTGTAAATATAAGAAAATATTGTCAAGAAAGCGTCTGACGTTAGGGGAACTACTTGTTTATTTTTTATTTATGTTGTTGACTCAGAGGTTGAAATGGAATGCTTGCTCCAGCCCAAACAACGATATTGTGGTGTGAGGCATCTGTAACCCAGATCTCTAATGCAGGCCACCAACAAGAATAAAGACTGGCTCACGAAGCAGGAGCACAAAAGCAAATTTTTATTTGCTGTTGCTCAGCAACCACGTGCGAAAGGCCCATTTTTCATTTTTGCTGTAACTTGACAGGAAAATGATAATAAATATTAGATTATTATCACAGGGTATAGATTATTTTGAACAGATGAACAGATATGTCAAAGAGAGGCATGTAATTTGGTGCTCTTGAAAAGGAGAATATTAGAGAGACTGAAAATAGAGTTGTAGGTTTATTACTGGCTTGCAGTTCATGCACAGTTCTTGACAAAACCTAGAAAACATTATTCTGCCTCTGGTTTTTCTATGCGGCCCTTTAAAATGAATCACTTGGTGTTATTCAGCCTGTTGTTATCTGTGTCAACTTCTAGTTTCAATACTATGGAAAAAAATCATTCTGTGGTTGCTATGCAACAGAAATTAAAAGCTAAAATATGTTTTAGTTTGGTTGCTAAATGGATACGTGCCCAACTAAATAAACAGTAACCAGGTGACTACTGTAGCATCTAATTAAAAGACTAATCAAGGTATTAATGAAGTATTCAGTCTACATGAGTCATGATAAATAAATCCGTCAGTTTAGATCTAAAATGGCAAAGATTTTTAATATATGCAGAAATCTTTTACTACAGGCAGAGATTAGCACAATGTATAAATGTAAGGTGTTCTACCTCTTTATTTGTTTTTACAATTCTACAGGTATGCTGATTGCTCATGCAACTTACTCCAAGCAAACTGTTTCACAGGCTCCTTGCACTTAGCTGAATACCTAACTTGGGAAATAAAGTCAGGTCCACAGGATCTGAAACAAGCCGGACTCTTACATCAAATAAATGTGGCAGAAAAATGTGAAAAAACTTAATTTTTAATATAAACTAAAACTGTGGAAAGGCAGGGTCATTAAGAAAGATTCTATGTTAAAATTTAAAAGAGCAGAAGAGGTAAATGCTGCTTTTAAAAGAGTGAATTTTTACATTTAATACTAAATAAAATGTGAATGACATCATCTTTTTTAAAATTACAATCCTGAAGAGTCCAACCAGATGTGAGAATTTCTATAGAAGTTATAGTTGGTTTTCTATTTGTCTGCACAGTAAAGCAGCACATGCTGTACTGCTCCTACAGACTGAAAGTAAATTACTTCAGTTATGCACCTCTCTCTTCTGAACAGCCAACACTGAGAAATGCTACTGAAAATGCCAAATGGAAAGATATAAATTAAACCCTTAACAAGACACTTTGTCTGGCTTTGGTTTGCAGAAGAGCTCAAACAAATGGAATGGGGAATATTACAGAATTCAAGATCTGTTTATTTCCAAACACTGCAAAGAAGAAACAAAAAATATAATTTCCTGATATATTTTTAAAAATCCTTAGTTACCAAACTCTGAATATCATCTGGCTTACATAGTCTCCTATACGCTCTGGCATATAGACTGTGTGACTCTTGATTGCTTTGGATGAAGAGTGCAAAGTACTCACATGGTTCACCAGGACTGAGTAAAAGCATAGCTGTCAGCAATAGCAACAGGAACATTACTGGAGAAAAACGCCACCACTGAAATCAAATGTGTGATGTTTTTGTAAATGAAGTTATGTCCACGTTACCAGAGATCCATGGAAGAAAGAATACTATTTCTTAAGCATGAACATGAATTTAACTGAGCATGTCTTACCCCCATTTGGAAGCAGTGACACTTTGCAGGTAGCTACAGAGAGGGAACAGTGAGCGGGGCGGTGCGTTTGAACCGTGGCAGCTCTGGGTAACTGATAGGATGTTCCCTGGGCATAAGCCGTGTCTCCAGCCCGCCTGTGTTAGAAAGCAGCGGAGGAAGCAGCATTTCCGCGCTGCCCGGGAGCAGCGCAGCCCGACTGCCCGCGGGGCGCTGCCGCGGCCGGGCCAGAGGCTGCGGGCACAGGCGCTGCCCAGCGATGGAGCCGGGGAACGGGCTGGGGCACAGACCCTACAAGCAGCGGCTGGGGAAGGGCGGCGAGGCTCACCCTGGAGGAGGCTCAGGAGGGACCCTATGGCTCCCTACGGCTCCCTGAAAGGAGGGTGTAGCCAGGTAGGGGTCGGGTTCTTATCCCAAGTAGCCAGCGACAGGACAACAGGACACAGCCTCAGGCTGCGCCAGACGAGGTTCAGATCGAACATTAGGAGGAATTCTTCACAGAAAGGGTGACTGGAAAGGGAGGTGGTGGAGTCACGGTCCCTGGAGGCGTTTAGGTAAGACTGGACGTGGCACTCAGTGCCATGGTCTAGTTGACATGGTGATGTTCGGTCATAGATTGGACTTCGTGACCTCAGGAGCCTTTTCCAGCCTCGCTGACTCTGGGGTTCCCTGACTTTTGAACCCGGTCCCATCTCCCGCCTGGGTTTCCAGGGCCGCCCTCCCCCACCCCGCCCTCAGCGGTGCCGCGCGCGGGAAAGGGCGGGGCGGCTGCCGAGCTCTCGCGAGACCAGACGGGAGTTCCGCGGCGCGCGCTCAACGTCGGCCGCGGGAGGATTCGAAAAGTGGCGGTGAGGGAGGGGCCGGGTGGGGGCTGGGGCTGTCTCCGGGTGTTCCGGGCTGTCCCCAGGTGTCCCGGGCTGTCTCCGGGTGTCCCCTCCGAGCGGATCCCCGGAGTGTCTCCTGCGGCGGTGCTACCGTGCTCCGCGGGCGTTTCTACGCGCGTGTACGCCGGCTTCGTTCCGCTCCGCTGAGGCGGCGCCGAGGTGTTGGAGGCGCATCCCGCGGATCCATGAGGGTTCGGCCGCTCTGAGGGAGCCCGAGGTAAGCGGCCCGTCCGGCTTCCGCTGTCTGCTCTGCCGGGGCCTGGCGGGAGCCCCCGGGTGCCTCGGGAAGGGGTCCAGGGGCGGCCCTCGCCCCGTTCTGTGAGGTGGCTTCCCACACACTAAGTGCTGTGTAAATAATTTTCCCAACTAGAAAAGCACGTCAGGAGACACCTAGGAAGGAGGGAATGTTTACGTGAGCTGATAAGACTCTTGGTGGCCATGCCTATTTCCCATGGTTTTCACTTGACAGTCGAGAAAAGAGACCATTTAACTACTTCTCTGTGATTCTGATACAAATAAATACTGTTGTTGGGAATGACGACCAGCTTAAATAATGGGTGTGTGCTGGAGAATGCATTGTACTTTTTATAAATCAAAATATCCATTAAAACTTTATTCTGTTTTAAGACTTAGTAAAAAAACCAAAGCAAAACAACACACTAAAAAGAAAGTAAGCCCTGCAGCCTAGTGATGTTGTTAATCTAAATGCTGATTAGATAACTGAGATATGTTGGAGGGGAAAACTACTTTAACTATGTAGCACATATATAACTACTGCAATATATAACATATATATATAAATACTATGTATATAATTGATATATGACTACAACTGAGACCAAAATGATCTTGTTTTGATATACAGTACCTTCTCAACTGTTATGTTTTGCTTATAAAGTAGGGAAGACCAATTCCAGGATGAAACGCGAAGCATTTTTGCAAGTTGTGTCTAAAGAGTCAATTGAAGACTTCCTACGTTACACTCAGAATCCTGTAAGTGGGCCAGTGTGTACATTTATCACTTCTGGAGTCATAAGTCTATTACAGGTGCAAAAATTGTGTGACAAAGGGACAGAAACTGTTTGTCTGGTATTTGCTGATGTGTGGGAATAACTGCTGTAGAAAATGAGTTCAAATGGCACTTGAAGGAATACAGGCTGAAAAAGTTGTGGAATCTGAAATATGAATATTGATAAACCAACTTACTTTGTTGTTGCACATACCTTTTTTTAAAAATAAATTATTAGTACTGTGGTAATAAAAACACCAATTTGATGCTGCTGAAGTATTAAAATTTTAAATTTCAATCTATGAAAGAGTTTATTGGTATATAATGAATATGAGTTAATGTACAAACGTAGCAGAATTGTGTTTCACTAGTATTTGTTCATTCATTTGATAGTTTGGGCTCTCCACTTGTTCTTTGGTTCATGTTTAATTTTACTTGAATTGTTCTATCACTGAATGCTTTAGAGAAAGGGTAGATTGGTCTCTCTAAGTGAAGTGTGGGGAGAGCAGGGTGGAACAACAAAACAAATCCCCTGAAATCTACTATTAAAAGGTCATTCTCACATTGTGTATATATTGCATAATAATGAGAAATAATAATTTGCCTTGAGGTGTTTTCCACTCACCTGCAGTCTATCTGGTGTTAAGACACATGGGTTCTGCTAAACATCTTTTGCTTGCTGCCATAAATGCTATTGTTATGGTAGTTTTTTAAGGTTTCTAATGGGTGTTTGCCTGGTAGTGCCTGTACCAGGGTCAAGTGGATCAGTTGACCTCAGTGTGCACAGAGGCATGAACTGATTTAATGCAGCAACTATATGAAACCCACAGTCATGTTCTGCATAATAAACTTGCAAAGTTTGTCTTCCAAACATCCTTGAATCTTTCCCCAAGAAATGTGCTATTTCTTTCATTTGTGTGCTTACATGTAGTTAGAGATGACAACTTTATTACCTGATTGCCTCTGTTTAAATTTTCCTTCCCATTTCCCCCTAAATCTAAACACTTTAACAAAAAACTATTCACTTCAGTTTTCACTTGCAGCGTTTCCTTTTCAGTTGATTTGGTTGTGTTGATTCTGCCGTCTACATTCAGTAATTTATTTTAATGTCCCATGGGCTATTTGGATTAAAAATGGTTGGGGTTTTTTTCATCCTTTCATTGTTCATCACCAATTCACAGGAGTTCTCTTGCAACAGTTTTCAACTGTTGCCAATGTCTCTGGAAGCTTTATGTCACCAGCTACAATGAGTATATTGATTCCAATTGTCTGCATGCCTCTGTAGCATAAGGGAACAGAAATATCCTCATGACTTTTTGACTGTCCAAGGGTTATTTTATTAATTTCCTTTTGAAGCCTTCAGGGGTGGAGGATGTGTGACCATGTCTTGCCTTAATATGAGGATCCTCCTTTTTGGGTCTCCCTTGAAAAATTCCTGACTGTTTTTCTGGAGGAGGCTGTGGTAAAATAAATAATCATTAAAGCTTCACTGCTTTCCTTAGTTTTTAGTTTCCTTAGTATCATATTTGCTGCTAAGTTGGTGCTCTAGCCTTAGAATTTGCCTTTTAAACCCTCTTGAAAGTTCTGGTTTTAGCATCACTGCTACTTTCAGTGTCTGTTTTCTACACATGCCCCAACCCCCCCTTTTACTTCCCCATTGAATTTTTTCTTTTCCACACTCTCAATGTTTTGATTCATCTGTGTCTCCTAAAATTCCAGGGCTTTGCTAATTTTCCTTCAGGGTTTCTTGTGGGCTTTTAATTTTTTCCTTTGTAATATTTTAAAAATGTCATATTGTGGTGCTGTTCATTGACAGCTTCAACAGGTGCTGTTAGTTGTTTCCACTAAATCCCATTCCAGTTCAAGAAAATATGTAATTTCTTAGACACAAAAATAGGAATCACAGATATGATTATCATTTGCTGTCATCCTTTCCCTTCATAGATTTTGGAATAATTCTGTCTCATATCATCCCCAAGAAAAATCCAAAAGCTCTGGTCTTATTAAGAATTCATTCTTTCTGTTCAAAACAGTACAATTTTAATATCCTGTCTTTTGGATTTGTTTGAAGCACAGGGCTGCAGAAGTCCTTGTGAGGCCTTTGCTTTATTGTATTTGTTTTCAGTTGTAGAATAGCATAGAAGAGAAATTCTCTTATAAATATGTAACAGGATCTTTCTTCTCATACCCTTCTGGGAACTTACTGCTGCTTCTTTCATTCTTTTCTGGTTTTACCTTCGACTTTTTCTTTTTGATGCCTCGCAGTGTATCTGCAAACTAAAATATATATTTATTTCAAGATCATGGACATTCTCCCACTTTCCTCTGAAGTGTTTTTAATCCAGTAAACCTTCACTTCAGTATTGCAAATTACATCTCAGAAATTATCTGTTCTCTCTCTTAGTTGTGCCTTGTTTTCCTTCTTATCTTCTGTCTGCATATTCCCCTTCCTAGCAGGTTGCCTACCCTTCTTTGATGCCGACAGACTCCTTGTGTCTTTGAGGTAAATTTTTCTAGCAAAGTTCTTACTAGGAAATAGCTGAGATCAGCCTCGTGGTGCAGTGTCCACTGGAGACTGACGGTGGCTTCCCTGTCAGCAGGCTCAGGAGCTCAGTTTGATGTGGGGCTTTAAAACACTGCAGTGTGCAGAGCTCTGGTGTGTGCAGATCATATCCCAGATTAGGGCTGTCCCTATGGCTCTGACTGCTACGTTTCCAGTCCTTGCCTAAGGGTTTTCTTTCAACAGCAATCATCAACTGATACTTGAGAGAGCAAAGATATAATCAGAGACTTAAATTCTGTGCAGTTTTGAGCCTCTTAGCTAAGATTATGGAACTGTCTTCATTGCTGTCAAGGGCTAAAGACTTTTGTCTTAAAAGCAGCACTTTTGCTTCATGATAAAGAGTTAACTAGCAGGAATTTCTTATGCTATTTTTAAAAAATATAACTTCTAGAAGATATTTTATCTCTATAACTGCAGAGGAATGTAAGTTAATCATTAATATAAAAACCCACATTAAATTTAGAAAATACCATGATGAAGTACAAGCCACTTGGCTGATGTGGGGTTGTGTGGTATCTTCTGACCATTTGTAGAAAAATACATTTGATCATTTTGACTTGGATGAGCTACTTCAAGAATTGCCAAGAAAGCAAAAAGAAGTGCTATGGCAGAGACTGACACAGCTATTGACAGAGAGCTTGATGGAGAACCCTGTGGAAACATGGGACAGGCCTGGAGGTGATAAAAATGATGATGACATGGAAGTTGAGATGGTTCCAGAAATGGTAAGAATCGTGTAAAATGAAAATATGATGACTATTATATGTTTTTTTAGGAAATAAAATGGAATATTTCCATAACATCTGAAAACATGCAAGGGTTATCTAATAAGATGAGTTTCAAATATCACCTTCCTGCCCATTTTTAAAATTACTTAATTTATGCTTGGGCTAAGCTGAACTTATGATTGGTCTATACTGTAAAAGACTAGATTGCTGATGATTTTTTAATATGAAAGATGTGAATTAGTTTTCTCAGTAGAGCTGAATGGGCTTTTTCTATGTCTTCTTTCAGTAAACAAATGTTAATGTTGCAGATGTTAAGTAGCTGGCATATAGTAATAGAAATTCAGTACTTGATTTGTGATGTCATTTTATTTAATGAAGATCATGAAATCTAGATTTGACCACTCCTTCCACCAATTTGGAATATATAGAATTTTTCTGACTCAGACCCTTATTTAGTGCCTCCTGTGCTGTAGTCTGAAGCCTTGAAAAAACTGGGGGAAAAGGTTATTTAATTTTGGGGGAAGAAAAGAAATGCAGTGGGGAAATCATTAGAGAAACCTAGAGGCTTGTAGAAAAATCAGTCATCCATTCAGAGGCCTGCAGAATTCACTTGAAGTGAAAGTCACCAGATGTACACATCTGAGTGACACCAGACCCTGCTAGTTAAGGGCTTTTCAGCTCTGAAATGGATGTGTGTTGGAGTGGGTTTGTTCCAGATGAGGACTTTAGTGCAGGAATGGATGCACAAGTTCAGTCACAAAGTTAGCTGCTAGCTGGAGCTGAAAACCCTTTTCAAACTTTTTGAAAATATGTACTTTAAAAATCTATTATTTTGCCTCTTATCTGATAGATTTTGGCTGCCAGTATGCTCCTTCTTCAAAATGGAAGCATAATAACAATTCAGCTTTGCTCTTTGTTGCCAAGGTTTATTTCTTGTTTGAATTATTTTCTGAGTCCAAAACAAACTGTAGAAGTGTTTTCTCAGTATTGCTTTTTTTTCAGAAACAAACTCTAGCAGTGATCCAAGGAGTGGCAGCTGTTGTTACTGCTTCCATACCTGCAGTGGATGGAAATGTGAACTACAAAGCTCTAGTAGAATGTGTTTTTATACTAAATGGTGAGTACTTCTCTGTACAGAATGCAGCATTTTACAGAGGCTGTTTGATCTGACTGAAATCCAGCTGGCCTGTGAAACAGAATTCACAGGAGAAAAGTTGGTACTGGCTTGAGTTCATATTTATGAGACAAAATTAAAGGAGTGTTTACCTAAAAATCAGCTGCAGAATTTAGAAGCTGGAATGTAAATTGTTTTCTTTCTCCCAGCTGTTCACCCAGTGGAAGGTAACTTTGATTATCCTGTGACTTATATTACATTTAAGGGAAACTCAATATTCCATTGTTACTGATCCAAAAACTTGGGCCAGACCTTAGAGTTGCCTAAATCCTGCAGTGAGCATAAGCCATGAAGGTGTGTAAATGTGGCAGGAGCAAGCTGCCACTCTGAGGTGTAGTTAGTGTGCTAACAAACTACTCTTTTGCAGAAATGACTTGGTTCATTGCAGTAGATATTTATTTCATGACTCTTGTAGGTGTTCTTCCTGCATTACCTGCATCTGAGAATATCCTGCAGGATGCAATCCAGCGTGTGTGTCAGCTGTGGTGGGAGAAGGGACTGGAAGGGAAGGAGCAGCTGGGGAAGACTCTGTTTGTCATCCTGCTGAGAAAAAGCCTGAATAAAGCTGCTACGGTATGATGAGGCTCTATCGACTTTCAGCTTTTTAATCCTTCCAATAAAACACTGCCTTCTCTAGAACAAATTTTAAAGATTTTTGGCATCAGTTTCACAAGTGAACTGCATTTTTCTTTTTTTCATTCTTTTTCATCTTTTCACTCTTTTGTCCAGTCCAATGCCCAAGATTTTTATTGCAGTTGACTCTTTTTGTCAACTCAGATTTTAAGTGCTATGTTCAGCTAAGCATAGAGACAGCTTTTGTGGAAAGCTTCATCTTCACTTGCTCTTTATCTTTCTAAAAATAATTTTCTTTAATTTTTCAAAATGTGTGTTTTACTTGGAGTATTGAGATACATCCATTGGATTAGTGCAAAAAATGTGTATCCTTATTTCTTTCCTCTGTTTTTCCCTGTTAGCTGCATGTATTGTATGAAGTTTAGAAGGTGGAATGATGTGGTTTTAACATATTTTGCTTAGAATGGCAACTTTTTTTCTGTGCTTGACCATGCCTTCATTTGTTGGAAGTCAGAGTTTCTGCAGTTATATATGTTTTTTCCCAGTAGTGTGATGAAATGAATGTTCATAATTTCACAATCTGTAACAATGCATTTCAGGTTGATTATTTAAAATCCTTTCAATGCTGCTTTGCATTAAAGCCATGGCTACTCCACTCTAATGTGGGCTGCTTCTTTCCTGTCAGGGTGCAGATCTCGTTCGTGTTTGGAATCTACATCAGACGTTACTTTGCTTTGATTATGAGTCCGATGAGAGTAATGAAGTCAAGGACTTGTTGCTTCAGTGTTTTATGAGTGTAAAACACATTAAGAAAGAAGAGGTAAGCCAGCTTTTATCTTACTGTGGTTTTGTGCCACTGAGCTTTGGTTGCTTTTAATGGTTTTGCAGTTTGTCTTTTTTTACTGTACAGTAGGTAGCAACATGAGACAAATCAGCTTTGACTCCAAGCTAGAAATGGTTGATTCTGTTTAATTTGGAAAACTTGTTCCTATTCCAAATTGAAGTGTGAAAGTTGATGTCTGAATCTTCAGTCCACTTCTTTTCTCCTGAGGCAACAAGAATCAAGTGCTTTGCTTCCAGTGCACTTCCCTCGATACTTAAAATCATTCCCTGGTGTAATTCTTTTCTCTTATAGCAGTTTTACTTTTATTGAAAGCAAGTAACTGTAGCAAAATAATTTTCCTTCTAAATTACTCCATCTAGAAGATTGTGTTGCCATACTCTGTTCTAA
This sequence comes from Cyanoderma ruficeps, assembly GCA_008694505.1. NCBI lineage: Eukaryota > Metazoa > Chordata > Aves > Passeriformes > Timaliidae > Cyanoderma > Cyanoderma ruficeps. The sequence continues at coordinate 6,600,204 of VZDJ01000074.1, forward strand.
AAGTAGCATAGAAAGAACCCAACTTTACAGAAAAATGACAATAACTTTATTTAACTACATACATTTCTGTCAGTGAACAGTTGCTGTTTTGTTGTTTTTAGATTGTGCCTGTGCACCAGAATAGTGGTGGCCAAGCCTTTTTTCTGGTCAGGTGACCACACCACCTGACTTTGTCTCTTCATTTCTAACTCCTCCCTGCATGTGTAAAATAGATATATTCCTTTTCCTGTGGAATATATGAACTTCTGTCATAAAATGAGCCCTGAGATTGCTGCATGATTGTGGCAGTATAAGAATATGGCATTTTAAAAATGGAGATACCAAAGGAGTTAGGTGAAGTGTTTGATAGAGCAGGGTTTGGATACCTGCCATGAAGTTGGTGGCATTTTTGTTACTTACATATCATATTTTAAGGTATCTTAGTTTTGACTAAAATTATGATGTACTAAGGTAATATGAGAGGTGGGAATGGAAAAAGAGAAAAATGTGGGTGGAAAGAGAAAAGACAGGTAAGACTTTATTGACAGAGTTTACAATTAATTTTGTGTCCTTGGTGTATTTCATTTTAAGCTGTTTTTTGTGATCTGGAAAAGGTGTGTACTTGTGTGTGTTCTTTGTCACAGTACATAAAATGCATTAGCTATATTTGATTCTATATGTTTTTTCCTTCTGTTATATTTGAATCCACTCTATTATTTTAATATTTCATCTTCATATAGGCATATAGTTGGTAATTATATATGTAAAATACAATTGCTATCTAGATCTCAGAAGCAAATTCTTGTAGTTCTTTTTTTCTTCCATGTTGTGTGAGACTTCTAATATAACATGTTAATTACTACACAGCTTTTCTAGAGTGAGTTTTCACCTTGAATCTTTGAGTGAAACAGCTTTTGGTATAAAAGTTGTGGTTTTGTCGTGGGGTTTTTTTTTTAAATATGAGGGGAAAAAAACAGTGATAATCAGACTTGGTAATGAATTTTTTTTCTGGCATATAAAAACTCATCCACTTTGCTCCCTCCACAAGAACATGCAGATTTGGCCACGTGTTGCACATTCGCTTCTCTGCCCAAGATTTTTCTCTTTGCTCTCCCAGGGATTTCTGGTTCTGGTCATTTTGTCACATTTGCATTTTCATAGGCCTGTCTCTTTCTAGGTAGATACAGGGAGCATCTTACTACACTCTCTGCTCTGTCATCTGACCATTAGTGGTTGAAATCCTTAATTGTGGATCCTTCACTTTCTGGCTGGAAGGATTGACTGAAAGCAGCAGCTCCAGCTGTAGCCTGAGCCCTCAGTCAGTGGCTCTGCCTTGGAGCCCGCTGGCTTTGGCTCTATTGACATGGGGAAAGTTTCGGGGAGCTTCTCACAGAAACCACCTCTGCAGGCCTCCACTACCAAAACCTTGCCATGCCAGCCCAATACACAAGTCCCTTTACATCCTGGAGGATAACAGTTCAAAATAAAAGGAGAACCATAACCCATTCTGGAAAAATCCCAGGACAGGGTTCAGTTAAATTAAGTGTCTGAAATAAATTTAGACATCTGTGCAGGAGCATAATCAGTACAGGTCCTGGGCAGGATTTGATTGCTTAAGTGAATGACCCCTGCTACATTAAATGACATGAGCTGCCTCAGACATCCATGTGGGGCTGGCACATAAAATGCTGTCATAGATCTCTGCCTTCTGGAAAACCATCTGGGCATGTAGAATTGCTCTGTGTTTAGGGTGTGCCACATTAACCCGAGTCAACAGAACTATTCAGCTCCATAAAACAGTAACTAAACAACGGATCACATGACTCACTCTTCAGACAACATTTCAGAGACTTAAACATCCAAATTCACATGTCTCAGTTTGTGAGCAGAAATCCAACTTCACTATATAAACTTCAGAATGGTAACCAACTTGGAGTTTCATAGCTCTGCAGACAGGAGATTTGAAGTGTTCAAAGCATTTTCCTGTTGCTGTGAAGCCATTGCACTTCAGTTGCGAGTCCTGTTTGGGATTTGCCTGCTGTGGGACTTCAGTTGCAGTGATAACACTCCTCATGTGTGTTCTCTAATTTCCCTTTCTGGCTCATTTCACTATTGATAGATTTCTTGTAGCAACAAGAAACCAACCAACACTCCCCCAGTATCTCTGCTGGACCTTTTTTTAGCATCCTGTATTGCTTCTAATGCTGGTAGTAATTCCAAATATCAACATGATGTATGGACTGCTTTGAGATGAAGCTGAGCTTCTGTGTATCAGGTCTAAGACTCCCTTTAATGCCTGCTGACTTGTCCTGCAATTCCTAAGAAAATTAATCCTAGTTTTTTTAGAGTACATATCCCAGAGTGCAGCACCGTAGCAGCTTAAGCTGCTGTAACTCCAGGTCGCAATGATCCTGTGTTGCCATGCGCCAGCCTTCCTCTTTTCTTTTCCACAGTGTGATGTTCAAGCAGCAAGGTCATGGGTTGATTGAAGGAGGTAGCTGTTTTCTCCTAGTAAGATTATTTTTCAGACAAATTAACTGTCTGCAATGGTTCATCATACACAAGAGTGAAGGAAGGGAAGGGTCAGGAATGCAGTGTATCAATTCTAAATCAGATTAAACCGTTAGAGAACTGCACATTTATACCTCATTGCAAGATCAGGGGCTTCAGTGTTCCTGCCTTCCCAGGCTGTGCTATTCAACACAGAGTAATATTTCTGAGAGGTTTATTATTAGGCTGCATTAGTGGAGTGATCCTCTGAATTTATATCTCTGTGATTTATGAAGCCATTCTTGTTCAGATAGGGTTTCCAGTCAAACAGCTGCAGAGCATGTTCTTGTGTTTTAGAGGTGTGTCTGTTGTGCTCTTTCCTTGCTAACCTTCTCTGATATTGAACAAAGGCAGGTGCTCTGTGTCCACAAGCACAGCAGTACCAGACACCCAACACTGATACTGCATCGTCCCCAAGTTCACAGTCTTACCTACCACCAGGTTACCTCTCACGATAATGGGAATGTTGATACCAATAATTTCAGATCCATTTCAATTATTGGTATCAATTACTGATACAAATAATCCAGATGCACTTTTAGATCCATTAATCACAAGCAGCAGATTAAGTTAGAGACATCATTTTCAGGAGCAGGCTCAATCTTTTCAAACCTAAGGCTAAAAAGAATTGGTTGAAAGCTATTTTTGGCATTTTATCATCTGTCTTGATGGTGGGGTTGTAGAAGATGAGATGAGTTCGAGTTTGTCCTTGTCCCTGCCTTGTTGAGGAGAGGACTGTAGGTCAAAACTCCCTTGACCTTTTGTTTTGTCAGGGATGTTGATGTGTGACATGCCAAGTGGGACTCTTGTATGTTTATTTTAGGCCACCAGAGTTGGAGATAGAGACAATTCTCATTGACAACAGGAAGGATTCCATCAGACCTGTAGACAAGATTTTTGACATTGTATTTAGCCTGTAGGTCTTGATTTTTATGAGCTTCTGAGTTACTTCTTCACTCAAAGGCATTTTACCTATCAGTTGCACTGCAGGACAATTTCTGACTAAGTGCTTCCATCTCCCTCCCCAGCTCTGACATTCCAACTCCAACAAATGTGGCTGGCATTCTATTTGCTGTGTTTGGTCTTAAGTGTGAACACGACTCTTGGTCCAGCTCTCAATGGAAGTGCCTCTGAACCTCTGCTGTTTGTTCAGTGACCCTTTTGCACTTCTGCCAGTGTGCTCTTTACTATTGCACTTCCTTTATTAATATTCCCAATTTATTTTGGCTAGAAAGCTGACATATACAAAGGATCCTTACAAAGGGATCCTGACTCACCCTTATGTGTGATCAAATATTTTCAAGTCTCACCTTCGTCTGTAAGCTAAGTCAGAATGAGGCTGCCTGTACAGATACTGTATAAGGCTCCAGTTCCTTGGGCAGGTCTTGCTGCTTCTGGAAGAGCATTGGCTTATTTCCTTCATCCACAGCCTTCACTGCCTTTTATTGCAAAATTATGTTGCTCATCAGATTTGTCATCGTTGTTCCTGACTTGTTAAAATGGAAGAAAAACTAATTTGGGAAAAATAGTTTCTGTTTTCATGAATGAAAGCAGCTCCAGTAGGTTTCCAATATTACCTTTCATGTGGCAAGAGGAAAGGAATTGTCCTTGCTGATCAGAACGTTTGATTTCCTCAGTGGCCCAGCTGTTCTCTGTGGCTTTGTTAAAAATGCTTTTGTGTCCAGTGCTGGTAGAGTTGTTGTGGTGTTTTGCCTTCAGCATCATTCCAGTGTCATCCTGGGGCGATGCTGCCCTTGGCAGAGCTCGGTGGTCTCGCCCTGAAGGTGAGTGCACAGTGTGTTTTCACTCTGGAATGCTGCTTGAAGGCACCAGAACAGAAAGGACGTGGGAAGAGTGGAGGCAGATATGGGATCCACACATGTGTTCATTTGTTCTGTGGTTTTTCTACAGTATGAATAAAAGTGGTGCTTGAATAGTGTTTAATAATTGAGAATCTTAAATAGGGTTTTTTTTCCATTTTCCCTATGCATTTTAAAATTAAGGATGTAATTTCCTTTGTATTTACTGATTTTTGAGGTAGCTCTTAAATTGGGTATTCTTCTGAGCTTTGTTTTTTCCTCTTTTCCCCTCTCCACAGGGAAGAAGACTCTTGAGTTTTTTGTTCAGCTGGAATGTTAACTTCATTAAAATGATACATGGAACTGTTAAAAACCAATTACAGTTCTTTCCAAGGTATGCACCCCAGTTAGAGTACTTCATTAGTAAGAGCTTGACTAAAATCTTGTCTCACTCTAAAAATACCTAGTGCATTGAGAAAATATATCAGTATCCAGAAACCCACAAATCTTCTGAGGATAACTGCTATATTGTTTCAGCAACTTCATTTAATAGTAGCTCTGATGTGCCTGGGTGTACAGTTGGAGGAGTAGTAAATGTTTATTTGCCATTAGCTAAAGCAAATGACTGATGAAAATTGGACTGCATCGTTTGCAGTGCTTTTGTGAGGGTTGCAGGTCCATCTCTCCTTTTGTATAGTGTTTCTATTTTTTCCTACAAGCAATCTCTAATATAATTTGCTAGGTTTCTATGTAAGACATTGTAATAAGAAGTGACTTGCAGGATAAATCATAGCCTGAGAACTTGGCTGATGGATGAAAAACATGGAGGTTTTTTTCTTTGATTATTCAGTGAAATAATGCAGAAGTAATTCTATTAAAATCAGAGGCTTTCTAATGCTTTCAGGTAGAATAATGTATTCCTGTACGTGTCTATAAATAATTTAGGGCATTCTTCATGACATAAATGGTAAAGTATCCCTGTGAATGTTTTGACTCTCCCACCATAAGAGATATTTCAAGGATCATGTAATAGTGCTTGGGTTCGTTAATTAAGAGTTGACTTGGTAGTTATGGGTGTAGACTTGAAAAAGAGAATTTCTTCTCAAAACCAATTTGATGCACAGAATTAAGAACAATATTGGTTCTTATACAAAACTTCATGTTTCACCTTTTTGAAGTGTGCATAGATATGGTTAGTATGATTTCTTCACAGTGTTTCCTATATGTTAATACAGATCCTTGATGGAATACATTTCAGAAGTTTACTTCAGGGCCTGGAAGAAGGTGTCAGGAGAATTCATAGAGGTAACACTGTGCTTGAAATTTCATTTGGATCGTTTTGAATTTCACAGTGGGAAGGACTCATGACTTTATATCTCAGAGAAGTTCCTTTAACAAGCCTTAAAGAATCATTTCCCTAAGGAAGGGGCCTCTTCAGCATTGTCAAGGAGGAACTGTATGTCATGCTTTGAATGTTTTCCCACTGAGATCAGCTTGGCTGCAGTTAAACACCTTTAAATGTGCTGCTGAAGTATTGGTTCACACAAATATGCACATACACAATGTTTTTCATAAACATACCCATTAGTTGAATTATTGAAGCTTTTATTCAGTATGTGCAAGTCTGTATAGTTGATAGCTCAAGTATTTATCTAGTTTTTGTGGATTTCTGTGGAAATGATTAAAGGCATAATTACAGATCACAACAATGCAAGAGCAAAATTTCAGATACCAAAATATTCTTATTTACCCTGCTTTTAGCTTCTGACAATTGGATTAATTGTATATTCTGAAATTTTGAAAATCAGTTGAGGCAGACTGAGGCCCCCAACATGCAAAGATTTGGGCCAAGCAGAAGCCAAGTAAGAAATAATAGATACTATTTTCCATCACTTGTTTTAGGGAAAAATATAGTTACTGCACAGCTACAGTCCTTATTACTGTTTTATTCTGTTAACAGGAGCATGTGTGTGTTTTTACTGTAGGTACTTGAATATAACTGCATTCAGGATTTCATGCATCATGGAATTCATCTTCCCAGAAGTTCTTGTGTTCATGCTAAAGTTAGAGAGGTAAGTTCCAGGAAAGCATGACATGAACTAGTAGCATCAAAATGAGATCAGTTGCTACAAAGTGGAAAATTTCCATTTCATTCTAAAATACTGTACCAGGTGTGGCTGGAGTGGAAACACTTCCCTTTACAGCAGCCTGTCTGGGGTCTTTGGGGTGTGCTGGTGGCACAGCAATGTTCTGGCTGCTGCTGAGCTTTGCCTGGGTGGGCTCAAGGCTTTCTCCTCCCCTTGTTTTCCCTTGGGAATGGGCAGAAGTTGGGAGGTCACAGCTGAGACAGCTGACCCAAACTGACCAGAAGGATATTGCATGCTGTACGAGCATCATTCCCTCAGCAAACTGAGGGAAAGTGGGTTTTGGGGAGGCAGCCACTGCTGGAGCCTGGCTGAGTATTGGTCTGCTTGTGGCAGGTGGTGAGTGGTTGTGGTTTTGGGGGTTTTTTTGGTCCTCTTTGCTTCATTTATTAAACTGTCCTTACTTGGCCCATGAACTTGCTTTTCCAATTCTTCTTCTTCCCCACTGAGCAGGGAGTGTGTGAATGGCTGTGGGTATTTAGCTGGTGACTAGGGCCAACCCACTACAAGTATCAAAAAAATAACATATTCTGCGAAACAATGTTTGAACAAATCTTAGGAGGAGCCTGCTCGTAGTTCTGCACCTGATTTGTCTTTGCTGCACAAAAGTAGAAATAGAAGGGGATTTTCCAGAGTGCCAGAAATAATTTTTGCTGTCTGTTGCCCAAGCTTTCTTTACCTATAGAACTGACCTTTCCCTAGATAATCACAGAGTGGAAAAGTCACAACCTTCTTGAAGCAAACTTAGTAGATGGGTCTGAAATGAAAGTTGGCTTTTTTCTTTTTATTTTATGTAGGGGATTGGTATAGGAGGAGCTTTGACTCCAGATGTCTGTCTGTGGTGTTTAGTCACGAGCAGAACATTTGAAGCAGAATGAGAAGTGCACAAGGCTTTTAAAGACATTTCTCTTTGATCAATGTCCCTTCCCCTTCCATGCTTTCCCCCAAATACCCAGACTCCAGAGTCTATGCTGTGTGCAATATACAGCTTGACATACCAGTGTACAATACTGTAGTTAAGAGTTTTTTGTTTGTTTTGGTTTGGATTTTTTGGGGTTGGTTTTTTTAGGGCCTTTGTTCTGTTTTGTTTTCTCATAGCTATAGGATTTCCTTGTCCTGTGATTCCTGATCGATGGAACAGGCTTTTGACAGGGCATTTCATGTTTTTCAGGCTCCAAGGCTTATGATCTTGAAAGAGGACAGTGAATAAATATGTCTTTGGGCTGCAAGTGGAGTAGGTCTTGGAATAAATTTGAACTGACCACTAGAGGGTCAGCTTCTTTTCAAATTTCATGTATTCTGTTTTCCAAGATCTTCAGGGAGTTATCAGTGCTGTATTGATCAAGGCCAGAAATGTTCAGAGGATGATCTTGTCTCCCTTTCTGATTAATTACCAACCTTAGAACACAGCTCAAACTGCTCTGTGTTTCAAGTGGAGGAATTCTTCATATCAAGTTACATGATGTTCTCTCTCATATTCTGCTCTGGTCTTCCACTTTCTCTTTCTTTTCTGCATAATTCAGATACAAAAATAACAGAATTTTTAGCTAATTAAGCACAGTTTTGAGTCCCGAGGAGTGCTGATACTTGCTTTTCATCAATGCATAAAAAATGTATTAGGTTTGTACATGTGTATTTGGACAACTCCACTTACTAGACAAGTTTCTTTTTCTTAACAGAGACAGAGCTTTTTTATCTGTAGTTCATAATTTCATGGTTTCAAAGTATTTCTGCCAGTTACTTTAAAAATAATTTTTACAGTAACAAAAATGAGATGTTGCTGTGAAATTCTCTAGCCATGTTTTTTTCTTTTGTTGTAGATCTTTATATAAACTTAATGACTCTATAAATTTATAAAATATTACATTTATTAGATTGCTTTAATTTTACTATTTTTGAGACTTCCTAATAAGATATAGGGGTCAATTAATATGTTTAGTTTTACCATTTCCATGGTCTGAAAACTCTGGTCTTACATAATTATGAAATGAGACAACCCCTTACCACTTCCTGAATATAGTATGTTAAAATGGCTTTGGGGCCTGTTTTGTTTGTTCTTTCTTAGATGCTGTGTTATTTTCATAAACAAAGTAAAGTTCGTCAAGGAGTTGAAGAAATGCTTTACAGATTGTATCAGCCCATCCTCTGGAGAGCACTGAAGGTAATTATCCTTTTAGAAAATACAACTCTTTCTCCAGCTATTAAATTTTGGGTCCCTTCCACACCTTCTGTTTTTATTATTTGCTTTTAAAATGAAATGGCCATGAAAACCAAAATGAGTGTTTGACATCACAGATGTAGCTGAGTAACTTTGCAAGTTGTAATTTGGCGTAGCATGCACAATAATAGTCTGTTTTGTTTTGTTAGTGTAATTTTCTTGTAAAGTTCGCTTTTGTTTCCATGTACCTAGAGTGCTTTTCAGGATTGCAGTTGGTATTCTTATCTTCTCAGTCTGAAAATTCTGTGTAATCTTGTATTATCTTTTCCAAGATCTTTAGGCAATTATCAGTCTTTTTTTGATCAAAGCCAGAAATGTTCAGAGGATGGTTTAGTCTCACCTGTTGATTAATTACCAGCCTTAGAATACAGCTCAATGAATTTATTAGAATTTATTTATTTAGGAAAACTTTTATTCTGGGTTGATTGTATGGACAGACATTCATGGTATGGATGTGCTCTCAGAATGATGTTTCTTACTTGTAGTTCTTTAATGGTGTGTGTATGTCCTTCTGTGGATTGCATGCATGGACTAAAGGGGACCCACTGCAGTTTATCTACTCTGTTACATTCTGTGATTAAGAGGAGCCAAGCTTCCTTCTTTGGTGACAGCTTTTATTTTGTCTGAAGTTATGAAATCCCTGTTTGTGAGAATGTACACATACAGCCAAGTTAATTTCTGGTAAACATTGACAATTTCATTTACCTGTTGGTCATAAGCATCTTCTCTAGATAAGAGAAAGGTATTTGAAATTGTCAAAGTTGAAAGTATTCACTATTAACTTCAAAAGTTGTTTAGAATGGATTTTATGATTTACAGGAAGGAGTTGGGAGCAGTTTGGTTTCAGCAGAAGCCTGTGGTAGAGGTGGGAATATGAGCAGAGTCATTGCTCGCCCACTGTCTTGTTTGGTCTTACATTACAGCTCGGATCCCATCCTTTTAGAATTAATATAAACAAGGAACCTTCTGGATGAAACACATCCTAGTGCCAGAGGATGATAGCTACAAAGCATGGCTTCCTTTAATTTCTACATTTCTGTCTCTAATAAGAATAGGGGTTTTTACTGATTTTTGTTAACAAAATACACTGTTTCATTCTTAAGGGAGTTGCTGGCTGTCAGTGCAGGGTTGTAGTCACTTTCCCATGCCCAGGACTCAAATGTGACTCTAGACTACTTTTTGGAGGAAGATTCTGTCAAACCCAAGGAAATCTGCATACATTTATTTGGAGAAATGTAACAGAAGGTGTGTCATGTGGGAAAAAAGGGTTAATGATTGATTTGCAGCAAGACAGCTGGAGAATTCCTGCTTCCAGAAGTGGTTGAAATTTTTAACAGCTGCTATTCATAATTTTCACATCACTAATGGTTCCATTGCTAGAACAAATTATATAGTACGGCATGAAGTATTTGGCATTTTGAATTGTTTCTGTGACTCAGAATCACCAGTAGTTTAAGATACAGAACTAAGAAGGGAAGCTCATAACTGTTCTTACTGTTATGGATTCTGCTCCAAAGCTTGAAATGTCAGTTTAATTTTAGATAAGCAGTTTGATGCTCCTATTTTAGCCAAATCGCTAATTTAATATAGTGAAGAACAAATTCTGTTCTAGAACACTGGTTATGAAACAGAAAGGACACACAAGGCCTCTTCACTCCTTCTTCTTGCAGAAAGCAAAAATACTAGAGTTGTAAGAAGAATGCAATGAATTCCAGAACTGTTGATGCTGAAACTACTTGATTTCATCTCTGAAATCTCTAAACTGAGAATGCACATTTGTAATGCAGTTCTCTGGTTTTTCTTCAACTGCTTGTTTTGCAAGTACTTAGATTGCACAAGCTTCTGTTGGGGCTTTCACCAACACAGCTTTTATAAGCCTTTATGCAACTTTAAGTTTTTATAATATAAGCCCATATGTAACTTCTTCATCTTTTTTCATGCTCTTATTGTGAAAAGCAAGTGTCATGCAAGCATAAAAGAGATGTGCAGTGATTAATTGTTAGTATGAGAAGATATATGGATATAAAAAATATGGATATTTAGTGTGAGGTAAGTAGTGATTAAGCTATTTCTTATCAAGCTGAAAAAGTCAAGAACCACTTCTCCAGGAATTCAGGCTGTTGAAGGAAGTGACTCCTTTAAAGTGTTTGGTTGTCTTTTTTTATTTTTTTAACATCCCACTCATTGAAACTAACATGTCCTGGGGAAGCAGTGTTTTAAATAATTGGAAGTGAATTTCAGAACCTGTAAGACCAGATAAAATTTAAAAGAAAGCTATAAAAATTAAGTCAAGAAAAAAATTAAAATACTGTTTTAAAAGGTTCTGAAAGTTCCTCAGAATAGCACAAGCATCATGGTAAAGAAATATTAGTAATTTAAATAAGTGCTGGCTCTGGCATGGAGAAGTCTGTGGATTAAAACAGGCCGTGAATTTAAAGTCTTGGGTTCTACTTCAGTGAAGACATTGTATGAGCCTGAATATGCAGATACGTTTGGGATAAATTCCAGTTAATTAAAGACAGGAATTTGAACTGTGGGTACCCAGTTCAGAATTACAAGTGAGCTTGATGGAATTCAGTGTAATGCAATTTAAAAGTCTATGGAAATTAGCTTTCTGGAATGGCTATGGTAGACAAAGTCTAGGTTATTGCACAAAACCACATTTGAATTAATTTTCACATACAATGTTAGTGCAGAAGAGCTATTTCACCCTGAATTCACATATTATCTTATGTGTTAATTCTTAAATATAGACGAGCTCAGAGTTAAAGGATTTTCTACAACTTTTTAGGATAGAATTAAGAATGATGATCTTTTCACCTTTAAACTGTTTGCATTATCTATAATAAATAAAGGAAAACACAAGTCCCTAACTAAAGAGTGTATGTATGTTCTTTATTTGCTTTAGTAGTATTCCAATTAGAATTTCTAGTAATTTTGTTGACTTGAAGAATTTGAAATGTTATGGCTCTACTCCACCATATCAGGATTAGTCAAGAGGAGAAATCCAAAACAGATTGTAAATGAAGTAATTGTTACTTATTTCATCTGTGTTTTTCTGGTTTTATTTGTCATTAGTTTATTTGTCTAAATATTACATGGTTATTGCCATGTTTCTTTTCCCTGCCTTTGATCTCAATGTGCTTTGTGACAGGGGAAAAAGAAAACTGGATGATTAGAATAGACAAGAATTTCCCTGAACTGTTTCATCTTGGTGTTAAAATTAAGCCTACTTTGCTTGTTATGTTGAGAGATTTTGGGGGGTTTTTTATTGGATCCAAAAACTGGACAAAATTCTTCCTTCTCTCTTCTTTCCAAGCAAAGTCAGCAGAGGCACTTAATCTGCTATCTTTGATAAATAAAATGCAGTTTGGTGGTTAGATTTCAGCTTTCTCCTTGAGATGCCTTGAATTTCTTCATGGTTTTGTTGTCTGCTCTTTTGTTCTGTCCTTTAAGGGTTCACAGGATCAATTATCTTTCGCTGAATGTCTAAATATGCACCTTTTTCTTCTTCCATTTTTGCATTTTTGCCTCTACAACCAGTAAAATATATGATGGAGAACACTGAAAATGGTTAAATATGGTAAAATGTTGTAAGGCTTCCCACAGATTTTTGATGAGCGGCCTGAGGCTCAGAATATGGTCCTAGTACTCATGTTATTGTTGTGTTGTGTTATGTTCTGCAGAGATGCAGAACTGAATGTTTTTGCTGGCTAAGTTACTCTCCAAGCTTTCTGGTACTCAGTTACTCAATTCTATTTTCTTGAAGAAACAGGCTTCAGCTTTTCAATAAAATCACCTGTCTCTTGACAAGCAAGTTAATTAATCCAACCTGATTGAATTCAAGAGTGTCCTGTCCTGAAGAGGAGCTTTAGGGCCACCAAGAGAAATCCCAACTGCTTTTAATTTATTCAGCATTACAGAAAGCAGAAGGGCTCTGACTGATTCCTCAGGGTCATTGAAGCTAATGGCTTTGAAAGCTGATTGTAGCAGTAACTCAGGTTTTATTGAATGGGCAGCAATGTAAGATAAAACATTCAAACTCATATGTGACTTTAAGTTCTTCTGTCCATTTATAAATTCATCTCTTCCATCTACTTAATTAAGAACACCTGCAAAAATGTTTGGAGAACAGTATTTGACAGGATACACCTTTGGATATTAACAGTTCATCCATATGGAAAAAATATCTTTTCCTCCAATGTTACAGGCCAGAAACTCAGAAGTTCGAGCAAATGCAGCATTTTTGTTTGTTGATGTTTTTCCTCTTCGTGATCCCAGTTTTACTTCTGAAGAGATGGACAGTGAAATTCAGAAACAGTTTGAAGAACTTTTTGTAAGTTTTAATGAAACTAAAATGTTAAAAAGAAAACTTTTGTCAAAGCTAACTTAAAAAAGATTTGTTGATGCAATTAAAATTTATGGAATTTCTGGATAATAGTAGGGAAATAGAGATCTGTGGTGCAGAAAAGTAAACTAATATTTTAAATTTCTATAGTACGTTTTCTGCAAATGCTGTGTGCCACTTTAAACCCTAAAATGGAAATATTTTGGTTTTTTATTCATTAATCTGTGAATGAGAGATGCCTTTGAAAGATTAAATGCATGAGTGATGATTCTTGATCCTTACTTAACCTAGGATTGTGGGGAGAGCTTCACAGTTACTATGGAAGCACTCAGTGGAAGTTCAGTACTGTATTACTAAATATTTCTGAAATCAAGTATAGTGGAGACCTAAAAATCGCCTTACTAGTCCAGATGAGTGAGAATGGGCATAGTATTTTCGTTAAGAAAATGTTTGGGGGTTCCTGAGTAAACATCAGATAATTGAATGAATTTCAAAGTTTTTATGTTGTTTTGTGGGAACAGTGATCAGTGTAAACTCATATAAATTGAAGTCCAAATATTCTTAATTAAGTCACAAATGCAAGACTTGATTTATTTTAAAAAAATAAGTTCAGAAGTCCAATGAAAAATTTGGCCAATAGTTATCTTAATTTTGCTTCTGATTTAAATGTCCTTGTTTTTTGCATAATAAAATGCCTTGAGGGACTATTAATATTACAGTTCTTTTATTGTATGACAATTTTCATAATGATTAAAAGGTAATGGAATGCATTTTGTTTATGATAGGCTCAGGTCAAACAGCAGTAGTCACAAGAATCAATATGCTCACAGTATTCTTCTTCTGTTTGTTTTAGAGTCTTTTAGAAGATCCTCATCCAGTTGTCCGCTCTACAGGGATTCTTGGAGTTACTCAGATCACATCCAAGTACTGGGAGATGATTCCTCCAACAATTCTTGCTGATCTTTTAAAGAAGATAACTGGAGACCTGGCATGTGATATAACCTCTGCTGATGTTCGATGCTCTGTTTTTAAAGTAAATGTTTTTTATCATGATTGTCATTTTTCTGTTTTATTGATGTACAGGTTTTAAGTGTAGGCCACTTTAAATCAAGGAAGTTACTTGTTCTTCAAAAATGTCTTAGGCAATAGAATTCCTAATACGTGGAGGTTTTGCACATTTCATAAAAGCCACATGTTTGGAAAACACAAATCTCTTTTCAAATAGTAACTGATTGGCTTTCTGACTCTAAGGATTTTCAATTCCAGTTGTATAAACACTGTTTGGACCCAATAATTTATTTTTTTAGTTATTAGAAATTATGCTTAGACTTGAAAATACATGTAGGCAGGTTCCAGGATGTTCTTACATCACTGGCTTTAATCCATCCTGAGACATGCACAATTAGCATTTTGCATCCCACTTTGTGTGTGTGAGGTTTGGATGGATATAATTGCACAGTTTGTCTGATGATGCCTCCCTGTATGCATTGCTCACTGTGTTAGAAATAGTTCATCTACATCTTTCTGGCATGTGAGAAATAACTGAGCTTGGACAGAAAAATGAACTCCCAAAGCAGCATTTTCACTTGAAGATTTTGTGTCTGTGTCAGTTCACCCTTAAATTATGTCATCCTGTTAATCCTCACATGCTCCACTGTTGCTTCATGGAGGAGCTATCCTGGATAAGCAGAACGTGCTGATTTAAAAAGGAATTGCAAAAGAAGACATTTTTAATTTGAAATCAGCGTATTTTGGAGAGCTGGTGTGCCCTCAGGTAAAGGGCAAGACCATGGTCTTAGTGTAGGTCTGAAGCTGATTCAGCTGAAGTGAGTTCACTGAGCACAATTCACTGTAAATTTGAAGTAATAAAAGCAGTTTTTACCTAAGAATATTGCAAGAAAAATAAGCATGCACTGTGTCTGCCCCTGCGTTATTTAACATGAGAAGTGTCATGGTCCTCTTCAACAATTTTTAACTATGTATTTTTCAACTCTATTCTTTCTGGATTTGATTTTTTTATTTTAGTGCCTGCCAATAATTTTGGACAACAAGCTAAGTCACCCACTCCTGGAACAACTCCTGCCTGCCACCAAACACAGTCTTCATGACAATTCTGAGAAAGTGCGAGTGGCTTTTGTGGAAATGCTGCTCAAAGTGAAGGCCACCAAGGCTGCTAAGGTAGGATAATGACACTTGGTAAGGACCAAGGAGACAAAATCGAGGCATCTATTTAAAAAAGAAAAATAAAACACATTTTGAGACTGCTGCAGTGTCCCTAAAAAAGAAAGAAATAACCTGCTTTGCTCTGGTAATGCTCTTAATATTTGTGGTATCCTGAGTGCTCTGTGGACCCTTGTTGTCTCTGTGGATGGGCAAGGGAGAGCAGTGAGTTACAGCCACACTTCCCTCAGCTGCCCAGCTCTTCTAAATGCCTAGCACCTTAACCCAGTGGCTTTTTTGCTTTGATTCTCCTATTTTTATAATGTCTGTTCCTATTTTGTGGGCACATCCTTCAGCATTTTGGTGTCTTTTTGTAATGATTTTTAATGTATTTTGTGTTCTGCTGTGGGCTCTTTCTTAGTGTGATACTGTCCAGCCACAGGCATTATAGCATCTTTGAACTCTTATTCCACTCTCTAATGTGGAATAGTTTAATAGTATCTTAATTTCAATTTTATATTTTAATTTAACAATGGTTTTGTCTTTTGCTAAGCCTAATAAAGACATAAAACTGTTAGAAAGCATCCAGAGGAGGGCTCTGAAGATGGTGAAGGATGTGAAGGGGAAGCCAGACAGGGAGTGGCTGAGGTCACTTGGTTTGTAAATTATTCTAAGTTTGCTGCTGTTAAAGACAGAGAAAAAAAGATAAATCTCAATGTTAGGGATTTTTTAGAGGAAGGAAAGATCAGCTTTACATAAAGAAAAAAATATCCTTGTAAGTGTTAAATGCTTTTCAATAACTTCCTGTTGCTGTAAAAACTGTAATGTTTATCTCTGGTAAGTCCCGGGATCACTTTAAACTCACTTTTTATGACAGTTCTAATAGGGACATCCATAGTTTGAATTCACAGGGTAATAAGCTGCTGCAAATATTTCTACTCAAGGGTAAAATAGGTTCCTTGGCATTGAAAAATACTTTGTTTGTTTTAATTTGAAATTGTCCAGCCTAATTAATTCAGAATCTTCTCACAAAAATGATAAATGTGGTGTTACTGTTGGCATAACAGCTGTGCAGTCTCTGAATTTCATAGCCTTTGATTTCTGTGTTACAAATAACCTAGAGCTCTGCTACGAATGGGATGCATTCAGTATTTAGTAATGTAGGGTTTGGGTTGGTTTTGGAAAGAATGTTGATCCATACAGGTTTTTAAGGTGTACACAATACTTGTAAGTACTTTGGTCCTACTTTGTCCTGTGAGGAGAATATGAAACATGGCACATAATGACAAATAATTGTATTTTATGGTGATATCCTTGTAAATAGTTCTTCCCCATATCTATGGAATTACATTAGTATTGCAGGTGTATTGAACTGGAATTGAACCACAATTTTACCAGTGAGTCAGAGATACAAGAAGATT
The DNA here is from genome assembly GCA_008694505.1 of Cyanoderma ruficeps. Classification (NCBI taxonomy): domain Eukaryota; kingdom Metazoa; phylum Chordata; class Aves; order Passeriformes; family Timaliidae; genus Cyanoderma; species Cyanoderma ruficeps. Next base: position 6,616,823 of record VZDJ01000074.1, read on the forward strand.
TAAAACATCAGCACAGCAAAATAACATTATTGCAGCAGAATTTGACCTCCAGTACACATTGGTGCAAAAATAAAGAACGCTCATGTTTTCCAGGTTAATGTTCCTTATATTTGTTTAGACCATTGACATGGAAATCACTTAATGAAGGTGATGCTTTTTTCCTCTATTTTGATTTAACTCCTTTGAATATCCTTTTCTCACTTCCCAAAGTTCTGGAATATCTGTCCCATGGAGCATCTCCTGTCTCGCCTTGAAGCCGATTCCCGGCCGGTGTCGCGGCGCATCGTGAACCTCCTGCTGAACTCCTTCTTCCCCACCAGCCAGCCCGAGGATGTGTGGTGTGAGCGCTGTGTCACTCTGATCCAGATGAATCCAGCAGCAGCCAGGAAGTTCTATCAGTATGCTTACGAATTTACTGCCCCCACCAATATAGGTAAAGTACAAAACGTTGTGAGCTTTTGGAATTACTGATATCACGCCATGGAAATGCTTTTGCTTCTTATTTCTGTAACAGCTGTGCATTGTTAGATTTTTTGGGGGTTTAGTATAACGTTAGTTCGTAGTTTTTGAAATTCTTGACAGCAGCAATAAGCACAGCAGGCAAAGTCATCAGCTTTTTCAACACTGAGGAGATCAAAGCTTTTCATCTCTGCTCTCAGATGCCGTATTGTACATTGGTGGTACCTGGTCCTTCTGTTCCCCTTTCTCCCCACATGTACCTTAAAACTATCTCAGTTGATACCTGTGTCTCATGTGGAAATAGGGTCGCAAATACCCTGGTGCCTTAAGTGATTTGAGATCTTCATGTGAAAGATTATGTAGAAACTGAAAAAATGTTTACATCTGATAATCTGGTTATCTGGGATTTGTGGATCAGTATTTTCAAGTTGCTCAGAGAAAATCATAAGAAGTCCTCCTTCAGAAAGTTTCAGTGAAGTGGGCATGTACTGCCCAGAATGTCACTGCTTTTTAGAAAAGTCCTATTGAACCAAGTAAAATCAGGAAAATTTTGTTTCAGAGGAGTTCTGATAAAACCCAAGTAATCAGCGTGGAGTGACTTGGGTGAAATGCCCAAACCATCGCCTCTCAACTGATCATCTTAATAAGGTTAGGAAATCACAATTATGAAATCAACTTCTTGTACTTCCACCAGAGTGGACATAACCTTTTCATTTTTTCTAGAGCTGAGCTCTAGAGCTGTTCAGGAGTGCAATGGTTGGGCTGTGACATCTTTTCCAAAGAATGTGAATTGATATAGGAGGGAATGGGAACTGACATAGGAATGAACATTGACATAGGAGGGAATGTGTTCTTGAATGCGAGTCATTAGGTTAACAGCTATGCCAAATTAGATGTAGGAGTTGTGGGAGCTTCCTCTGATTCTGATTTGATAAGGTGGTATTTCTTTGGGAGCTTTTCTAGTATACTGTTTTAACAATAAAATTACAGAGCCTGGTGATAATGCTGTCATTTCTTCTTCATACTTGAGGATATAAAACATGTTCACATTTTTTCCATTTCCCTTACAAGAAAATCTCTCCATTTTTTCCTAGCTGTCTCTGGTTCTGTTGCCTACTTTTTCATACTGGCTTTCCAGCATTATAATTACAAGCATTTATTACCAACACTCTTAATAAATATCAAAAATATCAAATGTCTAATTTATTCTTACTCACTTGAAATGTAGCTAAATTGATGCTCACTATTCGGCGCTGCTTGAATGCCTGCATCCAGAAAGCAAGGAAAGAGAGTCTTCATGATAGTGGGGATGATGAAGATGGAAGTCAAAGGGAGAACAGCAGTGTAAGAAAGTTCACTTTATGCTAAATTCTGGTAACTTCTGTTCAGTGGTGCTTTATGGGACACAGAATATGACAGATAGTCTAAAGGAAAGCCCTTGGGCATCTCTGGAATTGGAAGGGGGAAACTGCTGTTAGTGGATTTTCATGTCCTGCAGTAGCATAAATTTGGTGAAGTAGCTAGAATAAGATAAAAGGAATATGAAGAATATTTTAAATTAATAGTTGCCTAATTCCAGTGCTGATTATAAATTGGTTTTGCAGTTAAGTTATTTTTAAAATTGCCATTGCAAGATATGTGAAGTTCAAAAGATTAAAACTGAATTGTGGAATTCCTGTTCTACAGCAACCACAATGCCTTTGTAAAGGGACTAGAAGAATTTTCAGTGTCTTTTAAGCCTTACTTTAAATTTCTATTTGAAAATGTAATGGGCAATATCATCTAAGTGTTTGTATTTCAGGTGTTGGATGATGTGTTGTCAGTAAATGATGTAGCCAGCATGGCAAGTTTGTTGGAGATCACTGTAATACTCTGGAGAAGTATCCACAAAGCACTAGATCACAATGAAGATGCCAAAGATTATGCTATCAGGAAGTTTGCTTCTGTACTTCCTGAATATTTTAAAGTATTTCAGGTAAAGAGAACCTAGATTTTCCTGTATTTTCTCAGTATTTTCTTCAGATGCTTTCACGTTTTATGTCTTTTGTCTATTTTTATGGCATTATGTATTCTTTTTCATTGTTGCTATAAACAGCAGCAAGTTTCTTGGAATCCCACAAATGGGTAGAAACTATTCTCCAGCTGCAGTGTCTGCCTGATAAACCATTATCTAAATAGTCAGCTCAGAAATACTTATGTAATAAATTGCTCTCCTTGTAAAGTTTTTCTAGGGTTTTATTCTTTGGAATGTTTTAGAACTTTTGGAAAACAGTAGATACAAGTGTGCCATTGCAGAATAATTACACTGAGTAATTAGAGTCCACATGTTTCTCTACCCACTGTCCTGATTCTTCCACCAGCACCACTTATGATTCAGCTGCAGTTTAAGGAGCTGAGGCTCTTTTTTCACTGACCATGAGCTGGTAGAGGGCACTTGCAGCCCAGTCAACATGTCCTGCTGACCTGTTGGAGTGAGTCCAAAGGATGGCCACCAAGCTGATGAGAGGGATGGAGCACCTCTCCTGAATGGAAAGGCTGAAAGAATTGGGATTGTTAAGCCTGGAAAAGGAAAGGCTTTGGAGTGACCTAATTGCAGCCTTCCAGTGCCTGAAGGGACCCTGCAAGAAAGACAGAGAGAGATCTTTTACAAGGGGAAAAAAAGAGGGACTTTTACAAGTGTAGTGACAGGACAAGGGGGAATGGATTCAAGCTAAAATAAAGTAGGTTTAGATTAAATATTAGGAAGAAATTCTTTTTTGTGAGGGTGGTGAGACACTGGCACAGGTTGCCCAGAGAAGCTGTGGATGCCCCAGCCCTGGCAGTGTTCAAGGGCAGGTTGGATGGGGCTTGGAACAATCTGGCTAAGTGGAAGCTGTCCCTGCCCATGACAGGGTGGTTGGAACAAGATGATCTCTAAGGTCCCTTCCAACCCAAACCATTCTGTGATTCTGAGGTTTCTGCTAATTTGAATGCTCTAATGATCAGTTGATGCGCTTATTTATTGCTTTGGTTTGATATAGGCAGTTAATTAAAATCAGTAATTTTCCAGTTGTCAGTCTCCTTGCTTTAATTGTTTTAGTATTATTTTTGAGGAGGATGCTGTCCTGAGAGTGGCCAATAGTGGCTGCTGCTCCCAGAGTGAATTTGGAAGGATTATGTACTGGATATCTCTTTCTGAGTTGGTGGCTTTTATGCTGAAGTATCCTGAAATATGGTGGCTGTTCCACCGCAACTTTGCTTTAGATAATCAGGGAGTGAAAACCAGCTCATTGCTACGTATTATTCTGCAGCACAGACATACAAGTGCTCTCTACCCTGAAAGCATTTGGAAGTTGTCAAAGACATTTCAAATCCTTTTGGTAGAGGATGTAGCATCCTTTCTGAAGGGGTCTGGTGAACAGACAAGATATCCAGGTTTAGCAAGCAACCTCTTTGACTTTGATATTTTTACAGTGAGTAAGCAGCTTGGATCTAAAAGGACCTGTCACCAGAGGCTTAGTTCCTAAAAGGCTACCAACATACTGAAGTAGCCTGTCTTTTTCCTGAAAAAGCTACAAATGTATTTTAAAGGTTCTTTTAAAAATATGAGCTTTAAAAGCTTTTAGATCTTGGAATGGCTAAGTAGGTGTTAATTTCATTTGGCTGTTTCCATGAAGCTTGGATATAGAGATAAACTATTTTTGAAGAGTTCTTAACCTAGATTGGTTTCTATATAACCTGAGTGACATTATGTTGTGGCCATGAATAGACCATGTAATATAACACATTGTAATGAATAATAGTGCATTAAACATTACTATTGTTATATAAGAACCCTTTTCTTTAGAGTGTTTTAAATAAGTTTGTGATGTGGATGAATATTCATTTAAAGCACTGGTTACTTGAGAGGAGTTAGATGGTGTCATGGTTGTGCAATTAAACATTAGTCACTACTGGGAAAAAAAGTAAAGTAGAGCTGCTATTTCTTTTGCAATGAGTATTAATCTAATGGAGCCATGACTATTCATGGTAGCTATTCTGGCAGTTTGTCAGAAAGCTGAAGGATATGACAATTGATTTCCAAAAACAGTAATCAGACATTTCAGATTGCAAGCCACATATTGTTTTGAGCTTCTTTTAGCTCCATTTGTAGTGAAAAAGGGAAGTCTTTAATCTGAGAAAATGTAATCGTACATTTTCAGCACTCTCTTTAGTTTTGCTTGCACGTGTACCTTTACATTTCCGTCATACAGTGTCATTCTTTTATCCCAGGACGAGCGGTGCGTGACTCCATTGATTATGCTGGCATCCTTTATGCCCCCTGCTGCTATTCCTACATTCAGGTACTGTTTGGAAATCCAAAATGCAAATGACAAGAAATTCCTTGTTGGCTGTATTTTTTAATTTTTCACAATCTGATACATTAAATGCCCATTTGGTTAAATTGAAGACGCCAAAAACTGTGATAAGTCAGTAAAATTTGTGATGTTCTAAGTCACTGGTGAATCTTTTGTTCGTATTATTTTTATAAAAATAATTGTATTATTTTTATAAAAACTGATTTAGAAAACTAATTATTTTCTGCACTTATGGGTGTAAAGATAATGTATGTTTTTGTCTGTTTTCTTTTAAGCTGTGGTGTGGTTTCCAGACTCAGAAATATTGACAGTGGAGCTGACCAAAGCAAATATTCCATCCTGATCGACTGCCTGTGCCGCTGGGGCCAAGTGGGGCACATTATAGAATTAGTCTGTGATTGGCTGTGTGACTCTCTCACCCCAACAAAGGTGTGCACTTACCTGTGACAAGGAATATAGGAATTGCCAGGCTGCTCTAAGGCATCATGCTTTTTTAAAATAGAATAAGTTATGCTATATTCTGCTTTGAAATCAGTTCTAAAGTCAGATACTAACAGAGCTGTACTGGTTTTGTGCTTCCTTCCTATTCAGAATCCTAAAACATCGAAGCGTCAAGTACGTATCCACCTAACACATGAATCAAAGCCAGACTTAGCAGTTGATTACATTGAGTATTTATTGACTCATCCTGTCAATCGTGGTTGCCTCCTTTCTGTTCCTAAAAACAAACTGAAGAAGCTTTTGAAACTCCTCGGTACTGCAAAGGTAGTTTTCTCCTTATCATAAATAGTGCTTATAAATCAGTGCTTAACATCATATTTTGCCTGAGTCAAACTAAAGGCCTGCAAGAACAAATAAATGAGGTTCATGTTCACCTCTCTCTTTGTAAAAAGGTTTTCCTTTTGATTTGTACTTCCAACAAATACTCTAAACTACAAGTATAGTAGTTCAGAATTGTTTATAGGTGGCAGATTCTAACCAGCTTCTCAGTTTTAGGTGTCTCAAAATTTTTGTGATCTAGTGTTGAGTGTTTTTAAGGGACCTGACTTTTAGAATATGTGAATAAGGAATAGTCTGAAAATCAGTTATGACATTGCAGAATAGAAGTAATTAAAGTATGCTTGTTGCTTTTTTGGGGTTGGTGCTTTCCTGTTTGTATGGGTTTGGGGGTTTTTTTTAACCTTTTGTTTAAAGCTGTTGAGGAAATAAACATTTGGAAGAGTTTTCTGAAAAATATAAATGTAAACCTTGATATTTCAGAGGATTCTTGGCTCAATTCTGAAAGGAACAGATTCTGGTGGCTGGAATCAAGCAACCAGCCTAAGAGCCTTCAGCCTCTTTTGCAGATTGAGTATTCATCTTCAGCACAAGGTATGGTTATAGCTTTCCAAAATAAGTTGACAGTATAAGGAAATTCCAAAACAATTGGAGAGACAATAGGTAAACTTCCCTTTGTTGGGTTTTTTTTTTCAGTTTTCTGAAGAAGGAGAAGATTACCTTTCGCTTCTGAAGGACACAGGTGCTTGGATACAAAGTCAAGTTGTACCTTTTATACTAGCAAGTGATCGAGAGGATGGTATTTCAAAACACAGTGATGTTTCTGAACTGATTATCCAGGTTAGAGGATTCTTATAATATAAATCAAGCTGATTTCAATTTGAAAAGCTGTAGGTGTAGCAATTTGTATGCAGACAAACTGCACTGGCATTTATGTCATCACTTAGAGTGTCCCTTACCCCTGATCTTGATTTGCCCTTCAAAGAAAGCATTTGATGATATAATGTGGGTGAGGTTTTCCCTAGTTCTGAATTGTTTTCTGTTGCATTCCTCTGACATTTCATTTAACTCAAGGTGGATTTTAGCACTGAGCTTTTACCAGATTTTGGTGAAAGGAAAGATTTGGTGATAAGAAAGATTTGGCTAATTTTGGTCCTATTCAGTGTCCTTGAACAACCCAGTTCACATATGCACAGGCTGATTAAAAGTTCTGACTCTGTCTATACTTCTGTCTCATCATCTGTTTAATATATAACAACTGTGTTTCTGTGGGGAAAAGCTCTTTTTGTCTACTGGTTTTCATTTTGCTGTTAAAGGCAGGTAGAGACGTCATATTTTACCTCAGTAATTGGTAAGTATCAATGCCTGTGATCTGAGCCTGAGTAAAAGAGAGGATTTACTGCCTTTTGAGAAACCATTTACTGTTGGGAAAGGGCAATGGAAGCATTTGAAGGAGTGGTTGGCATTTGTGCTTTTCAATAGGAGTGAACAGAGTAACTCCAGTTAGATACACCAGCTCTCAGGGCACCTTGGCTAAGAGTTCGTGGGTTTGTTATTTTTGAGTTTTACTGAATGGTTGCTTTACATAAAGTTTGCGTTTCCTAAAGTTTGCTCCTCTCTTCTAGGACTACCTGACAGTGTGTAAAGATCTCATAATGGTGGGCCTGGGAAATCTCACATTTCAAGCACACCTTTTAGAAATGGCTCTACTGATTATGCAAACAGGTAAACCCTACTTTGTACCAATAGCAACATCTGCATTTATACTTAGCTGACTTTCCTTGTATTAGCAAGTTAGTTAATCCCTAACTTTTAAGGGTTGGAGGGAACATTGGATTCATACTTAAAATATTAATTGGACTATATGAATATTTCAGCTGAGGGTGCTCAGAAACTAAATGTATTGTCTGTACTTGTAAACTATCATTGTTGTAGCTAAGTAAGTTTCATTCTAAGCTTGTACCTGATTACAACTTTTATATTGTGGTATTTATCTCTTTCTCTAGAGAGAGGTAGCTTTTGTGCTCCAGTGTTGCTGTGTGCTCTAAAAGAAATTATTGAAGCTTCTTTAAATCAGAATACCGAGACAGAAGAAGTGACAAATCTTTTCCACACTCTACAGAACGTCTTTCAGAAAATTTTAGAATGTGTGGCACGTGGACTTAAGAAAGAACAGGAAAAAGGGATTCAGGTATCATATTACAGTTCGCATTGTTACGTAATTGCTGTTGTGTAGATGAATCCAGAATTTTTCTGCAAAGGGGTATACTTAGACACTTTGAGGTTGTTACCTCACTATTACCTACTGTTTGGGTAGACACGGGATTAAATTTTCAGTTAAATTTTCTAAGTTTTCTTGTTGCCGTTTTTTTTTGTCCATTTTGGTCTCGTCATGACAGAAGAACCAGTAAATTGCAGAACAAATGCATTCTGTTATCGATCCTGGACTGTGCTGGTACTTGTAGGTTGTTAATCTTACCTCCAATTAGATGAACTTCCTCAATCCGAAGCAAAGGATTTTTTTTAATATCTTGTGATCTTGGAGAGAGGAGTAATTTTCTTTATTATTAATTCTTTTAGCCTGAATGATACAAACTTCAAAATATATATGATGTTCCAAAATTCTTGAAAATCTCACATCTTCCCAGAAAAGTTGACTTCTTGTATTTTAAAGCAGATACTAAAGAGTAGTGAAATGGGTGGATCACTGGGAAATTTCATGATCTACTTTTCAGGACTTCTGAAAAACATTCAGTTCTTTTTTGTAAGAAGCTTTGCTTTGTTCTTTTCTCTCAAATTTATGAGTAGAATTCCCAGTTGTTGCTGATTTTCCCTCTGATCCCAAGTGACTAGAATACCTCAAAAGCTTTCCAGGTGTGGTCTGTACTTCACAGAGAGGCTTGCTGGTGTGTTTCAGTTATACTCCAAAAATGTGTTTTTCTTTTTGGTTTTAGATGATTCACTCTATTCAGATGCCTCTTGGAGAGTTCATCCATGCACTGCAGTGCTGGCATTCCTCGTTCCCAGCAGTTCACCAGGGTGTACTCTCCACTCTCCTGGCTGCAATAGTAGCAGAGATAAATTGTGTGCTACAGGAGGTAAAGTTAATCCTGATTGCTTTTTTTCCTATTTAACACTTTCTGCTTTTTAAATGTTATGTTGGAATGGCAGAACTTTATTCAGAAAATTGATCTTTGTACTGCATTTTGTGTATGTTGGCATGGAACAACAGGGCATTTTATTTGCTGTATTTTCATATTAAAGTTCATCTCTCAGTTGTCTGACTACAGCTGTGTAGGAACAGACTTGTCCTGATACCTGTTTCAGTATTTGCCTCTGACAGGAGAACTTAGCAGTTAGGCAGTGTTGGAGATTAGTAACATGGGTTCTGGAATATTCCCTCTGTGCTTTTGTACTGGGTCTGGCTGGGAAGGAGTCAGCTTTCCTCCCTGCAGTCCCTGTGCTGCTGTGGTTGGCAGTTGTGGCCAGGACACTGTTGAGGACACAGCAGTTTGTTTTGGCCGTTGGTGAGCAGTGCTTGCAGAGTGTCAATGTTTCCCTGGTTCCTTCACCTTCACTCTAAAGAAAAGTAATGCTGTGGCTGGGCAAGAGGCTGAGAGGGGACACAGATGAGGCTGTGGACCCAAAGTGGTCCAAGGCTTGTGCCACCCTACGATGTTGTGTTCAGCAATTAGAGCTCAAGGAAAGGAGGAGGACAGGGGCTTGTTCCAAACCTGCCTCACTTCATCTCACCCAGCATTAGGGAACTTTGGAAATGAACCACTGATGTGTGACATACTCCCATTCCCTATTCTTGGAATGGTCCCCTAAGGTTCTGTAGTCCTTTTTCAAAGCAGGCTGATGCCCTGCTTGGCACTGATCACTTGTGCATTCTCTGCTTCCACACAGAGACATGCATGTGCTGCATCTTTATTTTGGTTACTTTGGTTTTTGTGCAGAGGATTTCCAAATATCTGATCTGCTTTGAAAAGTAAAGAAAGAACCTCTAATACCGAAAAGAATGTAGAGACCGAGGTTATTTCATGTTCTGATAGTCCAAGGAACCAAAGCTGTCCTTGAAGGAGAAGGGCAACATTCCCATCCCATTTTTCTAATGCAGGTAGTGTTAGGGACAAATATGATTAGTAGGATTGGAAGCTTTGAGAACTAAAAAGGAAGAGCAGAGGCTCTTTAGTAGAGGCTGTACTTTTGCTGTGGGTTCTGGATGTGTCAGAAACAGAGCAAGAAGCATTTGCCAGAAAGTACCACAGAGCAGCTTCCAAGGTTCTGTTCCAGGAGGCACTGAAGGAGGAGCAGCTGTTTGCCTGCAGATATTGATCTGTCAGCTCAGAGGCTGTGGAGTGACAGGTGCTCTTTACAGATGATGCAGGGGAAACATTTCTGGGCTTGAATATACTGCGGATTCATACTCATAGGTTGAGTGTTCATTCCAGTCACTCATCTGAGCTGGGGTTTTCCCTGCCCCTGGCTTGTTCCAAATCAAAATTCACTTCTAACTAAATATTTGTCATACTATTCAGAAGTTTATACCAACAAGAAATCCAGAAATTCAGTCACTGAAGTTACATGTAGAAATCATGGATGCACACTTCAACTTGGAGCCACAGAGGGGACTCATTTGTGTTTAATAGGCTGTGCCTTTATAAGGAGTGACCACCAGTGTAGTTAAATGAAACTTCTGGTGAAAGCAACTGCAGTGAATATTTGCCTTGGTACAAATACTGTTTAGTTTCAGCCTTTCTAATTTAAAGTAGTTTTGTTTATTTGGACACAACACAGTTGGATTAAAGCTATTCAAAGAACACTTGTGAATGTTCTAATTATGGATATGTCCTGGTTAGTGTAATTATTGAAATAAAATATTCTGCATACATATCTTTCTTGAGCTATACCAGTTGTTGACTTTTTTCTTTTTTAGGCTTCCAGTGAAGAAGACTTGACTATGCCAAAGACTATTTCAGACCTTCCCCCTCTTTCAAGCAGTTTGATGGCTGTAGTTTTGAAGTCAGTTAATGTTGTCAGGTAAATATTTCTATATTAATTCTTCCAAGATTTTTGCTAATATAAAATAGTTTATATGCTTCAAAAAATTTAATTTCTAAATTTAAATAATTTTTGAAGAACCTAATTGCTTTCTAAATTTATCTGGACTATTTAATAATCCCTTTTTCTTGACATATTGCCTGTAGGTATTGATAGCTGGGATTGAGTCCATTTTTTTAACCAAGAGTGCTTCTTATTTACAAGACTGTTAGTCATGATGAGTTTTTTAATCATACATCTTGGCGTGCTTCTTTCATAAGATGCTTATAAACCCGAGTCCCCTCAACACAGAGATATTAACATGAGATAAAATATTTGCCAGAAATAGAATTAATCCTTTAGTTGAACATCTGCAGTGAGGTGACATATACCTATGGCTACATTAAAGCCACAACATTCAAAATAGCATCTGAGTGCTAAAAGCTTCCAAAAGTGAACTTATGTTACATATTTTTTAAGACTTAAACTCGGGGTGGGGGAGAGTATTTGCCCTATTTAGTGGGAGCCCTGAATATCTTCTAAAATTGTCACAACTGGATTAATTTCATTTTGCATGGTTTGTTCATATTCAATTTTGCTTAACATGACTGTACACACTAGCCTTGTTTTAAATTATACAGGGGCTTAGAAGTCTTACTGCTCTCCCTTACTTACCAGCACTAATTCCTCTTCTTAACTTTTACATCTGACAGGACTGAATATCCTTGTCTCTGCTGTCATGACGTGTTTTTTTTCCTTCTCAATCCTTCTCTAATTCTAGTTGTACTTGCAAAACAAGAGACTCCAGAGGTTCCAGCAAATCCAAATCTTGCTCTTCCATGAGGCAGCAGTTGTCCATCAAGGTGTTCTCTTCTAGTGAAACAATTACTTTACACATCTCTTTTTGAAGGAGATGCAGAACATCAGTTCATTCTTCTGAAACTTTCTTGTAATAATCAAGGTGAATCTTGTCCATTCTTGGTGGAGAAAACTGCAAGTTTGGGCCAAACTGTTTCTGAGTACTTGGAGAAAAGTTGTATCTTCTAGTAGTTATCTTTTTGGGGCAAAGGTTTGGAAATGATTTCCATCCGGTTCTACTGGTGCCTCAGAATTGAGACTACTTCTAAGGCTCTTTTATAAATGTGTATTGATAGGCCATAATCAGAGTCCAGTAGTAAGTCATTCAGTATTTCAGAAATCTTTATGTCAACATGGAAGCCTTCTGACATTGCAAAATCTGGTGTGAGCTTTTGCTCTGTGAGCTCACAGTCATCGTGGTCTGAGCTCTGCAGAATCTGTTTTATTTTCAGTACTAAGGAGTCAGTCTCTAGCACTGAATTTCAATCCCCATAGCAGTGATAACACTGGCAATATCTGTCCAATTGTGAGTATCCTTCATTTTAGTAGGGAACTATCTATGGGTACCAATTACTTACCTCTGCACCTTATATGTATTTTTAAATAGCTTATTGTTCTGTTCTGTTTTATCTTTGCCTGCAGGCTCATGTGACCCTTTTTCAGAGGGAGGTGGGGAAAGGCAGCTGCAGTGAGTCTTGTTACAGGTTAATGAAATTCCAGTGTTCCTTCATGGAGGTTAAGAGTGTGCTTAGTGACCCAAACAATGACAACAATGAAGTCAGGACTCCGATCCCAGTTCTGTCCATTAGCAATTTAAGAGCAAGGTGAAATGGAATCAATGCTTGGTCGCATTAGTCCACAATGATACAATGAAACTGATGCAATGCATGAGCAACTTCATAATGCTTATTTCTGAAGCTAAAGATTTTTCATCTTTCTCAGCTCTCAGAAGCAATATTTGAATTTCTGCAGAACGTTTTTACTGAACTGGTTCTTAACTGCATGTTTCATTTTTATATCTTAGCACAATAAAAGCCTCAAGAACAATTGAAGTCAGAACTGGTGATGTATTATGTTCAGTTTTCATAACATTATAATAATACAGCTAAAGGTATTTTGAAATATGTTAGGGAAAGTTACTGTAACTACTGCTCTCAGTTTCCCTTTAGCTCTTCACAGAGCATTTAGCTTTGTGCTCTGAGGAGTATCAGGATCTCTTCCATCTCCTGTTTTATCTCTCTTGCTCTTTTATTTTTCTCTCATTTTGAGAATTTCTTCTGAGTTAAATTTGGGTTTTTTGCCACAAACACTAATGACCAGTTACTGTTTCCATTCTGTGGGATTGACTTATTCCCTACTGCAATTTAGTTTGATTGCTAGACCCCATCTGCGACTGTCATTTCATTTCTCTTACATTGACATATATCCCAAAACACCACTAGAGTTTGGTGGTAATACTTTCATCTCTTGCTAGGAGTGACAAAATCTCGTAAGATACATAGTGAGTTAGTATTTTACAAGGAGCTGCTGTCATGGTTCTATTACTCTGTCCATAGTTTCAGTAACTAAAATGTTTCTTGGAAGTGTTTCAGGACATTGTTTAGTTAAAAATGATCTTCACTGAGTTGTAATTGGAAAACCATCTATTTTAATATTTATGAGAAACATATTTAAGGTGAAAATGTTAATTAAGCCTGAGTAAGTGCTAGCAAACCAGTGGAGTCATAGAATATATTTTTTCAAACTTCAGTAGAATTTTGAGTTAGAAATTTCAGTACAAATTCTGTGAATTAAATTCCAGTAGAACCAGAAGTTCTTTTATTGATTGACTTTCCTAAAATATACTACAAGCTCTTCACTTCTCTTAACAGCCACTTTTTTCTGTTTGCAGACTTTTTTTATTTTCTTCCCAAGCAATTTACCAGGCTTTGATATTCTCAGTTCCAGAGGCAGCACATAGTTTTCAGTTACCCACTCACACTGCTTTGTCCTGCATGGTACCTTTGAAGCTGTGGTGTCAGGGTAACATAATTACAAACATGTTCTGTTCGGTTCTGTTTTGAAAGGAATATGGTTTATAATATGTTTTTTCTTTATTTTTTTCCTTAGGTCAATTTTAAATGAATTAATGGAGTGCATTCTTTCTGAAAAAATGGAAGGGATTTTTAGTTTAACAGCTACTGTCTGCATTGTGGTTATAATTAAAGGTCAGTTAAAACATTTTTGTTCTTTTTCCATCTTTCTTTTTATGTACAACATTGAAATACACAGTAGTTAATCCAGGGCAGTGAAAATCCAGTGTAATATCTAATCTTCCATTAAGCAATCTTTTATGTTTAAAGTTATGCTATGAAAATATGGAAGAGTGGGGCTGTTTTTTTGATAAATTAATGTTTTTGTCCAACATTTAAACTCATTTCAAATAGGTAAGCACAAATCTTCACTTCTAAAGGATATTGCACCTGCCATTCAAAGGAAACTGCTAATATGCAAGAATGCTGCCACAGGAGAATCCAGCAGCACTGAAAGGTGGGTGTGTGCTGTGGGAAAGGAGCACTGAGCTCTCCTGTGCCCTCTCTGCAATAATTGGCTCTGTTCTGTACTTACATAACACTGTTAGAGCATTCTGAGTGATTGATTGCAAGGTTTAAAATACTGGGGGGGGGAAGTGGGAGGTATTGAACCCAGCACAGTATTAAATTTCCTGCCCTTCTATCTGCTGTGATTGCAATCTTTACATATTTAGCTTTGGGCTTTTTTCATTTAATTTGAATGTGTTATCACTTGATCCTGTATATTGCAGGATTCACTTCTGAAATCCAGGTCTGTTTGCAGCAGGGGTAGAGCAAAGCAAATAATCCAGTTACTATTTCTTCTTATTAGAAGATTTTTCTCCCACACTTTGGCATTGGGCATATAAATTCAAACCTATGCAGACAGTAGAAATTTAACTGACTATAACAATGACTTTGAGACCTTTCCACAGGTGATTTTATTTTTGCTCTTTTTGTTGGAGGGGTTTCAAGTGTCATATCTGGTGTATCTTTTGTGAAGAGATTTTTGAAAGCGATTGGCTGCGTCGTATTTGCAGTCTTTTATCTCAGGCCTGTCTGGAGAAACACGATGAATGCTGGAGCCTTTAGTGTCTCAAACTTGCTTAAGTCTTAAAATTTGTGAACATCTGATTTCTGCCTAGTTATTGAACTGCCCATGGAATCAAAAAGGGTGCAAAGGAGACATAAGCACTAACACAGAATGTGAAGAAACCAGACTGAGGTTATAGACATTAATCCAAAATTACTGAGAAAGTTTGCAATGCACCACAGAGGTCTGAACATGCAAAGGCCCTTGCACTCTTTCATTCTTCAAACTGGTCATCCTAACTATTCAATCTAACAATGGATGTAGAGCAGACAGACTTTAAAATGAAAAAAAACAAACCAAAGACTCCCAAACAAGCCAAAAAGCTCATTGTGTAGGAACCCCACTGTATAGGAGCTTCATTTATTCAACAGTTTCTTGCACAGCTGTCCCAGCCTGAGCACGTTTCCCCAGTGTGTTCTCCTCATGGATCCCTGGCCTGAGGCACGTTGCTCTCTGGCATTTTAGTGACTTGACACAGACACTGGTGGCTGAGCTGTGCCTCCATCCAGAGGATGGTGCTCTGGGATCCCTTCCACTACCTGAAAGAGGCCTGCAGGAAAGCTGGAGAGTTGCTTGGCTTCACAAAATGTCCTTTGGTCAGGATCTAGCCTAGAAACAAAATCAAACACAATGAAACAAAACTCCATTCTTTTCTCCATGAAATTATTTTATGATGAGTTGCCAAGTATCCTACTAGAATATTTTTAACAATAATAATAATAATACTTATTTGGAAAAGGAGACCAGCAGGGTATCATGTTTCAGTTTGCACTTCTAATCAAGACAGTAGAAAAAGCTGTGAAATTAAAATGAATCTTAACATGATTAAATAAGTAGGCACATTAAAGTGAATAATTGCTGCTGCTTGAGAGCACTACTGACTATAAATTTCAGTGAGAACACAGATAATTGCTTTATGAATCTATATGATCATCTCTGCCCACTGAACTGGGACAAATCAACCTGCATGTTGGGGCAGATGAAGAGTATAAGATGCTACACACTGTTTTAATTTTGTGATATATGAGTGGCTACATTTGTATAATGCCAGCCCAGGAGACAGTTGCAGATGAAATTCAAGGCTTAGGGATACAAATATGATAATGGGAAGATTTTTTCTACGAATCAGAATTGTACTATGATAAAATTCAGAAGCTATCAGACAGCTTTGCAGAATTTGGAGGGGATTAATATTTGTACAGTTATGTTGGGGAATTTTTCCTCTCCGGAACGGTAAAATAATTGATGCTGGAAAGAGGTTTGGAGGAAGTTCTGCAGTGATTAGGTTTTGCATGATGAATTAAAGTGTTTGCAGTCTCACAGCAAACTCTCTAGTCAGAATAGGCTGGGCCTCTGGTGGCTTCTGATGTGCCATTTGTAGTGCTCTGCTGCTTGTGTGCTAATGTACAGCTAAAATGTGATTATATATGGTCTAAAGCATGCCCTGTTGTTTGTAAACTATTTTATCATCCTACTTGGCTTACCAAACAGCAAATTTTAGTTACGGTGTGCTCCAAGCTGGATCACCGGTCATTAATTTGAAGATAGTCCTCTAACCCACAGTACTGTGCTGCTGCTTGCTAAAATACATTACTGGGTTTTAACTCATTCTTAATAATATTACTATTTTTTGCTTCTGAATGCATTATCTCTTAATAACTCCTTGAGGGATTATTTTATTCAATACCCAGCTATACCAGGAAATGGTGACATTCTTTAATTTCCCAAGAGAACGAGCGTTCTGTGCCAGCATCTTAACTTCAGACTTAGGAGTAATCTCTTACATATTAGAAAAAAGAAAAAAAGTAAAAAAGCTGTCTGGTATGGTAATTAAGGTGCTGCCCTTATACAAGGAATTGTTGCACTAATTCAGAAGCAAAACTTTTCACTGCAATTTACTCTTCCCTCTTCAGCTGAGTTGGTGGTTTCAGATGGTCCTGTGGGTCTGTATTTTAAAAATGCTGTTCAGTGCATTTAAAAATTCTGGACAACATACTGTATATTGAGAGAATTTCCTCAAGAGTAATGGCACACACATTAGTTTAGCTTATAAAATGCAAATATTTATGCCTAACAAAAAAAATGCAGATAAAGCTGTCAATGCATTTAGAGGCTAGAGAAAAATGTCTCACGTTCTGTAAAACCTAATGTGCTATAGGATAATAACTTTTACTTAATACTGTGTATTTACTTTATTTGTCATTTTGATATATAGGCATTAGAATTTAAATTTAGCTAGTGGCTGTGCTGAAAGATATTTCTTTAGTATTATCATTTAGCTAGCTCCCAAATTCTTAATTGCACTTTCATTGCATCTGTAAATTATGCCTCTTGAATTGTTTTGGTGTACAACTCTGCCTCTCATCTTTAAGTTCCCTAGAAAGGTACTTGGTAAAACTGACTTCAGCTTGGTTGTTTGGGAGGAGCACAGTTATTCCAATTGATGGTATCTGGCCAATGTGCCAGTGGCCCCACATTAATCCATTGCTTTTTTAGCCTTAAACTATAACAAAATAAAATTCATACAAAGCAGCATTGTGGCTAAATGCACAGAACTTAACTAATTATCCTAATTCTGTAGTACCTTGTAACACTACCTTATTTTGACACTGGAGTTTCATCCTGACTTAAAGGCTGTGGCATTGCAGAGAGAATCGTGTGATTGGAGATTAGAGTCAGAATGGGACTAAGAGGAGTGTGAGGGCAGCTGCTAATAAAGATAAGATAGAAAGCTCAGGCTTGGAAAGAAGTTGCCACAAATGAGAAGAAAAAATATAAAGACTGAAGAGTGAGGGAGAAATGAAGAAAGTAAAAGAATGAAAAGTGGTCTTAGAATGAATTACCTGTAAAGGATTTCACTGTTTTGCTTGAACAAAAGAGTGACAATGCTGTGCAGAAGAAGAATGGGTTCTTTAACTAGATGATGAAATATTACAAAATGTGCTTGAATTGACATTGTAATTTAAACTCGTTTGCTGTTGGTTATTCTAGAGACAGAGATGATCAGTAGAAAAATGGAAAAGATGAAAGAAAAAGAATCCAGCTATTTCAAAAGTAATTTGTAAAGGCATTTTAATAAACTAATATGGACTAACTGGTCAATGAAATCACGTGGTTGCTGTACTCTGAGAATCAAATAGTTGAGGATTGATTTGGCATTTAGCATTTCTAATTCTGTTATGCATTGTTTTATGGCATTTCAGGTTCCTGTGTGAATCATCTCTGAAAATTTTGGATGAGTTTTTGAATCCTTGACCATGCAGAAGCTTTTGTCATGAAAGCTGAGGGAAGATGTAGTGCTTTTTTTAAAAAACTTACCTTGTAAACTTGTGAATTGTTTAAGATTGCTTTCTGTTATTCTGTACATTTAAAGCAAGCAAAATGTATAAAAGTGTGTATAGAAATTGTGTAATAGTAAAAATATTTCAACAGCTGCAAAGGGGTTATTCTGTATAAAAATGTCTTCTTGGGGGGAGTGTAAAATCATTATTTTTGTATCTTTGTTTTTGTAAAACAAATAATAATTGTATAATAGGTATGTCCCACATAACCTCAGTCCCTGCGAGGACTAGAGCATATTCCTAGGGGTTATGGAAATGAATCTTATTTTGAGATATGTGAGGGTCAAAATGGTGATTGGGAATCATGGCTTTACCAGGAGCAAGCTCTGCCTAACCAGCCTGATTTCCATCCCTTTTGTAGAAGAGAGAGCACAGCATGTCCTGTTTCCTATCCTTGGCACAGACTTTTACAGTCTCACACAGTCTCCTTACAGCCAGACCGGTGAGAGATGGGATGGATGGGTAGACTTGGAAGATGAGTGGGAAACTGCCTGGACTATCAGAGTGGAAGAATAATCTACTAAGGGGTGAGATTGGCAGCTGTGGCACTGCTGAGGGCAGGCCCTGCTGCCAAGGCTGCTGGGTGACAGGGTGAGCAGCAGCCTCGGGCTGATGGCAGATGACAACAGCTGGGAGCCACAGCTGACACCGAGGGACATCTCCTGATGGTCAGCAGAGACCTGGACCTGATGGACAAATCCTGCACCAGCCACACAGGCACCTGCACGAAGGCGGCTTCTTGCTGCCTGCACCTGCCTGCAGGAGGATAAAGGAAAGACTTTCCCCAGAGATGAATGGAGGAAATGAGGCTACAGAAACAACCTGAGCAAGAGAATGTCTTGTTGGACATGAAAAACAGTCATTGTAAGAGTGAGTTGGAACTGGAAATGGAACTGGAAGAGGTTGCTCAGAAAGCCTATGGAATCCCCATCCTTGGAGATGTGCAGCACTTAGCTGACATTCCGTGGTGGCATAGCTTTGGAGTCAGCCCTGCTGAGCTGGGGATTGATTGGACCAGATTCTCCCCTGAGCTTCCGCATAACTTGAATATTCAGGTGATTGAGTACCTGGTACACTGGGGAGAAATGTCTTAACTTAGACTTGAGTAATATATATATATATTATTTTATATATAGCTATTTTTAAAAATTATGGCTATTTTGATAAGTTAGTACTAATGATGCAGATAATGCAGGCATCTAAGCCACTTACTTAATTTTCGTCATGCAACCAGATGCTGTCCCAAGACTAATAGAATGCTGATTGCACAATGTTATTTTGCCTTAATCGAGGTACCCGTAAATGACCTGTCTGAGCTCATGGGATGGTTCAAGCCCAGCCAGCAGCCAGGCACCACCCAGCTCCCTCACTGCCTCCAACTCTTTGGACACGGAGGCAGGACTGAAAGGGTACAAAAGAAACAGTTGAATAATTAAGAAAAAATAATAGTACTTTTTCAAATTGTGAGGAAAAGAGATAAAAAAGATAAATAAAACCACCTACCCAGTTGCTGGGCAGTGCCCTCCCCACAACTTGCCCCCCAATTTACTGCTGAGCATAGTGCCAAATGGTGTGAGACATCCCTGTGGTCACTTTGGGTCCCCTGTCCCAGCTGTCCCCTCCACACTCCTGGTGCACTCCCAGCTTCCGTAGGGGTGCGGTGGGAAGCAGAGAGGCCGTGATGCTGTGTAAGCCCCGCTCAGCAATAGCTGAAACATTCCTGTGTTATCAGAACTGTCTCCAGCACAAATCCAAAATACAGCTCTATGCCAGCTACTGTGAAGGAATTTATCTCAGCCAGAACCACAGCTCCTGATGCTTTAGTTTTGTCTGGTTTAGGAGAGTTAATAGGAAGCTCCAGAAAAGGATTCAGCCTCAGACCAAAGTCACATCCTCCACCTTAGACCTCGAGACATGGACAGGTAGCACTTGGTTATCTACAATTAAGTGAAGTGATTCTCAGGGTGGGCCTGTGCAAATAGCTATTGAGCCTCCAATGTTACTGAGTGGCACCAACACTGAAATTAACCAATTTGGCCAAATTAAGACAGGCTCTTCATTCTTGATTAAGATTTGTGCAAAGCTGTAGCTCCATCTGTCTAAACAAACATCTACTCTGCTGGTTTTCTTTCTGTGGTAAGAGACTAAGGTTTTTTTCAATATCTGCTGTCAGTGCGAACATCAGACCCGTACTTGACCTGGTACATAAAACTTCCCTACTAGATAAAAGCTGTTTTAGCTGGAATGTTGATTTTTAAAAGTAATGCAGTTCTTAATCAACAACTGGCAGGCTTTGCAACAGGATAGACAGTGTGTGCATGGATTCATGAGTTCCAGGTTTACCTCATCCACAACAATGGCCTGACCAAAGAAACTAATGCTGCCCCAGCAGGTAGCTGCAGATCTGCCAACTGTTTATCAACATCTTTATAAAAACTGTTCTTTGGCCTTCATTCTTCTACATCTGTTAACAGGCAGGTGTTCCGGTAATGACCTTTTAAATCTTCTGATTAAACAAATTACTCAATGAATATGTAAATAAGTTACTTTTTTCTGCTTCTCAGTCTAAGTATTTGCTCATATTATTAGATTAGAAAAGAATCTAAATTAACTGCCTTGTTTTTCCTCAGTGTATAATTTTGCTTTTTTCATGGAATTCATGGTACAGATGCAGTAGCCCTGTGCCTGAAGGAAATAAAGGTTGTTCCATCAACATCAGAAATACATGGATTTCTTTTGAAGAACTCAGGTGATACTGCTAGGAAGGGTAAGGAATTTAAAGATAAACCTTTGTCTTCCTGATGTCTGGTTCTCAAGTGGTTCTTAAGAGGGTTGAAACAATTTTCTGTTAGTCCTGCAGCTGGTGAACATATTTCAGCTCAATTTCTAGTCTGGCTCTACTAAACTGCTCTGCCATGAAAAAAACATTGGCTTTCTGCAACACAGATAATGGTGTTGGGATTCCTTGAGCCAAGGTCTGTTAGAGCTTTCTCCTTAGGCCTTTGTGGCAAATTTCACAAGAATATCAGAGGAGTTCTATGCTTCACTTTCTTTCTCAATGCAAACTTTAATCTTGCAAAAATTTAAATCTACATTTTCCTTCTGTTTGGAAGATACAAATAAATTAGGCATTTCTTAAGCTGTTTTCTTTTTTAAACCTGTAAAACAGATTTGTTTCATCTTATTAATCAAAAGTGCTGTTGGGGGAAGAGGTGTTCTTTGGGTATGTTTGAAAATTCCCCTTTAATCTCAAGACAGACCCTTTCAGATCTGTTCAGCTTTTTGAAGAAGTTGAACCTGACTGATTAATAAAATTGCTTGAAAAATGAGCCAGAAAACACATCTGTAGCACTCCTTTGGCCAACTGGCAGGTGCTTGTCATGAAGAGCTGCCCGCAGAAGACACACTCTGGTCACAGTTGTACCTGTGAGTGCCACGTCTGGAGCTCTTCCCTTTGTGCATATGCATTCAGGATCCATGAGACTGAAGAAAGTAATAACTTTAAACTACTTTCAGCAGTCAACGTTGTTTTTAAGGACTTGGGCTCTTTTTGTAATGACAACATTCATTTGCTTTGTTGTCTGGATGGGAAACAAAGCCCAGCATCTGCCATCTAGCACAGCTTCAATTTGTGAGCTAAGGAAAAAACAGGACAAATTCTCAAGCTTCTGCCTTAGCAAATAAATGTCTTCAGGTATGGATTCAAGCACACAAACCTTCAGAATAACCAGGGAAGTTTAAAAAATCCACTTTGCACATGTTTACTCTGTGAGAGCTGCAACTCACTTCATATTTAAACTCCCACATGCTGCTGCTCTCAAGTGTTCTGAGGTCTTCTGACTTTCAGAAGGAAAGCAGACTAATTCTGACAAAATCTTTCACCCTGAAAGATGCTTAGTGAAGGACACTCCTGATAATGGCTGTGATGTGAAACCATGGCACACAGCAGTGAACTCCCCACATTCTTTGCTGATCTACTGCAGTGTCTTGCAAACTAAGACCATTGCAGAGTCCAGCCCTGTCCAGTGCCTGTGCCAGGAGCCCCTGTTGTGGCAGCTGCCCATGTTCAGGAGAAGAGCATGGATTAGTGCTGGCACCTTGACAAGCAGCTGGCCAAGGGCAGCTTTCAGGAACAGCAGAACTTTCCACAGGAGGCCAGCAGTTCTTCAGGTTCATTGAGCCCTTGCAAATAGGCACAGATCTTGCCTCATCTGCTCTGGATACAAATTCCTGGTTCTGGGCTTTGTGTGGCTGCATGACCTGAGGCACAGCCCCAGGCTTCCAGCAGTGCTGTAGCTTAGGCTTTCATTTACTCAGCAGTCACTGGGGGTTTTTCACTCGGTTAGGGTGTTCAGCATAGATGTGCTCTGGGTCTCTAATCAGAGTCCTTTGTCCCTCTCCAGTTCCACATCATGGGCCTAGCAAAGTTGCAGAAATGATATGCTGTGGCACTGAGGAGATTTTATTCTCTGTTGTCACCACTGTTTGAAAACAGTGGCAGTAGGAGTTCTGTTACTTTTATTTTGTTAGTGCTCATGACACTAGTAAGCAGAAGCTGTTGCCAATCTTTTTCTCTCTATCATTCTTTTCAACCATAGGACCACCTTTTTCTTAAAAAAAATAACTTGCTTCTCAAACACATGACAATTGTTTATATCATGGTGCTTACATTACTTAAGACATCACTTTACTAAATTCTTCCTGTGTAAAATTCTAGTATATATCTCTTGTCCCAGTTTCAAATATATGTTCAAACTTCATTAGTTTATGCATATTTTTTGTGCTGTCATTAATGAAAATATTAAATAAGATGCTGTTCCAAAACATCATTAGTAATTACTTTTCAGCATAATCTAGTTCCCTCTTCCGTTCAGTTGGTTCCTTACCCATCTTACTATTCCTACAATAAATCCTTGTCTTGAGTTAATACATTTTTATTATGCTGCAGATGCTCTGCTGTAAAGCCTTACATTTTAATCAGGTACATTCTAGCAGTTCTTGCTGGAGAGGTACATGAATCCTGTGTGACCCCCATGCCCACATCAAAGGACACAGAGCCAGCCCAGCCTGCTTCAGAGTTCTTTGCAATGTGCAATGGCGTGTGCTTCCTGCCTTTAGGGAAATTATTAAACACTTAGATAAACTGTTTGTGTTACCTCAGCTCCCATCTGAATAAAGAATATTGATTTAGCTTTTTTTTCCCATTGTTTCCCACTGTTGACATCCTCATTACCCACTGCCTAAATTGGTACCTGAGCATAAGCTTCTTAGTGAGGAATTCAGGCTTCATGCACAGACCTTTCTGAAATCTTGCCATGATTATTAAAAATAGGTGTTTGCAACTTTATTTTCTCACAACAGCGTCTAAAGGAAAAATACAACATCTGTAAGAGCCTACAAATTCAATTAGACTAGTGTAGAACAGTACTTAGAAACAAAACAAAGTAAAACAAAACAACACAAAGTAACTGTACTTCCTGCTCTAGTTCTGGCTATTTAAGGGCAATATGACTGTCCTGGGCTGAAGGACAATCCTTTGACTGGATAGGCTCCTTTTACTGATCATACTGCCAAACCTGTGTCCTTTCTTACACCGTCCTCTATAGTGGACACTACCAATACATAGGATAGGACAAAGAAAAGGCTTTTACTCTCAGTATTTTCTCAGTTCTGCACAAGAAGAAGTTCTAAGGCTTATTCTTTATTTATTAAAGGGTCCTTTATTAAAGGGGATCATTGTTCCTGACAAAAATTGTTACCTTTCTCTTCTGTCCCCAGTTTCCCTCTCATGGGCTGCTCTCTTGGTCTGCAGGACAGTGGATTTCATGGGTCTGTCCCCCCATGATGTGTAAAACACTTGTTTGCCAGTGCCTGAGCTGGTCACTTGGCACAGCAGATGAGTTTGCTTTGTGTACAAGAGCTGCTAGGAAATGTGCAATGACCACAACAACCTGTATGCAAACTCAAGGACAGCATCAAAAATGTCTGTGAGATGGGCACTGCATGGTGCACTCTAGGTCCCAAGAATCTGATTTTTAAATGAAAGAAGTTAAAGGTGGGTGTACCACATTCCAGATTAGATTTTTTTTTCCTTTTGTAGGGGTCTCCTATTGTCAGAATTTTAAAAGTTAATGTTATGCTAGGGCTCAAAAAGGATATAAACCTAGTTTATCTGCAGTGAAATGGAGAACTATTTGAATGCAAGAGATCAAGGGATCTGATTACAGCCTCCTGGTTCCCTGATTTGATCTACACTGGAATTGACAGCAAACTTTGGCTCCTAAGCCATCCATCACAGGTCAGCCAGCCTCTGGGGGATTCTTATCTTCCCAGCTGAGATCACAGAGCCTTAAACTGCCTGAGTAGCACATAGAGATCAGGGAACCTAGCCTGCAGTTTTTAATTTATCAGTGGATCATGATGCATTGATTGAATGCTTAAAAGCAGGCCTGTTTCAGTGTGATCTAATATTAGAAAGCACTTTGTGCTATCTGATGAGAGACTCTCCTGGGCAATTAGCACATCTGAACAGGTGTGATGCTTTTGGCTCTGGAAATAAACTGACTTTGTGGAAAAAATACATGGAACCATTTTTTTGTGGTTGGTTGGGGGGGGGGGTTGTTGGTTTGTTTATTTGTTTTTTTAATTATGGTGAGAGGGAAGCAAAGAATTTTTTTTTTTCATAAACCTATTTGTGAAGACCTTCTTTGACTTCTTGAGTCTCAAGCTTCCTGTTGCAGTTCCAGTTTAGAACAGCTCTTCTATCTCTTATTTTATTGATCTCCTAATGAAAGAAAATGCTAATTACAAGTTTATTTTTGGCTTGGTATTTTTTCTAATTATATTTAATGTAATTCTTGCCAGTAGAATTTTGTGCCTTTACCATTTTTTCAACACAATTTTCCTTTTTTCACTAGCAATCTAGGAGATGAAATGATAGAATATTAAGTATCCATCACACACCTCAGAGCAAGAGCCTTGTTGATCTGTTTGTGTACCTCTTCGTCACGCACAGTAGCAGCTCTGTTACACAGAGTAGAAAAGCTTGTGGGAAATGCCCAGCCTAGGATGGAGATTCCATTGAGAAGCAATGTAGGTGTTTTTGTTTGGTTTTTGATGCTCCATTGGAACACACTGAAGTACAACAGGGAGCAACAGGAAGGCTTTTGAAGAAGTGTTTCAGAACAGAAAAAGAGCATTGTCTTTTCTGTTATTCAATTTTTAATACTTTCTCCGAAACCTATGATTGTTCTCAACATAATCTTGTTCTTGCAGAGACACATAATGTAATTTCAGTGTAGTCCAAACAATTTTCCTCTCCTCAGCTGTCATTACCATGAACTTTCCCTTTTTTTCCCTGATCACAGCATACCCTCAAAAAGTGACCTTCCTTGAAAAGAAACATAGGCAATGGCCCAAGCAGTCTTGTACTCTGAGCTATCAGAATGCTTTCAGGAAGACTTTCTAATTTTTTAAACTGAAAATTATATGCTTAGTTTATTTTTTATTCATTTTTTGCTATTCAGAATAATCCATGTTAATAAACATTGTTATAAAACTGCAATGAAAAGGATCTGAGCTCAGTTGCTCCTGCTCCATTCTGAGTTGCTATCAAACATATTGGTTGATTCTACATTTCCTTTACAGTGTACCAGGAGGAAAATATCCTCAAGGATACTCCAAGCTTACAGACACACAGCAGCTATAGCAAACATTCTAACCTCTGGGCAACCACCAGGTTTGCTTCTGTGCTTTGCAGTAAGCAGGACAACGTTTCCTGGATAGAACATGGAGAGTGAAACCTCAGGCTGTGCCAAGTGAGGTTTAGATTGGATATTAGGATCAATTTCTTCACTGAAAGGATGGTAAAGCATTAGGATAGGCTGCCCAGAGAAGGGATGAAATCACCATCCCTGACAGTGTTCAAAAGATGTGTGGATGTGTCACTTGGGGATATGGTTTTGTGGCAAACAGAGGGTTGCTGGGTAAATGGTTGGATTCAATCTTGGAGTTCTTTTTCAACCTTAAAGATTCTATGATTCTTTGAAACACATAAAGATGTGGTTTAAGAGTGTTATTAGAGCTGAAAAGTCAGGCACTCAAAAGTGAAGTGATATCAAAATGAAGATGTGCACAGCTTTAATCTCTCCTGTGATTGTGTCAAATGACACATCTTCAATCACATTAAGAGAAGTTACTCATTCCACACAAACTGTGGAATGAGTAAATCCCTGTACCTGCCCTGTGGATCATGCAAACCCCTTGCTTTGATGACAGAGCAAATGGTCAGTGCTTTTATCCCCTCGTGGTTCAGCACAGAGCTCCACACTGAGCCTGCTGCCTGCTGTTCATACCCAGCTCCTGCAATGGCGTTACTATGGCACTACTCACTGCAGTCCCAGAATTTCAGTGATTCATGTCTCTTTCCATCTCCCTGTAGGCTTACTTATCACCATTTTAAAAATGCACAGTGACACTAAGGTAAAAAAATTCCATGGATTTTTTTCCCATGTTTTCATATTATAACAGTTGTTCCCTCGAGACACCCATCTCCAGCTGCGGGTGCTCAGCACTGGAACCAGGCTGCAGGTTCTGAGTCAGGTACAGCAAATGGGGACACATAACCAGAGCCTCCCCAGCAGCTTCAATCAACTACAGGCCAATTCTTTTAGAATGAGAAAGTGCAGTAATGTCATTCATCCTTTAATTGAGCACAAGAGGAGTGGGTATCCCAGGGGATTAGTTACTCGTTGTAAAATCCATTCACCAAGTATCAAGTCTTACAGATTAGCAAAGCTGGATGAAAATAGAATTTTTAAACTGTTTTTAAACTCCCTCCCATTAAAAGAACCTAATTAATTAAAAAATTGTCTCCCTATTGACATTTCCAATCAATTTTAATCAATGGTAACCAAATCTAATTATTCATTGCACACCTAAGGGTTTCACAATGATTTTGAAGAACAAGAACCTATCATCAGAAAACATTACAATTGTCTAATCCTTTCACCTGGATATCCCATTGTGGTGTGCTCAGACAGCAAGTTTTTAAGCTGTGCTGAGCCTTCTAAATGCCCATGAAAATCAGCAGAAATTCAGGTGGTTTTGTTTTGAAATCTGTCTCCAGAAGCAAAACAGGCAAGTCATAGTTCAGCCTGTGTTGAAGTGAGGTGACCGTGGGCATTAGCAGGAAATGCAGCTTTCCCCAGTCAAAAGGGACCAGCTCTGGGGCACCTCAGTCACCTGTGCTTGTTCTCACAGAGGCCATTCCTCTCCCAGGGAAGCCCAAATTGCCTTTTATAGCCTGACACCAGACACAGAGATTTCAGAATGGCCTCAGAATTGGACTCATCAGTTACTGTAGCCCTGTCCTGAGACACAGGGGCCTGTTCTTCACAGGTTCTGGATATCCACACATTGATATTTGCTTCACTCCACCTTTGCCTTCTCCTCCAACACCAAACGCAGCTTCAGCAACCTGTTTCCTGTATTTGAACAAGTCAGCTAGAATTTTAGATGAGTCTTAAATGAATTGAGTTCAATCCAGACCTGCAAATGCCTACATTAACAGAAGCTGCTCTCTCCAGCATCCCTAACAAACCAGCAGGAGAGACTATGGAAATTTTCCTCACACACGCACACCAAAGTGGCTGGTCTGGTACCAAGGCTTCTTAGAGCCTTGGAAGTCAGCCCTGAGCACTCATATACAAAGATGTTTAGGTCTTCAGTTAATGTGAGTCACATCTCCTGCTATTCTCACTGGTAATTTTCTCTAGCTGCATTTCATCTCTTAGACCTTCAACATTCCACTTTAGGCTCCTTTCCAGAAACACATAAAGACCATTATCATTCAGTTACTGCACAGGGAATAAACGACTGGCTCACATCTTAGCAGTCATAACTAAAATCGACCTACTTTTTTCTTTTTTTTTCTTTCTTTTTTTTTTTTCTTTTTTAAACTTCATCAGTTGTGCTCTTGCACAGTTCTCTAGGATTTTTCCTTCTGGTTCTGTATTGAACTCCTGTACCTCAGTAATGCTGAAATATCTAGAGTAAAACTTTTAGTGTGCATCAGAGCAAAGACATTTTCTAATGCAATTTTGGAAACAAGAAAAAAAGCTTTAAAATAGCTGAGGACAGCCAGACAACATCATTCTTGGATATAATAGAATTGCTATGATATTCATAAAGTTGATCATACCACTATCTTCCATCAAGCACTCTGATATCTTCTAGACCCTGCAAATATTTATTTTCATGCTAAACTGTATTCAGTATGAATCCATTAAAAATTTCTAAGGCTCTGCTTGTTTTATAGACATTAAATAAAAATACTGAAATCAGTAATTTCTGTGTCAAGTGCTAAAATCCTTTCAAGTACTTTTAGTTACACTAGAAATATTCAAAAATTGAAAAAGAAAGACCACAATCGCTGCTGATATGACCTTGGACTATACATTTTCACAACAGTTAAAGACTTTTTCTCTTTAGGAACTTTCTATTCCTTTGTCCTAAAACTTTGTCCCTGAATTCAGAATACAACCAGCAAACTGAAATTCAAGTGAGTATTTGTACTGCTGCGGAGAGAGTGGTATGAATTTAGGTCTCAGTAATCCAGGCTTCTGTAGAGCTTCTCATGCTTTAAACATTCTTATTGTCTCAGGCTTTTTAGATATATTGTTTGTAACTATTGCAGAATAAAGTCCTTCCTTCTTAATTGCTTTAAAACATTAACTATTTAAATTCTGTATTTTAAAAAATGTGTACATGGAATAAGTTATACATTTTCTCTTATTGAAAGGATCAAATATACAAAGCTATATAACCACACCTGTACTTTTTCAATGAGTAAAAGAAGCTACTGGTTAAGTGCATAGTACAAAATTTCTATTAAACTTTCTTGATAGTTTTTAATACCAAGGGCTATTACAGCCTTTGCAATACAGTTGCAATATCCCCCTCACATAATTTGAATATTAATCTTGTGACTTTAAACTTTCCATCAACAATAGTGAATAAATGTAACTAAAATATGAACGTGTGAACAGTTCTGCAGTCACTGTTTGAATGTCTCTGCAAGATCCCCCTGAAGAGTGTCCAGTGCCTGTCAGCTGCCAGGGCAGAGTTTATCACTGCTCACACCAACAACCTGCAGAGTGGCAACTGGTGCTGCTCCTCTTGTAACCATGGCACCCCACGATGTGGCTCTAGAGATGGGTTTTGTGGCCTCATTTTTAATAGTCTTGTGAAAGAAATCCTCGAATAACACACAGGTGCTGGAGGCTCACTGCTGCTCAAGCAGCTCTTTCTGCCCTCAGAAAGGTGTGGTGAAGGTTACACGTGCATCAGAGCCTTCAAAATCTCCCTCGGTGTCTGTAGAGACATCCACAGGCTTTGAATATTTTACCCACATCCTCTCAAGCTGGAAATAATAAAACAGTATAAATTCTGTCTTTCTTGGGCACAGATATAGCACAAGCCTCTCTATCTCCTTCTCTCTTCTTTCACCCTTAACCCTCCAATACATCTTAAAGCTCTGCCAAGATATCTAGGTTACTGAATCTGAGATAAACTGCCTGATAGGTATTGTTCCCTGTAGACTTTGGGCCCATTAGCAGGACAAATGATCTGCAATTAACGTGCTCAGAAGTCTTGATTTGGGGAGGGGGGCTGGAGGGGACAGGGGGATGGGAGGAAGAAAGAAAATGAAGAAGGTAATTTTAATGCTTCTTTTTTCTCTAAGGGCTTGTTTGTCTGTGCAGGTAGAGTGTATTTAGCATAGCTGGAACTGACCTTTTGTTCAGGCTCTTCTTTATACTTGGATAAACTGACAAATAGCTCTGTGAGCCTTAGATGAAACAGGCACTTCTATCCAGTAAAAATATACAATTTCTACAATCACACAGGTGTACCTATGCTTATAATTATAATTCCCATTTGTAATTAAGAAACAGACCTGCAAAGCCTTTCAAACATGGCTTCAATAACTAAGTACACAGTAAAACTCAGATGTTACCTTTGTGTTGTAAGTTCTAATACTTAGCCTCTGACTAGCCTGTATTATTTAAATTCTGTTTACAACATTTTATTCATATCACAATTATTTACAAATTGATAAGTATTAAGAGTATTTTCCCTTTGTGTATCTTTATGCCTAACTTATTCTCTGGCAATGTTCTACTTTAACTGAATCCTGTGTTTCTTTTTTACACCCAATCAATGTCTGGTTTGTGTAATTTTGGCACTTTTTCTTCTTACATCTCAAAAAAAATCTACCATTAACTCAATTACCAGCTGTGATTAATTCACTACTCCTAATATTTCATTCTAAACAATAATAAATCAACAAAATAAATGCTAGAATGATCTTCTTGCCTCTCCCATGCTAAACAACTATCTACAAGGTCTTTTCTAGCAGGGTCATTTGCTTTTAATATAATCGTGAATGGCCCAGTAAAACTGAGGGAGGCTGATCTAAATATCCAGTGGTTAGTTCATGTCTTTGAATCAACCAGAACAAAAATTTGAATCTTTAAAATACCAGGCCACACAGGTGTCCTGGCTACTGGGCTAATAAGCCATCCTGATATCATTTCTGGCCCCTTCTGGATCTTTTTTCTAGCCCTTACTAGTGGATTTTTGATTAAAACATGTATATTTCTCATGAAAAACCTTAGTCAGACAACACAGCTTTTTCAAACAGAAAAGTGTTCCCTTGAAAAACTCCTGTTCAGCTGTGGTTGCCATGGATAAGGATGTAAATCTTTCACATGCATAAAATCATAGATTATCCAGCTCTCCTTTTACTTTGCCTAGCATGTTTTTCACATCTAAATGGGCATCATAAAAAGACTTAGCTCCAGCAATTAAGGACATGCTAAACCTCAGTGTGTTATTTACTGGGCTGAATTTTTCAGTTCTGTAATTTCCAATGTCATTCTTTCATGAAGCCTCATACTCACCTCCAGACACATTAGCAAGGGAGAGCTGATATTCCTCCCTCTCACCCACCATTCAATATCTTTAGAATTCCTTACCAAAAAGATTTAAAATTGCCTTTAGAGAAATAATTTGCTGATAATGTTTTTTCAAAACTATCAAGTCCTGCAGTTCTGTTTGAGCCCCACAACATCCCTGACTTCAGGAATGGAGTAATTTCTCTAGTCTTTCTAGAAATTTCCACGAATGATTTGCACGCTTTAGGATTTCTTTTTCCACAGTTCAGAAACTTATTGAAAACATGATAACAAAAACCACAATCAAAACAACCTCACAAGGTTGGTAGACCTAAACATGGATGCTTGATTTATTATACAAACTATTGAAAACCTTGGCACTGATAATTGTCTTGATAAAATGACTGTGAACCAGCAAGGAGGCTGCATGTGACGTGTTATTTACACGGTGATACTGTTTTTCATCTAATTTGCACACAGACTCAAGCCTTGCAATTTTCACACTTCATTAACAAAATTCATTATACCTAATACAGATTACTTCAATTTGTCTGCTCCTGGGGTTTTAAGACAGATCTGTGTATCTTTGTTAGGTGAAGCCTACTACAGAACTGTAAACTACAGCCAGGCAGGGAATGCCTTGCACTTCCCAGTCCTGAGAATTGCTACTTGAGTTGTCTCCAAATGGGTTATCCACCTACTGATTGACTCTCTACTCTTTCCTTGACACCTGACTTCTGTCTTTACTGAATTTGTGTATTCAAGAATTTCTTCCTGTCCTCGATAAATGCCTTTTCTTGGCCTGATTTTTCACATTGCTTCAAATGCTTTGGAACAAATGTCATTATTTTGCTAATCCTCTGCACAGAGTGGCTATGAGAATTTTAATTTCCTTTTAAAATCTGCATAGTATTTGATCATACAGTCACAGGAAATATGCAAATCATTCCTTGCAGAGCTGCACCGATTCCCAGTAATATCGCTGCTATTTTGTATTTTGACGTACAACTTGTTCTCTCGCTGTGCCTACCATTTGCTGCTTTCTTACCTTCAGTTGTTTTGCAGTTCTCTGCTAATTCTGATGACCTTTTTCCTTGTTCCCACTACTAGCTTTTAAAGCCAGATGGTTTGCATAACCCATGAGAATATACTAATTTATGTTTCAGCACTTTCATTTCTCATCTTGTCCTTTCCACAGAACGCTTTTCCCTCCTTTTTTGTTTCTCCCCTTTTAGTGCTCAGATTTCTCTCAGTGTTGTCAAAATTGATTTTTTTTCTGATGTAAAGGGACCTTTTGGCTTAATGAAACCACTCTCCTGCAAGTCATAAACAGTCATGTAACAGACCTCGAGAGCAGAAATATTCAAAAAGACCATCCAGTATCAATGTATTTTTTTGAAATTTTCTGTTTTCTGAATCAAGTATTGCCCTTTCTGAATCAAGTATTGCCCTTTTTTGATCTGAGTCATCAACCTTAACCACAAAAGAAAGGAGGTGACTTTGCACCTGTTTGGTTTTTGTTCTTTTTTTTTCCCCAGCACATGCTTTTCCCACAGACCAAACTGGGAGGAAAAGAGTTGTCTGCAGCAGTCTGTAAGTGTCCCTTGTTCTCCCCATGAGCTCCCACTCAGCCGCCCTGCCCCAAGTCTTGGAAATGAACAAGCAGGAAGGTCTCTGCTCTTCCAGAGTTAGTCTGTTCTGTGGACTTCTCTTATTTGCTTTTCTGCTCCATGTCAAAGCCACTTCATG
This sequence comes from Cyanoderma ruficeps, assembly GCA_008694505.1. Lineage (NCBI taxonomy): Eukaryota > Metazoa > Chordata > Aves > Passeriformes > Timaliidae > Cyanoderma > Cyanoderma ruficeps. The sequence continues at coordinate 6,649,487 of VZDJ01000074.1, forward strand.
TACTACAATTTTTACTCTTTTTAAATACCTCAAGTGTGTCTCAGTCCGGTCAAAGCAAGAGATGAAGCATGTCAAGTGTAGTTAGAGCTGTTTACCTGTAGTATGAAGAAGGTTGTGGGAATCTGAAACTTCAGGGAGGAATAAAGTAGATGTTTAGGTGACAGAGGGGGGTGGGACCAGCATCACTCGGTGTGGCATGGAGCTGGCTCACCTGGCCAAAACCACATCCCCCCGTATGGAGAGATGGCACCTGTGCTGTGTCACCTTGGTGGCTGTGACTGCTGCGTTAAAGGCTGAGCGTTGCTACAGTGAATTTGTGAGTAAAGGAGAGCCTGTGGACCAGGATTGATTCAGTGAGCTTGAGACTCCTGATCCCTCCCTGGCAGCCTGGACTGGTGCTCCCACTTTGTGTGAAGTGATCTGGGGACAGGAGGGGGAGGATGAAAATGTCACACATGTGGATGTCTCCCAGGCAAACTCACAGTGGTATTTACCTGAAGGCTTATAAAATCCTTTGGAATAGCCAGTAATTTTCTGTGGAGAAAGCACTGGTGCACAAATCAGCTGAGGAGACCACAGGGAGGATCCACTCAGATAGCATGTTTCAGGGCAGAACTTTGGTAGGGTGAACTGGTTTCACAAAATCCCATAATTTTTAGGGTTGGGAGGGACATCTGGATATCAGCTGGTCCAACCTCCCTGCCAAAGCAGAGTCGCCTGGAGCAAGTGACACAGGAACATGTCCTGGAGGGTTTGGAATGTCTCCAGAGAGCGAGACCCCATGACCTCCGTGGGCAGCCTGTTCCAGTGCTCTGACACCCTCAACGTAAGGAAGTTTTCCCTCTTGCCGAGGTGAAGCTTCTCGTGCTTCATTTTATGGTCACTGGCCCTGTACGGCTCCATTGTTTCCCCGTACAGGTGTGTGAAACAAGCACGTTAACTCCCTTCCCGTGCCCAGCCATCTTTACGAAGGCTGCCGGCGGAGGCGGGCGGGATCCCGGCCTCCGCCAGGGCCGGTGAGGGTCAGGGCGCCGGGGCAGCCCCAGCGCGGCCACCTCTGGCCGGCGGAGCCGCTTCCCCGCGGTCCCGGCGGGGCGGACAGGGCGGAGCGGGCGGCGGGGAGCGCTCCCCCGTCAGGCTGCCGGGCGGGCCGGGGCGGGGCCGGGGGCGGGCGGCGCTGGTCGCTGTCCTGGGTGTTGAATCTGCTGCGGCTGCCGGAGCCGGGGAGCGGCCGCGGGAGGCGCAGAGCGGGCGGGCGGGCGGCATGGAGTGAGGGCTGGCGGCGGCGGGCAGGGGAGCGGGGCATGCGATGGGCCAGGCATGATGGGCGCGCTCGGCTCCGTCCTCCCGCTGCTGCTGCTCTTGCTGCTGCTGCCGCCGCCGCTGCTGCCGCAGGTGCTCGCCGCCGCCCCGCGCATCCAGCCGCCCTCCGCGGGGGCCGCCGCCGAGGCGCGGATCGGTGAGTGGGGCGAGGGGCGGGGGGCTCGGGGCTGGCGGGGAGCGCTCCCCGCGCTGCTGCCCGGGAGCTTCCCCGCAGGCAGCTCGGCAGGGCCCCGGCGGCCGCGCCCGCACGGCGGACGCTGAGGGGCCCGTCCGCCCGTCCCTCTCCACCGGCCCCGGATAAGCGGCCCCATCCGCCGGTCCTTCACCGCCGGCTCCGGGTACGGAGCTGCGTCCTCTGGTCCCTCACCGCTGGCTCCGGATAAGCGGCCCCGTCCGCCGGTGCCTCAGCACCGCCTCCGGCTGCCTGTCCCTGTCCCCCGGTCTTTCACAACCCGCTCCCGGCCCCTCGCACCTCCTGCCCCGGCCCCTGCCCCAGCGGCGTGTCCCATCCCGGGGGACACCTCTGCGGGGCCGCTCTCTCCCGCTGTCCCCGCATGCTGAAAACTTCCGCCAGGGCTCACGAGGCCCCTGAAACCGAGGTGCGCCAGTGGCGAGTCCCCGAAAATGCTTCCAGCCTCCACGTATTTAACCCTTCTCTCGGTTTGTTGGATTCAGCCCGCTGAACTGCCCTTATATTTGAAGGAGACAGGAAATCTCCGGGCCACAATCCCCCAGATGCAGCCTGTGGTGGAGTCCCCCCTCCGACTCATGCTTGCTGGAGGTGGAAGTCAGCACTGGCTCCGGATTAAGGCTCGTTCAGAGCTGTCAGAAAATCCCCATTGCTGCCCAGTGCAGACCATTAAGCAGCCGCTTTCTGTTGAGACGTTCTCGACCGACCCCTTCTTTACTTGGAAGGTGCATTAAACATCCCACCTCCGAAGTGACCCACGCCTGAAAACAAACTCTGTGTGTTTCAAATCGATGCAATTCTCCTGTGACACTCTCCCTGGCAGCCCTTTCCTTGCACTGAGACACTCAGCACTGTATGCTCACCTGAATTGTCTATTATATTAATATCTATTAACAGAGTCAGTCTCATTTCACTTACAGTATCTTCCCAAAGCTCACTTTAAGTCAAGAAGGTCATCACTAAGAGAAATTTGTGTTTTTTCCCGTTTTAATATCTACCTGCGGCGGTTATGGAGATCAGAATGAAAGCTAAACAAACTAAACCTAAGAAATCTATTTCCAAGACAAAAAAAATTTAATTCCTTTAAGAGACAAAGGACGCCTTCCAGAGGGATATTGTTGCAGTTTTCCTCATGTACATTCTGTTTATTAAGAAGGAATTAAAATCAGCTGACCATGTTTTTAATGAGGCTTCAGTCAATTGGCAATAAAAATGAGCTATTATGCTTGCTATAGTGAAGGTAGTGATGCAAGGTTTTAAGGAGAAATGGTTTGGACAGGATTTATCCATCTTCTCCCGTCTCCTGGTTGCTATAGATATAGACTGTTTATCCAAATCTGCTGAACAGAAAGCTTGCATAAAAATATTGCAAGTAATGGCTGTAATTTTTACCTTTAATAATGCAGTAGCCTGCACTGTGCTTTCGAAGTAGTCAGATTTTGATTCTCTCTCCCTAAACACAAACTGCAGATCAGTTTGGGCCACAGAGTATTTTTTCCATTTGTTGTCGCTGAAACACGAAAACAATGTGTGTGTTTGTTACTTCCCTCCAGCTTCCCTGTGCTCCTGCCTGGGCAAGGATCCCTGGCTGCCAGTTAAGGCTGTCCTTGCGTGGAAGGGGCTGGGGGAAGAGCAGCCTTGATTTTACACACTGAATCCACTGATCTGGGGGTATAATCTGGAGGCATTTCAACGGCAGCAAAACAAGCTGAACCTCCCTACTTCTTGCTGGGATAGGGACCTCACTGACACCCCAGGGCTCTCTGTGAAAGATGGGAAGAGATTGATTGTGTTTGACAAGATGCAGGAAAACGTTTGCATTGCTCGAAGTGAAACAGTTTTAGCTGTCTCTTCCATTAGAGTTCCTTTATTTCTTTTATTGACCAGTGTTTCAGATCTCATTAATCTTGAGTTCAAACTATTTATTATTGTAGATTCTGTTCAATTTTGGAGTGCAATTTTCAGACACAATCAGGAGATGTAACTGTAATTGTACAAGGTATCCAAGTTTTGGGATTATTTGTGGTTATATGTGAAAGATACTAATTTGGTTTCTTCTTGTGCACAGTTCCATCTTCTTTAATTGAAAATTGAAGGCTGATAGATGCATAGATCAATGAGACCTCTAGAATGGGTGCTGAAAACTGCCTCAAAAGCAAAGTAATTCTAGAAACATATTTTTATTGGTTTTTTACTCCCCATTATTTCAGGAACTCTTGCTAAAAGTTGTTTCAGAAGCAGAAATTTGTGACCTTTACCATTTCATGGGATGGATTAATCCAATTTCATTCCTTCCCTGTTTTTTATGGTCAACTTTTGTCTGCACTTTCCAGTATAGTGAGCATCTTTAAATGTTGACCTTTATTTTGCAACATAATTACAAACTTGTTTAAGAAATTAGAAGACTTAAAGTTGTAGTTAACTAAGATACAAGATTTCTACTTCTTCTTCTGCCTCTATAATTCATGAAACTTTATAGATTATTCCTGTGGGGAGGTGTTTTGTTAAGGTGTAATTACCCACAGAAGCACATATTCTTCCATTTCTTGACATTTACCTTTCATCATTCATCATTCTGTGATGATTTATAGTAACATTTTAAATGTGAACAAGTAAGGAAAAGTACAGTCTTTTTCCTCTCTCTTTTCCTTGCCTAGATCTAGGCCAGGAGAGAGATTCTTATCTTTTCCACAGGAAAAAATCAACTGAGTACATAATAATATTCATTAGTCTTTAATGAAACACTGGGGTTGGGAGCTTAATATTCTAAAGAAATCCTTATTAATTTATAAGACACAGTTCATTTAAGATTATGGAACTTCTTTTTAAGTGTTTTACAAAGTAATCATCTGTGGAAAAATATATCCTGATCACGTTTGCTCAATTCCAAAGGTTTGGGTTATTCCATTCTTGTGTTGATGGTCATAACATTAAGCAGTACCTTCAATGAAAAACTGCAGCTCCCAACTACTGAAATATTTTCACTGTACAGCTTTTTAAGTAGACTAATTGATTCAGAAAGTTGCAATGGTACTTTATTTTCATTTTAGGTAGGCTGGGTGAGATAGAGAAGTCAGTAACAAAGCTGTGAACATTCTTAATCACGTTCTTTCATTAGTACTAAAACACCAGTACTTCATAGCAGAAGTTGTCCTCATATGTTTCAGAAGAGAGTAAATGTGCTTGCTGCAGTGCCTTCACATTGACCTCTAATGTGTAAAATGATGCTTATAACCTTCAGTGAATATAATTTTGCAATATAATTTGATCTTTTGTGCTGTGTGCAAACCCACTTTTCAGTATGCATCTTCCACTTAAATGAGGACATTGATATGCTGTGGAGATTTCCAGAAACATTTGTTCCACAGTCAAATTGGTTCCATACACTGTGTAAAAGTTCTTTCAGAGTTGTATTGAAGTAATCACAGGAAGAATTTTTGTCTGTCAAATGAGTGTGAATTTAGTTTTTAACTTGCTAACAAAAAGACAAGTCACATTTCAGCTTATAAACATGAAATATACTCCTAAACCTTTAGCTGTGATTTCCTGACACATACAGTGAGCAAAGACAGTGTCTTACATTTGTCTAGGATTTAAATGTAATTGAGGATAGAAACTTTACTCAAAGGCTTAAAAAATGTCGCATGTTAAGTTTAGTACTTTCACAAAGTACTGTGTGCATATTTAACCATTGAAAAAATGTTTTAGAGGTGGGTTAGGAGTTCCTAGTGGCTAAAGTTCGTCTGAATTAAGAAACTGCAAGAGCAGGAACTTCTATTACTGTTGGTGAAGAAGCATTTCTCCAGTGTTGATTCTTAAATTGGCAGAGAGTGAAATAAAGAGTAGGACAGGTGAAAAAATTATTTATTTAGATTTTTTGCATTTAATTCAGTGTTTCAAACACTATCCAAAGGAAGCAGTGACAGAGAGCTTTTGCCTATGAGTGTTTCATGGGGAATAGCAAAGAAGTGTGTCTTGGTTTAGTTCTTGTGGGATGGATGTTACCTTAACAAAACTACCATGGCTGTTGTTCTCAGCCAGCCCTGATAATGGCTTTGAAGATCCGTAAGGACAGAAGTTTTGCTCTTGCAGCAATTGAGCTGAAGCTCACTGAAGTCAGTGTCAACCTTCTCATTGACTTCAGTAGCATTTGGATCAATGTTCTGGTTTGAGGTTTGTAGCAGACTGGCTGAGAAAGTAGGAGAATTAGAGTGTTACCATCTGTTCGTACAAAAAAAAATTGCCTGACTTTTCCAGTTGCATTAATTTGGAACTTTTCATAGGCACTCTGGTTTTTAAATAATGTCTTTATTTCATATAATTATTGATGGTGGAGTGTAATTTATGATACAATACTAGAAAATAAAAATAGCAGCAAAATAATTTAATTAAGACAAGGCTGGGTGCTCAGAATGTGAAGGTTTCAGTGTCGGAAACTGGATTCTTCCCTTCATCAAAAATATTTTTGCATATGCTAGAAATATTTCTGAAGTTATCAGTTACATTAAAAAGCAGTTTTGAGGTAGATTGATATCAAGACATGTCTATCTGTCAGTTCCACAGAATTACAGGTAAAAACATGCATTAATATTGTTGGCATTGTGCCATGACTGTTCTACAATAGCTTTTTTACTATAACTCGTTTATGTTCAACGTTGCAAGTGGACAGGAGGTGAATTATTTCTTTATCAGTCAAAGGAAGCAGTTGCAGGGTGCTCTTAAGGTTGTTCATAGGATGGGATTTCTGGGGAGTTTTTTTTTTTTGTGTTCTTGTTTGTCTAACTGACTAAGAGGAAACAGAGAAGTTTTTTGCAAGATAAACTTGGCTCTGCTTCCTACCTGCGTGCACCCCGGCACTTGTCAGCCTCCCCACAGCACACCATCCCAGTGCCATGACGTCAGTCAGCCTCCTGAGAGGGAATTGCGTTCCTCCTGCTGGTTAGATCCCGGAACATTTGGGCAGTTCCTCTAAAACAGCCCAGGGCAGGTCGTGTTGACACACTGCTGATAGACAGGCAGTGGCCTGTGTACTTTGTGACTGTCAACAGTGTGGGTTATAGACAGCACCGTGCTGGGGCTGCCACGGCCAGGGAAGGGCAGCTGCAGTCCCTGGGGGTGCTGAGCTCAGCGAGGAGCAGGAGCTGAGGTCCCCTGTGGCAGTCAGATTTCCACTGCCTGGAAAGAGAGCGTGAGAACATGAGCTCAGATGTAGGTGGTTGCCATCATTCATATGTATCCAAATCCATAAGAAGACTTGTCCAAGTCAAAGGGCAGTGTATGTTCCAGCTGCCTGAGAATGATACATATTTTGCTCTCATCCCACTGACAGTGTAGCCTAAAATTTAGCTACAATCTCTGCAGTTCATACCAAATCAGTGTATCTACTGTCTTGCTAAAACCTGTGTTGTTGTTTTACAGGCAGATTTGGAAGGAAATGCAGTAACTGGAGGAAAGATTGATTTGGTTTTGGTCATAAATTTGGTAGAGGATGGAAAGTCTCCAAGAGGGAAAATTCACTGCTGGCTTCTGTCACAGGAGTGCTGAGCTGGATGTGTATTTGATTGGGCTCAGCATGGCCATTATTAATTAATCTAGGAAGGCAGTGAGCAATATTGTTGTTGGTCAAACAGTTTTATATTTGTAAATGAGGAGTAAGCAGGTGAAGATGCAGATGAAGAAGGGAAGCAAGCAGAAGAGAAGCCGAGGAATAGAGAGAGGCATTTTGAAATGTGGATGTTTGAAGGACGGAAGGAGAAATTAAATCTTTAGAATAGGAGATCAGATATGGAGATTAGTGAGTTATATATGATCTGTAAAGATGTAAATTTAAGATTAAATGGAGTTACTTTTTCTCTTGGAAGAAACAGTCAATTGCAGCAGCAAACCTGAGCTGTTCAGTGGATCAGTTTGAGGCATGAGAAAATGAAGGAAGGTGACTAGAAGGATAAGGGATTTGCAAAATAAAACTACTAACTCATTCTTTCAGGCCAAAGGTGTGGCAAAAAAAAAAAATGGGCTCAAGAAATGCATATGCACTATGAGAAACTGCTCTGGGAATTGAAAGGATTTATTTCTCATAATGTAACAGTTGGGAATCATCTTACTAAATGTAATTAATTGAGCTAATCACTCTAGGCTCCTTTTTAACCTGTTTCTAGTATATAAATTTCAATTAATTTTACCCAGCCATACATATCTAACACAGGTCAGATAAATGTCTCCCTGAGTGCAGCTATTGCTTTCCACTTAGTATTACCTTAATACATTTCCCAGGCTAGGGCAAGTATCTGGAAATACCTACATGGCAGGTGCTGCACTTCGGCTCTTCATAAACCAGGTTAAACTTGGGGAGAGCTAAGCACATTTGGAGAGTGATTCACCTGTCTTTTCCCACAAGGAGAGACTAATGAAGTAGCTTAAATTGAAGTTAGGCTGCTTGAGGATCACCAGCTACATTTCTTCAAACCTTCCTGGGATCTACAGGTCTTGCCAGTGAGCTGTTTAGGGAGGTTCTGGGAGTGTCAAGCAGGTCTGTCACATAAGGGACTGAAGTGAGGTGGCTGAGGGATATTTGTAATGAAAGAAATTTCTCTGAGAAAATCATCCTCTGGTAATTGCAAACAAGTGAAGGTGACCTCCAACTGAGACAGAGGAGAAATGGGCATAACAGAATGAGCAAGCAAAGGGAAAAAAACAGGTAAATGTGCAGGAGGGCTGCAGGGAAGACAGAGAAAAAGGCAGGGGAGTCTGGTATTGGAGAGCTGAAGGAAGGGGACCATGAAGACATGAGTTATGGACAGTCAAGTGAAAGCATGAAGGGAATGGATGTTAATGTGTACATACATTAATGAGCTTTCTTATGTGAGTTTTAGGGCCTTTATTTGTGAGGTGGTGGAAGGGTTCTATGTCTACCTCTATCATTTCACAGAGTCAATACAATACTGCATTCCCAGTAAGAGTCTGCCATTCAGACCAGCTGTACTCATCCAACTGGTAGGGAGTTTTATTTCTGAAAAGATTAGAGGCACTTAACTTTATAGATTTTATTCCTTTTGAGAAAGAATTTCTTGAGATGTAGCTTAGTAAATTACTGCATCTTACTGTATTTTTTTCCCCTGTAGTTTGTTTCAGCAAATGGTACTTAAATATCAAACATATTTGTTGATATACAGTCTATCTGGACAGAGTTAGTGCTTACAATGCCTACCTATTTTGCTCCCAAGTAACACATTGATTAAACAAGCTGTTTTTACATGTAAAATGAGTAACTACAAGTTTTATGGGAAGTACAGCTGGTTGTAGTGGGTGTAAGGTCTCTTCTTTCAGTCAGAGCTTAGCAGCATGCAACGATGGTTACATAAGTTTGAAGTCACAGCCAGCAAGCACAAGGTAATGTGCAGAGATAGATGTGCCTCCCAAAATGTCACAGACTTCCAGATGTCCTCATAAAAGACAATGCAGCAGGGACCAGTCACATAATAAGCATTGCAATGACCTTCCCAAGTTCAACTAAACTCAGAAAATATCCAGATACAAGTAACTTCTCTTTTTTACTCCCACTTCCCCAATTAATCTTTGATCTGTCAAGTTTGAACCTCAATATATTCCACAAAGTACCTTATGAAAATCAGTTGTGGATGCTGAATGAGGTGTTTTGAATTTCTGGTGCACAGAAATCTTCTGCTCACGTTATTCTGCAGGAGATAATTACCTGTCTGTCTGTTGCTGCCCTAAAACAGATATAGATATTATAACTTCTTCTCTTACTATTCTGCTCTGCACCAAGAGCACAAATTGTATTTTTGCTACAACTGTTTTAGTCGGTGGATACAATTCAGTTAAACTCAGAGCAGTTGTTTCCAGCAACAACTTTACTTCACCTCATGCCTCATCTCCAGGCCTGAGGAAGAGTTTGTGTGTTAAGCAATTGTCTGTGTTTGCTTCAATGACTACCAGCCTGCAGCTTTGCAGTACAGAATGGCAGTAACAAAATTTTACGCTTTTCCTGACAGTGACTGTTGATCTTGCTTTTGTAAAGGATATTGGTTTGGATGAAATATAAACAAATGGACCTAAACCACAGCCTTGCTCACATGGTTGTTATTAGTGCTGGCGTCTGTGACATGCAACAGGGAGATGTGTTTTAGGGGTAGGATTAGTTTATGCCACTATTTATCTTAAGGTCTGAAAGGCGTGAAATCTTGGCTTGTGTCTGTGTAAAAGATAGTGTCCTATTAATTTGGCCTCTCTTATAGGGTAGATCTATAAGTCAGACATTACATTGTATTTGCACCTTAGTGTTGAATTTAAAAAATAGCATCAAAGGTTTGTAGGCCTTGATTAAAGTGGATAAATCACCACCAAATAATGTGAATGTCTATTCTATTTTTTGAAGAATGTATACATTATCGTTTATTTCTCTTGGGAAAATGGTTTGTTATAATTTAAATATGTAGTGTAGAATACTTTATATGTAAAATATGTATGTTTCAGCTTTATTTGATATCTGATGTGGTAGATGTTAAGTATCAAATACCTTCAGTGAGAAATACCTCAAATACCTCATGAAATTCCTTCCTGTTCTAGATTTCAAGAAAACTCAGAAGTCTCAATATGTAGTCAGTCAATGCCTCACTCAAACTAGCAAAATCTTCTACCAAGCCTCTTCTGAGACCTGGCCAAACCTCCCAGCCCAACTTCTCAGCTAAACACTGGCTCTTGTCTCCATGACATCAACCTGTGGATTATGCAATTCCTTCCGTTTGGTGGAGATGGCTGTAATCACTGGTGACTATCCAAATTCTTACCTTAATGTCCTAAAGGAAGAAAAAAAGGAGGGGAAAAGGAACTTTGGGAATTAGTCATCTGCCATGACTGTTTGGAGATAGCTGAATATTAATGAAAACAAGATACCAAGCTAAATATCATCAAGCATTTAGGCAGGTCTCCTTGGAGATAGTGACACAGTTGACAGACCTAACTCCACCCCAAATATTTTTTAGTGCAGAGTATTCATTAAATTTTGATTTTTCTTGGTCTGTATTTAAGAAGTATCTGTTTGGCTGTGTTTGTTTCTTTTTGCTCCTTTTTTACTTTTTCCTCTTAAAAACTGGGGTCAGGTTCTGCAAATTTGTCCTGCCTCAATTTTAAAGTTGTTAAAATATTCTTGTTAGTACTACCTACCTGGAAATTTATTTTAGTTAACTAGGTCACCTCATAATTACAGTTTACTAACATATGTTAGATGCAGGGGATAAATTCCAAGGACAAAAAGCAGCTATAAAAATTGCATATTCAGAATAAATATAACAAGAATTAAAACTGAAAATTTTCAGGAAAACCCAAAGTTAACTGATGCTGTCTGGTGAATTTCCATCGTGAGAGCTGCAGAAAAAGAAAACAATCACGTTCTTTGGAAGCAATCACTCACACTTTCAGACAATATAAAATTTATAATGCTATAATCAAGTGGCATTTGAAGAGCAGAATGGGAAAGTTGTTTTAGTACTGTACGTGCTGGGTTCTCTGCTGCCACACAAAGCTCTAGGGATGAGGGTGGGTTATTTTCTGTCCTTTTGCTTTTGTTTCTCTGAGTAACACCTGCTCTAATGAGTTTGTAATCTGAAAGTAAATAACTGAGCAGGGAGGAGGAAATGGACACAACACACAGGCTTGAGAATAAACAGCTGTCAAATGGCGGCTGTTTCAGAAAGTGGAACACACAGCTTTGATGGAGGATCTGATTCAGCTTGAATGAAGGAATTGATCACACCCAATTGTCAAATTTTCCCAATTGATGAATTACTTGGGAGAATTCTAGAACAATACGTTATCCTCTTCAGGTTATGGAACTATTTTCACAGTTTGACAGGAAGAGAAGAGCTCTGAAAAGACCAGCTACCCACTATGCAGGTTGTAAAAGGAGTGGGGTTGTGCTTCTTTCTCTTAACTTGCAGTTTAAGGAGGCTCATGCCAGGGAGTGTAAATTAAATAGCAGTGTATTAAAAGGGGTCTGCATGAAACTGCCAGAATCTGAACTTATGTTACATATGTTTCGTCACATAACACTCTTGTCATTCAGTGTCTTTCTCTTTGTCCATCTGGAATTAGAATAATATCAACTTCTTTCAGATGAAAGTTCATCCCTGCACAAGGAGACTCTGCTATCAAGAGAGGCATATAAGATAGAACCTTTAGTGAGTAGCTTCACCAGTTTTCCTGACGTTGTTTCTGTGTTTGGTGTGAATTAGAGGGGTTACAGGTTCAGTTCCTTTTGATGCCTCTGGTATTAGTCCAGGGTTCCTGGATTTAAGGGGATTTAAGACACCAAATATTTAAACAGGGCTTGCCTGATTTTATAGAATATGTTTAGCTCTATTTAAGACAAAATATTATCAAATAAATATTTGAACATTTTCTTTCTAGTCAGTTTTCCATTGTCTCTGCTGCAGTCTGGAAGATAGACTTGGCTCAGGAGCTCCCATGTTTTCCTTCTATTTGACAAAGATATTCTGCTTAATTCTTCTCAGTGTGGGGAATTCTTCTTGCCAGGTGATGGGCTTTGGTGCTTTGATGGAGCTCCATTTTACAGCCCTGATCCCGCGGGGTGCAGTGTGAGTGTTATCTTGTGTGGGAGTGTCACTCTGGGAAACAGGGCAGTGTTCTGCTGGCCACACCTAAGTCACTCCCCAAGCTTAGACAATGTTCGTGTTCAAATGAAAAGCAAGTATTCTACTCTATGCAGAGTTCAGTAGAACAACTATTATACAAAAGAATAGGTGCAGAGGAAGATCACATAACATTGCATGAACTGTTATCTTTACCAAAGTGTCAGAGTAAAGTAATTACCAGAATGCTTAATTACCTTTCCCAGAGACAGATTATTTTTGGTCAAGTCTCGTCCCCCAAAATGTATACTGACTTTACATGAAGAACCTGTCTTTCTACTGCAGTTTCTCTTGGGAGAAGGCTCATTCATTCCTGATTTCTACCACCTTCCGGCCCTTCAGCTCCTCTCAGCTGTGCTAACAGAACTCTGTTTGACCAGCTCCATCATTGCCATGGAACTTGTAGAAAGTCCTCCCCATTTGTACAGATGTCAACTAAACACCAGTTTGAGAAAAGAAAAAAAAACCAAAAAAACCATCCCCCCCCTCAAAAAAAACCCCCCAACAAACAACTAAAAAAAGAATCCCCTGAACCATTTACAGACTGCCAATACAATACTCCTGAAGACACATTATTAAGATGGGAGTCAGAGTACTCTAATATTATCTGTTATGTTGGAGTCAGTATGCAACAGCTCTTTTTCCTAGTCTTTGTAAGTAAAAGTTGAACTGGCAGCTCTGTTGGAAATAGATTAATTTCAGTAGTTTTTTACCTCTTCTTCATTGCACAGTATTTTATATTATATTTATTCATAATTCATTTTTAGTCACATTTCATTTGTGAATAATGTGTGTCAGGTATTACGATGATTTTTTTCACTTCATAAATCAAAGGAGAGCTATTTCTGTAATAGTTTATTACCTGAAAGCTTTGATTAAGTCTGTCTGTTTAATTCTAGTACTGATTGCCAATGCAGAGTTAAGCATGTCCCCAACCATAAGTAAATGCTGTTGTCACTTAGTAAATGTGAGTGCTCACCCTTTATGCTTTTAGCATAGAAAAATATAAGTCACAGCAGTTTTGATTGTTCTTTGAATTTTTGTAGAATTAGGACCTTTATTTCACTCATTTAGTTGGTATTTAAGCACTTTAATGACATCAGAATTTTACACTGAATTTTTACTGAAAAACTTGTAATTCAGACTTCATAGTGCTGTGACTTGCCTACATGTTCAAGGTTACTCAAAGAATTCATTGCATTTCCAAGTAAGATACTTAGAACAGGGTTTCTAAAATGAGACTAGATATAAATTCCTAAAATTGCCTTGAATCTGCTGTTTGGAGTGCCTTGTGCAATAAAAATACTTCGTGTTATTCAATTACTTTTTAAAACTTGATATGGCACAAATCTAGATGAGCTAGAAGGTTTGGTTTTCATTCTTCCCCAATGAGTAGGTGTCTGCTGGCATCCAGGAAGGACAGTAAAACCTACATTTGGGAAGATGCAAATGAACTGAATGTTTCTCTGAAACCAGGTTGGTGCCAAAAATCCTCTAACTGATGCTTTACAGCTGCATGAAAACTGAAAGAGGTTATTCCTCCTTTTCCAAAGATGGTCCTCAGTATGCATATTGCCAGTGCTTCTCCACAAGAATGACTTGAGCTCTGGACCTCACCTTACAGACCAGTGAGATAATTGCACAGTTACAGAAAAAATAAATATAAATTCCTGTCAGAATCCCCAGGTGCCTCATGAATGAATTTTGTATTCACTCTGCAATTTCTCAGTTCATATATTATCTGTGTGTAGTTATTCTCCATATGTGACAAATTGGAATTAGCTTTTTATTCCTGGTTTCATCTCAGGAGGTGAAAACTTATTTCTGCAAATATATCTTTTTGCAAATGTAAGCTTTTTTTTTTAATGAAAATGATAAGTTGCTCTAGGATAAAAAATTATTAGGGGAATTTCCCTTAGAGACCATTGAGAATTCTCTCCCTACAAGAGAGACTACTGGGTGGCTAAGGAGAAAGAAAGTAGGACAGACCACAGCAAGTGAGAAGTCATTATGAAAATAGATAAAAATTTTAGTTTCACCTTTTCTGTTCCATCGTTACCCATGCTGAATATGAACTGGATTCCTCTGAAGAGCTTGACTGTGCTTTTTAAGTTGACCTAGAACTCTCTTAAGACAGTGTTTAAATTTAAAGGGTTTGTTAGGAAGATGTTACTGTAGCATCAGAAAAGTAATATATTTCAGATTTGACAAAAAAGCTTTAGTGTCCTTCTTGACTGTATCTTCTAGATTTCAGAGTGTGAATTTTTTTCGAAGTCACATATGGTATTTGTTGAATGAATTACCAAAAAATAGCCAAGTGATGCAAAGACAAAAAGGATGATTTCAGATGGTGATTTTTTTTTTAAATAATCTTACCTACAGGAATATGTTGCCATTCCATTATATGAGGCTTTAAAACATTAATAAAGTGATGATTCCTGTATTTTCATGGATCTGCTGAGGGCCACTGTTGGTGGATCAGCTCTCCAGGCTGGTATGAGGCCTGGCAGATGTGAGGATATTCCACAGTGATGGATGGCTGGCAGCTGGGGAGGTCATGCTCATGTGAATGTTATGATCTATGGCCCCATTCTTACCTTCCTTCCCTCAGCAAATGCTGCTGGTTTCTGTCAGAGAATGATTTTGGTTTAGTCTGATTGGATTCTTTGTATGGTTCGCCCCTTTTGACAAAAGCAAACCTGAGTCAGCCCAAATAGCAGCCCTGAATAATGCTTGGGTTCCCTTACAGACTGATGGGACCAGGAGACTGGGGGAATTCTGCTGAGGGAATTCTGAAGGATGATAGAACAATTCTGATGTTGATAAAGACTCTAGGTGCACATATTCAGAAACTTTCCTTAGAAAAAAAAGAAATAGATATATTCACAGTAATCGTGGACCAAAAATTATGCTAGTATTTGCTCATCAGGCCCTGAATTAGAAATATTTCAAGAGAAACAAGATTCCATGGGTTTTTGCTACTGAGCAAAAAATGCAGTGCAAAGTGTGGGCAGAAAATACAGTAGTTAAATGTGTTTTTTATAACTCTGTTCTGGCCAGAAGTCTCTGTATTAAAGTGCTCCCGCTGGGTCCCGTAGCCATGGAAAGTATGTAACTAACTTTGGTGAGAGGAAAAGCAGTGTATTTGCATTGTATGTTGGATTTCAGTCCAGATAGGAAAGTGTGAATGGTGAAATGTTACATCAAGGTGGGACACACAGAGTATTATGGTCTGTTGAGCTGGGTCATTCTATCCAGCTAAGCCAGGCCTCCCCTGCATCCTTCTGCCTCTGCTTTCAAGATTGTGTGGCAGTTCTGTATTCACGGTGTGTGAGAACGGCTGAGAACATGGACTTTGGAGTAAGCAAGTGCAAGTGGGATTTCAGTGTGGCCTTCAGCTAATTTCTGTGCTCTAGGTGATGGGAAGGAACAGGACTAAGATTTGTTTTACTTCTTGGGTGTGAAATAGTAAAAGTGCATCTCTGTGCGTGACATCTGTGTGAGAGGGAAGATTAAATTGCAAGCGTGCTGAATTTTAAGAGAAAATAGCCCAACAGGGCACTCAGAAAATAGGTAATTGAATAAAGTAGAATGTGCTGATTTATCATTGTCTTATATCAAATTGGTGGATATTATAACCACAGCTGAACCATTTTTTTTTCATTGCCTTGGTTTACTTTCACAAGTGAACAAAGCCTTAAAAAATAAGTCTGGAGACAAACAAAACAAGAAAGACAGCTCTGATTCAAAATCTGTTACTGTTTTGTAACCTTGAAGTCACAGAGTTTAAAGAAGCATAACTTTTGAAGGCTTTTTTAAGGGAGGAAAGTGAAAGATTTTTTTAAAAAAATTAAACTTCTTTGCTCCTTTTAGTAGCACTTCTAGTTATTTGAATATGCAGTTAAAACCAGGACAGTTCCTTGAATCCTCCAGCTATCAGAACAGGTTTGTTCTAAAACAAGCCTATAGGAATGTGTTTATCACTTTTTAAAAAATTAAAATAATGAAGGAAACATTTAACACTTCCCCGAAAATTACTACAGTGTCAGAAAATGGCAGTTCCTCTAATCTCTGGCTGTTGTAGTTAGGTTACTTGGGCAATGATTGTAAGTTTTTGCTTGAAGAGCAAGGGATCTCAGATTGCTCCCAAGTGCAGTGTGGCTGCATAGAGCTACTGTATTTAACTTCTTGAGCCACTGGTTTTGTGTGATCATGAGATTAAAACTCTGTAGAGTTTTTAAAAGTGTAGAACAGACACTAGACTTATGTTTTACAGAACCCAACAGAACGAAGAAACACATTATATTTTGGGATGGTTTTGCCTGTATGGTTTTTGTGGTTTTTTGCTTTCATTCCTTAATTGCAGCAGAGGGTATTCCTTGAAGAGGTTTTAATTTTATCTGCTCAACATGTGGAGTTTTTTCTTTATGGGAGCTTCTCATATTGTAACATTCGTTTTTGCTCCATCTCAGGGCAAAAATAAAATAGTAAATTAAAATGTATTAATGGAATAAACCACTTAAAATATTATTTTTGCAGAAGGTAAAATACTGAAATATTTAAAAATGTGGGGGGTTTATGATAACACTGAGCTTTTTCAGCCTGAACTGCAAGGTTTGTCAGCCTGAGGGCAGAGTGATTTGCCAGCCCTCATCCTAGAAATTGTATCCTCAGATGTCGTGTGCTCATGATGGGCAGGAGAACCCTGTCTTGCCACTGGGCCAGGCTTCCCTGTTCACCTGATCCAGGGGGCCATGCTCTGGAAGGAGCATTTGAAATACCCAAAAGTCACAAAATCAGAATAGAATCACAGAATGGTTTGGGTTGGAAGAGACCTTTTAAAGGTCACCTGGTCCAATCCCCCTGCAATGAGGAGGGACATCTTTAAACATATCAGCTTGCTCAGAGTCCTGTCCAACTTCTTTCTTTTTTCTAAAGTCCCACCATTCATATCTGGCTCAGATGCATTGTAGTGTTAAATTCACCTCTAATTAAATATTTTGATTCTACTATTTGTTTCATTAGAACTGTATTGTAGAACCTCCATTTTTTGAAAATTGCATTTTTCTTTCAAACATCTGTTGACAGTCTCTGACAACTTTAGTTTATATAAGGATCAGAATGTTCAGAGAAGTCAATTGGTTTTGTTAAAAAACCCAAACAACCCAAAATAAAGCAATCTTTTAACTTTTCTTACATAAGAGCAGAATGTGTGTGAAATTTTAATGAAAATGGTGTTGTTTTTTTACTTCTGCTTCTTGAGGTGTCTGCCACCTGGTCTGCTTTTTTTTAATACCAGGAAAAGAAATTCTGTTCCTCAACTGTCTTCAAAGAATATGTTGATTTCACAAAAAAAAAAAAAGGTGTGTTTTTATGTGCTTTCAAAAGCTCCAGCTTTCACAAAATATCACAAAATGTGTAGAGATCTCCTCTAGTGAGAATTACAGCAAAATGGGTTCTACACAATTTTTCAATTATTTTCTAATCCCAGACAGACTGGAAGCTACACCTACTGACAAACCTCAGGGGCAATAGCAACATTCCTTTTCAACTCTAGCAATTTAGTACTCTCTCAGAAATAAGACTGTGTTGGATTAGATATTTAAAAATCTGATTTTTTTTCCCCCTCAAATTGCTTCTGATAAGAAACATTTTGGACTTTTTTTCTTTTGAGAAAATTTTCTGGATTGTTAGTTGTGTGGTGTGGGATTCATGTTACTTCAGATCTCGGCAGCTGAGTCAGTCACTGTGTCCCATTTATAGTCACTGAAGGGGAAGAGGTACTCATGGGACATATTTGATGTGACCTATTTTACGTGTCTGCGTCAGGAGGAGATGAGTGGTACTCCAGGAACATTTGGCAAACGGACTAAATTTCCTTCAACTGCAGAAGCAGCAGTGTGAGCAAAGGCTGTATTAGAGAAATGTAGGGGAGTATGAGCTCCCATCCAAACTTTCTGAAATATCTCCATAAACTTTTTTAAACTTCAGATCTGCATCTTAACTTCAAATGGGATAGTTTCCAAATCCTCTGTCTTAAGAGTACTTTGTAGTGCTAGAGTTTATAATCTTTAGTGGTGCCTTTGTTACACCTGAAAATTTATAATGTAAAAGGTAAATGTATTCTCATGCAAAGTTTTTAAAATGACGAGAACCACACTAATAGGAACTCTAGAAGGATAGCAGTGTCCTCCTTCTCTTGAAGCACATTTTGGCTTTGCACTAATGGAGTGTCTTATGATTTGGGATTAAATGATATTTTTGAGAAGTCATTTATTTTGACTTTTTAAAAATGTAAACTTCTTGTTTGTAAATAAATTCTTAGTTTGAAATAAGCAATGAAAGTATAATAAGCAATAAGCAACCACTAACTTTAAACTCAAAAGATGCAGTTAAATTCCAGTTTGTTCCTAGGCTCAAAAAGTTTTTGGCCATGGTATATAATCATGCAAATGTACCAGCAGAGGCACGCTTGGCTGCAAATACATTCCTTCCTTCTTCTTCTACAGTATAACAAGTTTCATAATTTTTGATGATTATTTACTTTATCATGCTTTGCTCATGTTCAGCATAGTTTTTTCCCCCCAGTACTAACTTATTTGGATTACTGGCAAAAGTTCAGAGATACATTTTAGGAATTTTTCTTCCACCTGTGCTTACTAGAAAACAAACCTGTCTTTAATCTGATGTAGACTGCTTTGTATATAGAAACACTCAATTTTTTTCAAATATCTATAGTGCTGATTTATTTTATGTCGCCACCTAACATGTTGGAAATTTTAAATCTCTTTGAAAGGATGCCCTTCCAGCCTGAAGGGGTTGATAAATTCGGTAAGATGTGTAATTAATGCAAGGATTTAGAGGTTGCGTAAATCAATAGTAGTGTAAAGATGGTTAACAATATGCTGGTTACATCAACTGATTTTGACAGTTAATTTTTTTCTGTAGTGTAGTAAGAAGAAAAATATATAAATCATTGAAGAAAGAGCAATACTGTGGTCACTGTGGGCTGAAAACCCACTTTTACCAGGCCTGAGGGGCTGAAAAGTCCATGGATATGGGTAAGGAAGGATTGAGAACTGGTCACACACAGGGACATCTGTGCTGGCCCATGACAGTCCTGAGGGGCTGAATTTTAAGATGAGCATTAATAAATGGAGGAGAAGCCGTAACTTGGTTCAGAAAGGGAACTCCAAATATATTAACAGGATGGCAGTAACAGATGAGAGTAAAATGAGTTGGAGGACCCCAGTCAACAAACTCAAGTTCTTTGACTGGAGAGGTGGGGGTGATGAGAGAAGGGAGAAATATGAGGAAGCAGATTGTGAAGGGCTTTGAATGTCAAGTGGCCATACAACAGGATTTGATTCCTGTTTCCTGCTATGTGACATTAGGCAAATCATGACATTTCTCTGGTTTTTATGAGTCGAAAATGTGGATAATGCTTGCATACCAAGTAGCAAACTGTGGTGACAGCTCTGATCTTGGTGCAATGTAAATGAGATATTTAATTTACTAATTTTTAAAAAGTCCTAAATGAACATGGTGATGTAAAAGCATTAGATTCGCACTTTCCTTGAACTTACTTTTTGTAGTACTCATTACCATATTTTTCTCTAATCAAGATTTCTGCAGAGCTTGATTTCTGTATACAAAGCTTTTTATTTATGGAAAGCAAGTTTCTACAAGGTGATTTTCTTACTAATCTGTAGCCATATTGAATAGCGAATGAGGAAATGTCCTTTTCTTTGTACTTCATGATCCTTAGCTCTTTTTTAAAACACAGAGGTAGGAGATTATACTGTGTCATTAATTGTTAAATTCAGTGTCCCCATTCATTGCATAAGAGAAATGTGCAATGCCATTGCCAGATGCAGAAGCAATCCTTGCATGTATTGATTTTATTTTTCAAATGAGAACTTACCACATAAGACGTGCTCAGAGTGGAGTTTGTAAAAGCAAAGTACAGTACTGCAGAGAATCTACAATGTTCTGGAGGGGATACATGGTTTTACACAGGCATTCCTTTTCTTGAAGGTTAAAAAATACTGAGAATTGAATCTGTTTGAAGTTCAAGAATTGTTATATCCATGATGATCTCACACAATGTTATCTCTAAGAACTCCTGTCTTCCATGTCCAGCTGGCTTTAGTACCATGTCTCTCATGCTGGTAGATGATGACTAAAGCTGGATTTTATATATTTTCACTGCCTCTCATCTGGATTTCAGTAGGATAATGCACTATGGTTTAAAGTTAGCATTCTTTAATAAAGGGTAGCTAATCCAGAAAAAGGCGCTGGGTGAATTCAGCAACACAGGCAGAGATGACTTGGATTCTGTTTTGAACACTGGTTTCCTGCAGATTAATCTCAAAGCCTCCACCCTTGTTTGTAAGAATACCATTGGAACTGAATGGGCAGAAGTGAGAGGAATTCATACAGAAAGAGAACAATAGAGAGAAAACTTCAAAAAGTTATATATTAGTCATGTCAATTCCACATGTCAATGCACTGGAAAACAGTTGGATATGACAGCAATCCAAAATCACATAATGACAAAAAGTCCTTTACAAAATACCATGGAGCTCATGCTTGAAATGGTAATAATTTTATTGACATTTGAGAAAACTTATCTTTTCTAAAGTTAACATTTTATGCAAAATGATTGAGAGATCTGGAGAAAACCTATATCTGAATGAGTCAGCTTGTGGGTTGTTGAGTCAGTTGATGGCTTAGGTAAATTAAAATGAAAACAGTTTTTCTTTCTGTTGGTATTTGGATATTTCTCTCATCTGCAGTAAGTAAACAATTTGCTGCTAATATTACTTGTATTTTTATTGAAATTATACTTACTATTGATTATGACTGGGGAAGCAAAGTGCTTCCCACTGTAGGTTAAGACCAAATTCACGACCACCTAAGGAATCTGAATATACATAAGTTGATGGGACCTGATGAGATGTGTCCCAGAGTCCTGAGGGATTTGGGTGATGTAGTTGCCAAGACACTCTCTGTGATATTTGAAAAGTCATGGCAGTCAGGTGAAGTCCCAGGTGACTGGAAAAAGGGAAATGTTGCACCCATGTTAAAACAGGGTAGAAAGGAGGACCCTGGGAACTCTCAACCTGTGCCTGGGAAGATCATGGAACAGAAGCTC
Source organism: Cyanoderma ruficeps (assembly GCA_008694505.1). Lineage (NCBI taxonomy): Eukaryota > Metazoa > Chordata > Aves > Passeriformes > Timaliidae > Cyanoderma > Cyanoderma ruficeps. The sequence goes on from VZDJ01000074.1 coordinate 6,670,824, forward strand.
CTAGCAGATGCGCTAAGGCACAGGAGGGACAGGGAGATGATTTGGGATAACCAGCATGGCTTTGCTGGGGCAGGTCCTGCCTGACCAGTCTAGTGACCTTCCATGATGGGCTGACTCCCTCAGGGGGCAAGGGAAGGGCCCCAGATGTCATTTATTTGGGCTTCCATAAAGCCTTTGACACAGTCCCTAATAAACATCCTTCCCTCTAAATTGGAGAGAGAAGGATTTCTCTCTCCAAAGGAGAGAGAGGAGAGAGGAGGTCCTGATAGAGATCAGTAACAAGTGGTGCCCTCAGGGGTCTGTACTGAGGCCGGTGTTATTTGATGTCTTCACCAATGACACAGGACAGGCAGTGAGACTGAATGCACCTCAGCACGTTTACAGATGGCACCAAGCTGAGTGGTGTGCTTGATGTGCCTGAGGGATGGGATTCATCCTGAGGGGCCTGGACGAGCTTGAGAAATGGCCCATGGGAAGCTCATGAGATTTAATAAGATCAAGTGCAAGGTGCTGCCCCTGGTTTGGGGCACCCCCTGTTATGAACACGGGCTGTGGGATGAGCACATTGAGAGCAGCCCTGCTCAGAAGGACTTGGGGGTGCAGGTGGGTGAGAGGCTGGACATGAGCCAGCCATGGCACTCACAGCCCAGAAATCCAAATGTGTCCTGGGCTGCATCCAGAGCACCATGGGCAGCAGGGGAGGAAGGGGATTCTGTCCCTCTTCTCCACTCTGGTGACACCAGCACCTGCAGTGCTGCATCCAGCTTTGGGGTCCACAAAATAAGAAGGGCATAGAACTGTTGGAGGGAGTCCAGAGAACCAGAAAGATCATCAGAGGGTTGGAACAGCTCTCCTGTGAGGAAAGGCTGAAAAAGTTGGGAGTGTTCAGCTTTGGGGTGACTTTATAGCAGCCTTTCAGTATGATTTTATGGTGGTTTTATTATTATTAAAAAAAAGAAATTTTTAATTATGCTAAATAATAAGGTCTAAGAAAATCTTGCCCATCTTACCAGCATTCAAAGACAAAAATGCTTATCAGCTTAAGTTAAAATCTCATTTGATTGCAAAATGTTGTTATTTAAATGTTGTATTTTGTAGTGGCTTGACTATAGAAGTTGGTGTGGATGGTAATTTTGTATTCATACTTTTGTCATTTATGTCTTGTAGTCATATAAGAAAACATAGCTAAATGTTTCTTATTATTTTTGCACCAACTGTCAAAGGAAAGGATGGAGATCCTTATATATAATAACAAAAGCTAAGTGGAAAATACTTTTTTACCTTTTGTACTGTTTTAGAATTGATTTTGAAGACTTAAAATACTGAAGTACTCAAGGTTTACTGAGTAGTAAACCATAGAAATTATTTCTTAAATTAACTGCCATAAGACATTTTTCTAGTTCTTGCTTTTCATCTGGGCAGGTCTCTGAGAAGAGCTCATTTTTCCAAGAACAACTTTGCCCTTGAGAAGAGTGGTTTTCAGCTCCACTAGAACTTTATAAGGTTACTAAGTCTTTTATTGTTGTTCTGTCTTAGTAATGTAGTGGCATTTCTAGTGGAGTTTCAAGAGAACAAAACTAGTCTGAGTTATTTACTATCAAGATAATACTCAAGTGAGGGCATCTAGCTTTATATTGAAAATCAGAATGAATGAGCATCACCTTGTAGCCCTCTGTCACATGTCACTTGTAGTGCTCAGTCTAAGCTGATACATTTTGGGATAGTGAAATCCTCAACATGTGGCAATTTTCCATATATGTGTGTGTATGTACACATATATATTATTAATATCAAATCAAGCCCAGAGTTCTCATGCTTTCATATTCTGGTTCAGCAGTGCTCAGTGCTACTCACTGCCCTTAGATACTCACTGCATTACAGACACCTCCACACTGAATTCTTCTTCAGAGTTCTGGTTGCAATTCACCACCAGCATTACAAAGCATCAGAGCTACCTCTGGATTCTTCTGCACTTGTCTGTTAAGTTCCCTCTGCAGTGTTCAGACAATCCAAGTCAGCCCAGCTGATTTTATGGTAATTGGGAAGGAGGTTACACAGAGAAAAATCTGACTAATCTGAATTTCAAATATGGCAATAATAGCTTTTGACCCCAAAGCACCGTATGAATTTTTATTCTTTTGATGGAAAAGGATCATTATTGGTTTTGGCCTGATATTTTGCTGCAGTGCAGCTTTCTATGCCTTCTTCAGCTTTTTCTGCGGCGTTTCTCACTGAAGAAAGAGAATGAGAAAGTGAGTCCTGTGACTGCAGGTCAGTACAGGATCATGCCCCAGTGGGCACTGTATCACTGCCTCATACAGAGCTTTAGTCTTCTTACTCACTGCCAAACTCCACATCAAAGAAAGGGAAGGCAGCAGGTGTTCCCCATATTGCCTGGGGAGAAATGTATCTGAGCTTCTGCCTGCTCACATTCTGCAACTGCTGCAGAGATTTTTAGGGAGCAAGAAGAGGCTGAAATATAGTCATCTTTCAGAAATGAACAGAAAGGTTTTCAGACAATACTTGGTCCTCTGATTCTTTTTTTTTTAATGACAAGGCAATAAAATTTTCTTATTTTTAAAAATGACTCCCCCCTACTGCTGGCTTTAAGTTTCATAAAAAATGACTTGAAAAATAACTGGTAGGCAATACAATAATAGCAAAAAATAATGACCATGACCACAGAAGCATGAAAGGATTACCTGCCCTTAGCTTGTTTGAAATAGAATCTTATATGTAACAACAAAAGCATACATTAAAAAAAAAGTGTATTATTAAAAACTTTTCCCTTGAAAATATAGGTGTAGAGACAAATGGAATGGGAGTCCTTAGGAATTGTGGTCTGATTGACACTCAGCTCCTGTTATGTTTTGCAAAAACAGATTATATGATTTTCAATAGCACTAAACTTAAACTTTTCTTGTTGAGAGCAGGAGTAATTGTGGCTTGGATAATAAAACTGGAGATATAAAATAATTTCACTGTATTTTGCTTCCATTTTATGGCGTAGAAATGTGTATAACTCAAAATGTCAATAAGGAGATAAATTGCTGGCTTTCACTGTGAAAAAATAATAGTATGATTTTCTTATGCCAAAAGATACAGCAGGTATCTGTTAAAAAGTAAGACAAGAACAGCTATTTTTGAAATAGCAGAGGTTTCTTTTATTCCACATTCTTGCACATAATTTTTCTAACTATTGAAATTTTTATGTCATAGCTGTTGAAGTAATGAAGCTACTGAAATATTTCTGTCCTTTAAAAATTATTAAGAGATAAATGTCATAGTTAGGAGGTGCTTCCAAATAGTGTGCTGTGCTAGCACATTGTCCTAAAGAGAGGCATGTCCTTATAGAGCCACTCTTAATGTATGGGCAGCTTCAGCTGTGCTGAGCTCATGGTGCAGAAGTGTCACAGCTGCTTTGCCAAATGAAAAGAAACAAAAGAGTGCCAGAAAATGCATGGACAGTGAAGGCAGCAAAGAGAGAATACACTCAATGATCAGTTAGGAAGGCTGTTGCTGATGTCTGTAACTGGAGCTGCAGAGAATGCTGTGGTGTGGCTGGTGACAGGGAGGACAGCTCTTGGTGATGGCCCCATGTCACCCAAATACTGACCTACTTCTGCTGCTCTTGGTCAGACAACTTGCTGGTTCTTTTATGGGGAAGATTCTTTTATCACATCTAGTAAGACCGATTCTTTAGTTTATTTTATAATATTTATTTTATTTAATTTTCCTAGCAACATTAGAAATACCAATATTTAGGAATGACCGCATGCCTTTTAAAGAGTCTTGTGTTTTAGAAACTATCGGGCATCTCAGGGTACTTGGTGCAACACAGGCTGACGAAGCCAGATTCACTGACAATGTGTGTGGATTCTGGATCTGAGAGTTGCTTGAAAGAGTGAAGGAATTGCCTTGCTAAGAGTGAGATGATTCAGGAGCTGGGAGATTTCCTCTCAGAATCATGGAGTAGTTTTACTAAAATTTTTGCTGTGATGCAGCACACTCTCACAGCTCACCAAATGAAGGCTAAAAATATCATGGAGGTCTGTTTGGTGTAGGAAAAGAGAGAAAAGGAGGATTTAAAAAAAAGATGAATTATGAAAAGCTTAAATTTTAAAGCACATATGTGGGGTGCTTTCTATATAATTATAGACATTTGAAAACTTTCCATTGTCTATTGGTTTAGTTAACATTACTGAATTAAATGCGAATTCTTACAAGATTTGCTCACCTACTTCCAGAACAGAATGACCCTTGTGGTGCAACTACCTGTGATGGAAAGCCTACATTCTGAACAGAGGTGCCACTTATTTCTAGAGGAGACATTTCTCCTTCAGGTAGTCAAAATTTGAGTGACTTAACACCATTGAAAGTTATATCACTTTATTTAGAACATGAGATCACTGGAGATACAAAGTAAGATGTGAGGGTGAGACATTGTTGGAGTAGAATCAATAAATTAGAGATGTAAAATTGTTTTAGTTGAACCATATTAAAAGGTGGTGTGGCCAGAAGAGCATAAGTTATTGGGAGCTGAAATGTGACAAATTTATGTCATCCTGAAATCAAATTGTTTGATTTTTAAAGATGTTTTGTTAGATGCACTTTGAGGAAAAAACCGCAAACGTTTTACAAGTAAGAACAAAAAGAAATGAAGAGCTGGGCTATCAAGAGGCTTTAGGCATAATTTCCAAAATAGTAAAGATGGTAAAGGTGGTGCTTTCTGCTTCTCTCACCAGACTCGTCAGCTGGTCTATTTCATTCTGAGCTCTAAAGATACTCAAAGCTGAGCTGGTCCTCTTGGATCTGTTCCTGTGGCCTGCATGAACCAACCAGGTGTTAACCAGTGGAACTGCTGGTGGTTTGGATTGGCAGTGGAAACTGGGGTGCAGGTCTTTCATCCCAATGAGGCTGCAAGACATTTTTTTCTCAAACTCCTCACATTTTCTTGATAGACCTTACTGCTAAGGTGCAGTATAGCAGAGAACCCAAATCACATTGCGATTTCTCCATCAGGACTGTTTGCAGTGCTCTGAAATTACTGAACTACAGCTGGTCTCATGGAGCTGAGATTGGCTTGAAGTAATATCTTTGGTGAATCAATCTTCAGTGAAGCAATTTGCTAGATCTAGTATTCAAAAACAACGTGAAGATTGTTGGTTTGTTTTTGGTTTTTAAAATTTTTTTTACTTTTAAATTGAGGAATAAATAACGCTTTTCATACAGGTAGTAGTTCTGCCATGCAGCACTAGGATGAGATTCTAGCAGTATGGCATAGGAGTACTGCTCAGGTAAGACAGGAGCAGCTCATTTTTTCCAGGAAAGAGAACCACAGGCAGCCATCATTACTAGAAGCAGATATTTCCATTTTTCCACAGTAGTAGCAATACCTATTTTTAATTGCTGATAGTTAACAACTCCATGGGAAATGGAAAAACCTATAACTAGTAATTGTAGCCTCTTCTCACCCTTCAGCCCTGGAGGATCCTGTCCTCTGCTAACAATTATGAAATCTGGCACTCCTGGATCTACTTAGGTTAAACCTAAGTAGCTGTCAAGGAGGAGAGCTATCATACCCAGGACAGGCTACCAAAGGAGGGCTGCATTTCCAAAAAGTTTGAGAATTTCTGCTTTATGCAGTCCTAGAGGAACAGATTGGAATGAGCTGTCAAATACAATTTTTCACAGACTATTGTTGAGTTTATATAATGAGGAGAAACCTACCTGCAGAACAGGATGAAGAAAGAGAAGATTAAAAGAGACATTGAGCTCCACTGGCTGGTCTCTAAGACAGTAAGAAAAAATCTGAATGAGATTTTTATACTTAGATGAAAACTCTGTATCTAGTTATTTTACAGGCTGGAATAGGAAATGTCTGAGGCTTTGGTTTGGGTTGGTTTTTTTTTGTTTGTTTGTTTTTTNGTTTTTTTTCTTTTTTCAAAGCTTTTTATGATAAAGGGAGTAACTCAATAAAGGGTTGTTTTAGGTGGCCTTACAGAACAAATTCCACTTTCTGCAGATACACTCAATTCTTTGATGTGCTGGTAATGTGGACATATTAATGTGAATGTGATGTCCAAGACTAAGTAAATATATTTGGTTTATAATAGATATAATATAGAGCAAGAATTTAATTGTAAGAAAGCAGTAGATACATTTTTTCCCCAATAAATAGAGCTCTTTTAGCTTCCAAGCAAGATTTTTCTCCTCTAACAAATCCACACTCATGCCTAGCTGCAATGTTAATAGTGATTTACCATCCCTGGCTCCAACATATGTCAATTTTTCAAGTGTAAGCAGCTCAGAAGGAGACACATATGAAGGAGACAAATAGATGTACAGAGCCTGGCTGGAGCAGTTATATCAGTTGACTGATTCATTAGCATCTACTGAAAGAATTTAATGTGTGGCAGTCTGAAGCAATGATTTGTAAGAGATGACAGATGTAGCCAGAAACACCTTACTGGCTGAGGACTGAACATGGTGCTTCCGACCATCTGAAAATGTTGTTAGAAATGTTAACAACGGGCTATGTTTTATTTCTGCTGCATATCTTTGTTCAGGTAGTGTGTACTAGTCAATTGTTCTGATTTGTATAAAATTGCAAGTGGCCATGTACAATGTGGTTTCCTGTGCCTTCCTCTTCCTACAGGAAACACACTCTTAATTCAAATATTTCCTTTGATCTTGGAGTGAAGGACACTGATAAAATGTAGAAAGCCAGAACTGGCAGTTTGGACTGTTCATTCTCTTTTGCTTAAGGAAGGAAACCTTTAGATGGATTTTGATACAGCTTTATGTGTTGATTTTTTCTTTTAAGAATAGCAAAAAAGTGCAAAATACAGCTTGTTGAGGTGTGAGACCTAATACAAAAGCGATGTGAGACAGACTTCTTTGCACAGAATTTAGATTCCCACTTGAAAGGCCGAAATACCCAGAAAGTCTCCTGTGATTTAGTTTTAACTAGTTGGCAGATGTTGAATGATCTCAGCAACTGTCTGTTGCTATGCCATAGTAAATATGTAGCAGACTGACTGTTTATAATCTCTGTAATACGGGATTTGTCAGTCTTCCTTTATTACCTGTAAAATGGATTAGGAGAACAGTAAGATTGGACTGGTTCTCTAAGGAATGTAAGAGAGTTAAATGTCCATCCTTATTGGGGATTTTAATGAAAAATATGTCTTTAGTGATTATATTGAAAATAGCAAGACTACTGGCTCTGCTTCAGCCTTCTCTATTTCTCCTCATCCAACTAGATCTTAGTACTCTCACAATACCCACCCTTTCTAAAATTACTGGGAAATTATATTTATCTTTGGACACAAAGTGCTGAGCATCTTACTAGAGCCAGTTTATGGTTTAATGTCTGTTCTCAGTGATGCAGTAGTAATGAAGATGCAGATGTGGCTGGGCAGATAGAAAAGGTTTATTTTTCCACAGATGTAGGTTTTTCCATCTCTTATCTTTACATGTTTTTTCATTTCAGGCTTTATTAGCAGTGAGTTGAAAAGATCAACATTGACATACGTGACGTGTCTGTGATTCCAAGCTGGAAACCATTTCTAGCTTCTTTGCTGGAGAAGCACAGCACTACTCAGCTGAAAAAGCCCTTCAAATATGTCCACTCAAATATGAAGCAGCAGTTGCATGAGAAAAGTGTGCATTTTAATGAATTGATTTTCAGACATCACATAGCAACTGGGAAAAAACACACAGTTTAAAATGAGAAAGAAAAGCTAAACTACAAAGAGCCATTAGGCTTGTCTGATCCCTTAAAATGTAGATATTGTGTTGGACATAAAGTGTATACAAGTGAAAAAAATGAATGCAGTAAAAACAACCCCATAGACCAGTCTGGATAAATCACATAGTTAATTATAAAAGATGCTCAAGATTCAAGGTTTAATTTAATCAGTGTGAATAAATCATCCCGTGGTTCTCCTCTGGAATCTAAAACAGTTTGTCGTTCTTACCCACTACTGCTAATATGAAAAAATGCTGTTCATGAGTTAATTTATATTAACTCATGGAGTTAATATATTGCTCAGTAAGAGAACAAAAGATAATAAAATCATTTATTAGAATTAATATAATCTATTTTGCTCTGGAAATAGAGAGTTCACAGTGAAACACCAGAGTAAAACCAGCGTTAAGGCTGCCATGCACGTGAGGACACCCTGATGAGCTGTTTTTCTGAAGAGATATTCACAGATCCATTTCGTCCAAGGTAGCAGCCAAATCCTACTGCTGGCCCATTGCTGCAGCAGTGTCTGGGAACACAGGCCATGGCTGACAGCCATGGGAGGTAGAACGTAAAACTCGTTTATTTACTGAGGTATTAAGCAAACTTCAGCAATCATTGTTAATACTTTGGACAAGATCCAAGGCAGAAGACTGGAGTCCTGTTGGCTCAGGAGTATAAGGAAGCTTTCCGGAAAATTGGAGCATTAATGAAAAGCTTATCTTACATACCAGGACTTGAGCAGAAGGCCAGAGCATCTGATAGAAGTACAGCAGCCTTCTTCTGAGAGGTTCTTCTTTTCTGGGAGAATAAGACAGCAGAGGATTGGCCCACATCTGTATCTTTATACTTTAAAATCAGATGGAAGCTTTTAGGTATGTTTGCATGGCCATATAAAAATCAGTTACAAATATACCTAAAAGAGAAATATAGCACAGGCATATCCCCAGCTTGGTCTACATTTTTCTTATAGTTCAAGGTAAACAGGATTTGCGGATAAGGCAACTAAATGTTGCATCCGTAATGAAGTGTGAGTGGCTGGAGGTAATTTTCCACTTAAAAAACAAAAAAAACCAAACAAAACAAACAACTGCAAAACTCATGTGAAGATCTTGGGAATCCCATACCTTTTCCAAGCAGCCTGGAGTGCTTAGAGACTTGGAGTAAAAGATAAGATTCACAGCTTTATATGCCGTAAAGTTGCACAAGTCACGGAGATGATTTGTGCAAAATGATTATGTGTGAATGCTGGATGGAAGGCAGCTCAAAACACAATTTTGCTGCTGCTTGTGTTGATGAATATTTCTCTGAAGTGCTTCTGTACCACAGGGAGATCATATACTGCTGATCTAACTTATATATGGTTCAATATGGGTAAAATGAGCCTCATCTCCCCAGTAAAACTGGACTGGTTTAAAGTTTCATTTCCTTTTGCCCAGCTGCCAGATATATCCCAGATATATCTCTGGGATATATCCTATTTAAATTAGTTGCAATGCACTTCAGTGAACAAAGCTTTACAAAATCCCTTTACCTTACAAAGGTTCAAAATCAATAAATGCTACATGGTAAATTCCAAGATCTTCACAAAAAATGTGCATGAGGATTATGCTGGTAACAAGCACAGAAATACCTTAACATTCCCAGAGGAATTTTCATCAAATCCCTTTATTATTTTTAAGAAGATTTTTGCTTGCTTTTTTTTTCATGCTTTCCTTCAGTTGTTTCAATTATGTTACATGGGTCTTTCTGTTCAGGATTTTGGCACCACTTTCAGGTGCAGGTTACTTGAAGGGATGAGGGAATCTATACCTGATGCCTAATCCAGCCCCTTCCATGTCATACCAGCCAGGAGTGCAGCTTCCTCATTCAGATGGGCTCCATTTGTTCTTGCATCTGAAAAGAATATTGTTCTCTTATGTTGCTCTATTTCCATTAAAAGTTTAATTTACAGTGAAAGAAGAAAGAACTTTTTACTTGCAGTTGATAATGTGGATATTGACTGTGATTTAATTTCCCTATTTTGAGATTTTAGAAGGTTAACTGGCAACTTTCTGCATGTCATCCAGTTGGAC
>VZDJ01000074.1:6680716-6705885 GCA_008694505.1 Cyanoderma ruficeps
ATTCTAATGACTGCTGAATGTACATTTTGTGAATGTTGTAGTCAACATCAAGTAAAGCAAGTTTTGAAAGGATCAATGAGGAAATCATGAGAGAGGGTAAGCCCAGATCACCCAGAAGAGGAGTGTGAGGATAGAGGGAAAATAGAAAAATTGATAATAATCTACTAAAAATATTTAAGATTATGTCAATATTGGAAAATGCAGGAAAATCTACAAGCACTTAAGAAGAGAAATGTCGATGTATATTGTCAGATCTCATCAAAATTGATAAGGAATATTTTTGTTTATGTGCTGCCTTGTGAAAAAAGTTTTTCTTATTTTAGCAGTAATGTATTACTGACACATTTCCTTCAGATACATGAGATGCCATCTATTCTAAGCTGGAAGGCACAGTGATTTGTTTTCTTTGACTATACTTCTCTGTAACCAAGCTATCTCCTGAGCAAAATACACTATTCCTAATCCACTGAAAATTAGCAAAATTTTGATATTAAAATAGTTGTGGAAGTCAAGCAGGTGTCAAATGAAGCACCTTTCTATGACTACAGTGAGAACAGGAGAGCAATATGGCAGAAAATGTTAGTGGTAATTATCTGCTAATGATGAAATCCTGTGCAAAACCTGCAAGCCAGTGGAGTTATAGAGGCACCAATACACATGAAAGGTCTCTTCTGTATCTCATTAAATGAAAAACCAGAAGGGAACTGAGAAACTCGTTGTTGACTATGTGGCAAAACACAGTGATCAGAGTCTGCACTAATAAACCAAATGTCTGACCCATTGTCTGACCCACAGTGACACACTATAGGCAATTAAAACAGGATTTATTAACTTCTGTATTTCACAGAAACTGCCATTCTCATTTCTGAAAGTAGCCCAGATTGATCACTGCATTGTGGAACAAATCCAATATAAAATCAAACTCTGAATAATTTATGACAGTGCTTGTAAGCCTATATTAAAAAACTTCTCAATGCATAAGTCCTCCAAAGGCCAGAAAAGAGTAATGAGTTTATATTTGTCTTCTTTCTGCAGTGTAGACAGATTTTTCAGTGTATAGTGAGAGACTATTCATGACTTGAAATGGTAGGAATTACTTTTTAAAATAGAAAACTGTCAACTCCTTTTTTTTACAGTGTTCTTACGATTTTTTTCCTGATTTTATCGTAATCTTTGACTAAGACCAATGGCATTCCAGATGTTTTCTTATTGGCATATGTGGGTTGAAAAGGACTGTTGCAATGAAAGCTTCAACAATGTATCCAAAACCCCCCAATACAGGCAGAAGGCTTTACTCCTCCCAATACATCTAGGATATTTAGATCTCATTCTAGAATGGGGACTCTGGCATTTTTCTTACTACCCAAAGACAAAAGGCAGAATGAAAATAGGACATAATACTAATTATTGTAGTTGGATTGGCAGTACTGTTCTGGTTCAGAATATATTTCACCCTTCATGTTGCCAGAAACATGCATTTACCATTATACTAATAAAATAAAATGCTGTGAAGTTGGCAGCCAGAGCCATGATTCTCTTCATGATTGTCACCATGTGATTTGCAGGTGAGGTCCATGGCTACTTACTTAAGACTTATTAAAAGGATTAATATTTTGCAAATAGGTTTTATAGTTTTCTTCACCCTTGGGGGAAAAATTGCTTATTGTTTTGTTTTCCACTCTCTCTGATTCCCCCCAGCCCCCACCCATCCCGATGTCAGTACAATTCTCCCATATTAAAACATTTGAGAGGCTGATTCATCATTGTGGTAAGGCCACTAATTCTCATGATGAATGTTTCTCTGTGCTTTGCTGTAAATTATTGACAGAATTAAGTAAATTTAGGAGTGCTGCCTACTAATGCCCAGCTGCATTCTGAACACCAAAAGCAATAAGAACATTAACAGTAACCCTGTTCCACTCCCCCAGGGCTGTTTCTTCACAGGAGACCCTCAATATTTTGCTGGTGGTCTCGTAAAGTTTCTCCCAGTTCCTTCTCTCCTTGTACTCAGAAAACAATATCTATACATATCTATACATATCTATATACATCTATATATATCCTGCTTGGAAATCAGAAAGGTGAGGAAGTCTGTTGGGTTTTATTGAGGGTTATCCTCCTTTGCCCTCCTTTGGCTTGTATTTAATTTGTAGAATGTAGAAGGTTGAAATATCAGAATAAGGATGCAAAAGAAGGGTAGAAAATGGAAAGAAGGTACTGCATCTTCTGTTACTCTTGCTCATCAAGAAAACCTGAATTTTTTTCACCAGGTTTATTCATTGCTCTGAAAAGTACATGAAAGCTTCAAATAACAACCCCTTTGAAAGCAACAATAATTCTGGTATTAAAGATTGGGTGTCTCTGATCATAAGACTAACTTTTTCTAAACTGGATCCCATCTGACTTCTGAAACTCAAAACCTTAAATTTCTCACGTCATTTGTCACCCTATTGATGAGTTTCGGGAGCTTGCTGTACTGCACACATATATTTAATGTCTCTTTTATGGTAATAAAGCTTATGAGCCCAAATGTAATATAGGCTTCTTAAATCCATTATTCAAAACTTACATTTCTGTCACTGCAGTAGATTTGTGGTGAGTAATTTCAGCATTTTGGAAAGTAGCCATCAGCTGAATGACTCAGAGCAAATGGTTTTACACAAATGCAGATCATGACGGTATAAATTCTTTCATAAAAAGATTGAATCATTGACAGTAAGTGTTCTTAATAAAGATGTACTCCAAGGGCCCAATTAAAACAGTCTTTTTTTAATGCAACCTTTGTGTTGCGAAACAAAGAACTTGTTTTAAAAAAACCAAAAATCACATGTACTTTCTAATTTAGTCTCGTGTTTTGCATAAATATCCTGCATTCTCCATAATAAACTTATGAAGGAGAATAATGTGTTCCTGGACATGAAAGAACAGGAGAGGTGTTAGAGAACCATTGAGGCTTTCAGGTGGCGTAAACAATGAGATGCTTGTACCTGATTCCCAACCTGGGAACATCCTGGGCTGCATCACCAGCACCGTGGGCAGCAGTTGAGGGAGGGGATTCTGCCCGTCTGCTCTGCTCTGGTGAGACCTCACCTGGAACTTTGCATCCAGCTCTGGGGCCCCCAGAATAAGAGAGAGACATGGAGCTGTTGGAGTGAGTCCAGAGGAGGCCACAAAGATGCTCAGAGGGCCGGAGCACCTCTGCTGTGAAGACACGCTGAGAGGGTTGGGGCTGTTCAGCCTGGAGAAGGCTCTGGGGTGACTTTATAGCACCTTCCAGTACCTAAAGGGGCTTCTAGAGAGCTGGAGAGGGACATTTTTAAGGGTATGTAGTGATAGGACAAGTGGGAATGGCCTTAAGATGAAGGAGGACAGGTTTAGATTAGATACTAGGAAGAAATTCCTTACTGTGAGGGTGATGAGGCACTGGCACAGGTTTCCCAGAGAAGCTGTGGATGCCCCAGCTCTGGAAGTTTTCAAAGTCAGATTGGATGGGGCTTTGAGCAACCTAGTCTAGTGCAAGGTGTCCCTGCCCATGGCAGGTGGATTGAAAGTAGATGACCTTTAAGGTCCCTTCCAAGTGGAATCATTCTGTGATTCTATGATTCTGTGATCTGATGTTTCATTTTTTATATTTAAAAAACAGGAAAGAACAATAGGAGGGTGTGATAGTGAAATAGCTTTTGCAACAAAGTAAGTTAGTGAACATACAGTCTTTTGCATGGATATTAAAGGGAATAGAAGTTGATGAAATAGAATCAAAATGGTAAAAATGTGAAAAAAAGCCAAACCAAGAGACAGAAAAGTATCTATAACAATATTAAATAACTGAACAGTTCCCAGCAAGACCAGGTCTTATTGTACACCTTCAAGTTTGAATTACAAGAGTGTAGGTGTATAGAAAGTAACTTTTAAGTAGTTGTAAATACAGGTGACAACTGAAGAAAACTAGGCTTTCCTAGTTCATGTTTGTGTTCAACTATTTCTCTCCAGGGAGCCAATACCAGTAAGCAAGGAAATAGTAGTAAAGATAAGTATAGAAAGACTGGAAAGGCATGTTTTTGATTTAAGAATAGAAACTGTAACTTTGGAGGGGAAAGCCACTTTAGAAAAGGCATGTGAAAGAAGGAAAGCACTAGAAAGTGCTAAAAAGGAAATTACTAGACTCGGGGGAGATGCCTATTAATAAAGGAAAGAGATTATAATCTCCATATTTCCTGAAGGATTACTAAAAGAGAAAAACCAAACCTTCTATCATCAATGCACGCTACCTAAATAAAGTATTTAAATCAAGAATAACAAAAGAAGCAAGAGCTTTTTGAATGTGTTTATCTCTCACACTGTAGAAGCCAAGTGCTATTTCAGCAGAAGTGAAAGTCTGAATGAAAAATGGCCCAAACAGGATCTGCCAGGGAACGGCAGAGGCAGTCTGCTCCCTGAAGGGAAGTGAGCAGGCAGCTGAGGATAGGAACTTGGGCAGGAGCCTCCTGGACAAGGAGCCAGTCCCACCACACCTGAACAAGGCAAGCAGGGCAGATTGATGACCCCACGCAGGTTTAGCTGACACAGTCTGGGCCACAGCAAGCCCATGGGGATGAAGAAGGCCTGAGATCAGGCTGAGATATTAAATCTGAAGATGTGGGTGAGGGCCTGGATCAATATGGGTCATGCCAAGGCATTGATGTGGTGGCAACTGAGCTGCAGTGCAGTTCAGGCCAGGGGACACGGTCTTAGCTTAATAGCAGCTCCCAAGAGATGGAGTGGGGAGTCCCCAGTTCCAGCTTTTTTGTCATAACAGCTGAAAGCAGTGAGCCGGCCTCGAGCTGCTTCTAGAAGGGGAGAGAACTCAGAGCCCTGAGGACATCACAGTAAAATGGTGGTTTGTATAAGAAAGAACTCACATATAAAATATATGATTCGGATATCTAGAAGAAGATTGAGTGAAGGATAAAATCAGAATATAATAAGGCAACACTTTTTTTTTTTTTAATATATGGCATGAGAGACAGATAACAGACCTGAGACCAGGAACACCTTTCCCCCAGAAAAGTTGCAGAAGAAAGAGGGGAAAGGAAGGATGTGGGATAACATAGCATGTTGTTTAAGGAATGACTGCTGGTTTCAAAATGGGAGAACTGAAACCAGAGAAATAAGAAAGGGCTGAGAATGAGAATAGCACAGGAAGTGGAAAGTGGTATCTGGATTAGGCAAGAAAAGGCAGCAAAGATGTTGATGTCCAGATCTAAAGAATTTGGTCACTGTTAGGACCACCTGTGCCAGACATGAATATAAATTGTTTGGCTAAGCAATTTCAGTTTAGGCAACAGAGTTTTCCAAACAAGGACAGGGAGATAAGCGCATGACAGAAATGTGGTTCTTAAGAATGGAAATACACATCAGTAATTGGGGGCTGAGAAGAAGCAGCACTCTAAACTCTCGTCTGGATTTGGCGCATGTCTCGAAGTTGTGGTTAAAGTTCTATGTTGAGACTTCAAGCCTTCACCTTTCAACTTCAACACTTACACTGTGATGGTGAATGAAACAGACATCTCTCAAAATATTTTTGTTAAGGGGTTTGTTAAAGTTGTTTCATGGAACTCACCCAACCCTTGGCAGAGGGAGCCCACCACACTGAAGAGACAACTAAGCAATTTTTGAGTAATTTCTCCATTTTCAGAGAATGTCATTACATCTTCAGGCTAAAAAAGGACAGAGAAAGCTAATTCCCCAGGGAAGAGTATAAATGCTTTATGAAAAAAATAGTCTTCAGTGAAATGTACCCTTCAAGAAGTCTACTTTTCCTTACAATTCCAGGCAAGAAGATGCAACTGTCACCCAAACTGCATCATCCTCTAGGAACATGAGTTTGTGTCTGTTAGTAAACTAATCCTGGACACAATTTGGGCCTGAGAACAGATATAAGATCATCCAAACTCCTGAACTACGAGCATGGTCATTGTCCATGGTGCAGTTTGGAGTGTTAAATAAGCACTTTAGCAGACAATACCCAGGCAAAGACTGGGGATATATTATGGGCCAAGGATCCAGGGAGGTTGGATGCATCTGTTTTATTTTGGAAAAAAAGGAGATAGGGTGACAGAAGTCAGCCAAATGCATGTGAGCCATGCTTGCTAATAAATGCCAGGGTCAGAGAATTGTTGCTGAACCATTTCATTTATTTTTAGGAGCAATCTAAAAGGACAGGTAGCAGCATCCCTGAGTTATCTTGACATTTGAAGTTATGTATTGAGGAATCATAAGACTTGATAGCAAGATTGCAATGGTACAGGCATCAGCTTTGGTTGTGATCAGGTAAATAGCTCTTTGATTTAAAACCTGTCCTTTAAACCTTGCTTCGTGTCAGTGATTATGTGCTGTCTCTGTTGACTCAGGGCTGCAGAATGTGAAAGCTTACCAGAGCAAGATAAGAAGTTTCCAAAAGTTAAAAGCCCAGTTCCCTGGGATTTCTAATAAGACCTGAGAATCCCTTAGGTCTCTTTGAAAATCCTATCTGAAAATAAAAATTGGATGAAGTGTAGGATTTATTGGTTCTGACCAAAAAAAAAAGAAAAAAAAAAGAAAATAAGAAGAACAGAAGCATCAAGTTTTCAGACAAGCTGCAGACTGGATTAACAGAGGAGAAGTGATATGAATTTTCTAACAAGTCTTGTCAGTTTTCCTGTCCTTATTAAGGAGAACAGAACATCTGCAAATGGGGAAGACATGATCTTGAAAATGAGTCCTGAATCAATCAATTCAGCAAAGAACAATCTGTACACATGATTTTGGTTTTGGCAAATCATCAAGCAGCTATTAACTGGAAAGCTAAATGGGGTCAGCAATTCAAGCCTGGCTGGAAGATAATAAAATCATAAAAGCATCATAATATGCATTACTTAAATGTGAATAGTCAAGGCACATTTGAATTAAGTGTGGCTGGTTTCAGCTTCAGATTATGACACCCACGTTTAGATCTGTCCATGTAGGTGCCTGTAATGGATTATTTAACTAAGCTCCCATTATAGTCAATATGATCTGTCAGGGCCAGAGGCCTTTTCAGATGACCAGATGTGGAGAGTTCACTCAGAGTGAGCTGGATAGCTGTGGACTTTTGTGACTACTGTGTCTGCTGGTCATCCATCACAGCTGCTCCATTCTTTGTGATAATATTCATTTTTTGGTCAAATTCTCCACAAGAAACTTCTGCAACGTTTGCATTTTAAGCAAAGGGCGTAGAATGATCTCCAGCATACTTTGGTTACCCTATTGACTATTTCTTCTAATTAAAATATAAACCCCTTCACTACAAGATCTGTACCCAGCTGATCATCTATATCCATGTGCTCTATAGAAATAGAACTTGGAAAAATATATCCCATGGAACTCCCATATCTATTTTTGGCTTATGTTTTCTTCGGTTTAACCTTGGTCCTATTTTTAACTGTGGAACATCAGTGAACCTGATGAGAGCAGTTCTAGGCCACACTCGGGACCCACACAGCCCATACATTCTCTCTTGCATTTAGCATTTGCCTGTAGCAATGATGGCCTATAGCATTTATCTAAAAGAATACAAAAGATTAGGGCAAGCACATATTCACATCTCTCTAGTTTACTTTTCCAGCCTTCAGAAACTTTCAGCTCAATAAAAGCTAAATCAAAAATGATATCACATTCTTGCTTATTAATTTCTAGAACGTTATGAGTCCTTCTTTAAAAAAACTGATCTTGCATGTTGACAGGATTTTGAACCTAGTTCTTCATGTTTATGTTTTCCATGATACTTAGGAATTTTTAATCCTTCTGTTTTACACACTCTCTCCTCCAGCTGGAGAACAAGCTGAATCCTTTCACTCTTTTTCCTAGATTTACTTATTTGACCATAACATGGCATTTTTTTTGAACCTAGCAGCGTAAGTCTAAGATTTTTTTCTGTAGTAATAATTCTAAAAGGAGAAGTGAATTTCTGTTCATCTAACCTCTATGTTGGCAAATACAATTTACATCCTAAATTTTGTTATTCTAATCTTAGTTTGCACTAATGTCAAATAAGCTTCATAAGAAGCATGTTAATAAAAGCAATTTTTCAAAATAGTGGTAATTCTACCTTTTGGACTTTAGTAATATTGAGAAATATTTTCTAATTCTCCCTTTTCTGAGGGGAAGAAAATTAAGGGTAACAAAGGTTTTCTAAATCAATAAGAAACAGATGTGATTCCCCTGAAAACTCCTGCATTGAGGCTTTTTTATTTTCTTGTTTATAATGTTTAAGTAAATCAGCTCTAAAATAAATAGTGCTGTGAGGCAGAGGACATTGATTAACTGCCTGACTTTGGAGGGCAGTTTTACCCAAATCCAATTTCATAGGCATCAAGACAAGTGGAAAATTTAAACTCACTTCAACACTGGGAAGACTTTTTAAGACCATTTATACAAATTGAGCAGTCTATTTTTTTTTAATTACTGCATTATAGTAATAACAAAAGATCAGTTTTTTGTGAGACTACACATGGATACTAATGGTACCTGAAGAGTGATGAATGGGACAATACTTAGAAAAGTTAAATTATAAATTAATGAGATGATGCTCTGCCCTGAACAAGTGTGGTTCTAAATCTCCAAATTTGCTGATAACTACAGAAAGTAGGAAGCAGTAGGTGTGTGCGATTTGAGTAGAATTATATTAATTGCTGTAGGTTGGAAAAGGCTTGTACAGACAGAATGATGGAGGTAAAAAAGGCTCATATAATCTGTGAGGCTTTTGAATGGAAGTGAGATGGGATATCGTGCTGGCAAAAGTTTGAACATAAAATCTTGGGTTCTAAGTGTAAAGAAATGCTGTCATCTTGAAGAGAAATTTTCTTTTGAAGATGATAACTTTTGATAATTTTTTGTCATGCTTGTGATTACATTTATTCATATGAGAAATAAATTTTCATTAAGTGAAACTTGATTATAATTTTATTTTTCTACTTAAAATTGTACAAAAATCTAGGAAAGTTTTAGACCAAAAATATAAGTTCTTTCTTTTTGATTACTTTGCCAGGATATTTTACTTCTCTTTTCATGATGGTATGTTAGGTTTAATTCATGTTATTTTTTCTTTTTTTTGGTTTTTTTTCCCCCCTGAGTAGCTAATTTTTGCATATAGCCTGGAGCGGAGCTGCCAGCTTTGAAAACAGAGGTTTTAACTAAGATGATATATACCAGTTGCTTCTGAAGTGAGGTCATCTGGGATTTCTCACCTCTCATTTTGAGCTCTGGATGAAGCTCAGGATGCCAGATGCTCTCAGTCCTCCTTACCTGCTCCATCCCAGAGGATTCTGTTTTCTGGTTTGCACTGTTCCCTTTCATCATCACAGGGCCTGAGTGACTACTTTGATTTGCATTCTGCACAAAGTATGTTAGGACAGAATTTGGCCAATTATATATTTTTTCCACTGAGCTACAGTAGTAACTCTGCATTAGAGCTTAAGGAATAAACTGCACTAATTAAAAAGTACTTTTTTTCAAAGTGGAGATACATCACAGTGACACAATAGAGCAGCTGAGATGTAGTAGTGTGGAATAACTGATTACTTCTTGGCAGAAAGAGCAGTGATTTACTGGTGAGAAAATTTCCTTCTCTGTTCCTCTGACAATCACCAATAAATTACTGTGTCTTTCCTCTAACTTTAAATATTTACAAGCATCCCAGGCGAAAAATGTATTCTTCATTCTCTGAACATACTTTCTGTGTCTTGTGTCATCACTTTCTGAAAGTATTATGACACAGTGCTGTTTAATATCTCTCAGAATCACAGCTTTTAGCCATCTCTTTCTTCTGTTTGGCTATATCTCTAAGCAGGTGACATGTTTCTTTTTCCTTTCAATTTTTCCCATGGTTGTGTGATATTTAGTTGTTGAATTTAATGGAAATACAGGGAGGAGTTAAACCACTGACCTCCTGCAAGAAGCAACTCTCATTCCTCTTGTGTTTGGTTACTGAACAGCTTTTAAAGCAAACTGCTCCAGTACTGAGGTCAATCAGAAGGGACAAAAAGTAATTTCTTCTGTCTGCACCCTGGATTTTTGAGGTTTATAAATGTGCTAGTACTGCCACTCTCACTTGTTTACTTAGGTTTCTAGAATTGAAATAGTGTTTAATTTTTACAGAAATGTTGGGACAATTTTAAAATTTGATTTAGCATTTTAGTAAAAAACTAAGTCCTAGGCTGTAATTCATTAATCTTGAGTTCTTTTTATGTTACTGTAGTTATTCAAAGTCTAGATGCTTTTCCCATTGCTCATACAATTTTTAGGTTTTGCATTTTAGAATGCCATTCAAATACGTTCTTTCCATTGTAACCTACTTTTTCATGAAATAATTTTTAATCACAAATTTCAAACAGAAATGGGATAGAGACCTGCCCTGATACATTAGGAATTTAGAAAATTCATTCTAATAAATACAGAAGTAAAATGAGGTAACATCTTAGAATATTTAAATAGTATTGCAAATAATATAGAGTCAGTATTGCAAAAATTGGAAATATTGTGAGATGATCAATTTTGTTATCTAATCTAAATCACGTTTTACGGATTCCTTCCTTAATTTTGAGCAGTGGAAGCTTATTGTTGGAAACTGATATTGTGTTATTTTATGTTATGTCATATTTCATTGGTGGCAATTAAGTTTGATGGGTTTGCTGCACTAGTTATTGTCCTGGAGTCGTGGAATGGTTTGTATTGGAGGGGACTTTATGTAGTTCCAACCCCCCTGCCATGGGGAGGAACATCTTTAACTTGTCCAATTTGCTCAAAGCCCCATCCAGCCTGACCTTGAACACTTCCAGGGATGTGGCATCCACAGCTCCTCTGGGCAGCCTGATCCTGTGTCTCACCACCCTCCCAGTACAGAATTTCTTTGTAATATCTGATCTAAACCTGCCCTTTCAGTTTGAAACCCTTCCCTCTTGTCTTGTCACTACATGTCCTTGTAAGGAGTCTCACTCCATCTTCCTGTTTGTCCCAAAGCCTCCTGGGATAACTGTGATTTATGCCTGTGTAGTGTAGCTTAAAAGATTTTTTTCTCTCAAAAAGTTTTCCATTGTGAAATTTTTGACAAGTTACTGTTTGAGGGGTTTGTGGGGAATGTTAGACAAACTTTTTTAAGAAACTGGGTGCCAGATTTGTCCTCAGTTATTTGAAAGGTATATTGAAAAATAAAACTTTACAGAGTATATGTATGTTTCCTTTAACGTGAAAGCTTATATTCTTTATATGCAGTAACAAACTTGACAAAACTACAGAGAATACAGAAAATGTAAAGCAGCAGGAAGGCACAGGGCTTTCAGTAGAGATGGTAATTTTCAAGGAATACAGCTGGGCTTCACAGAATTCAGATTTAGTTTGGCCACCACCTGCAATCAGGTACTTGGAATAGTACATCTGAGTAGTCATCCTGTGGAATTCCAAGGTGTTACAGAAAATGGACTACAGAAAAAAATAAAATAGTGCTCTTGAGTTCTGGCAACACATAAGTATTAACAGTGTAGTTTCATGCACATTTTAAGGTAGCACATAATTCCCCTGATACTGGAAAAGCTGCCTGAAGGATCTGCCTTCTCCTGAGCTGGCAATGAGTTCTGCTCCTGTGCTGTCCTCGTGCTGCCCTGTCCTCTGCAGGCTGGGAGAACTAAACCCAGCTAAAACCAACCAGAGGTGAAACAGGCAGGAATGAACAGTCAGGCCTGTGGTCATGCCACTCTATTCCAGTATTAAATGCTCATGGAGTTGTTATTTTTCAGTGTTTTTTTCCTTCTCTCTATCTCTGCAGATACTTATGTTTTCTTTCTTCCTGAGACAGAGCCACAATATAAGCTCCTCAAGGCTACTCATCATCAAGGAGATATTATATCCTTGTATCACAGAAAGATTTGATCTAGGAAAGGTATTTTTTCTTAGAAAATGAAAGTAGCTGGAGTGGTAAAGGGGCATGAATGATTCAATTAACTTGTCAGGTGTCAGGAGTTCAGGAGATCATCAGATCTAGTCACAATTTCCACTGGCTCTGAACATTTTCTGCTAACAGTGTTTTTAAAATCTGTAATTATGGATTGTTGTCTCAAACTATGAGGATTATTTTATTTTGCCCTCTGTCCTTTTATTTCTTGTTACTGCATTATTGTGGTTAGATTGGTCTGGTTTCTCCCACCTAGAAGGTTGTTTTCAGTTATTTGGACAATGCTCTCAGGCACACAGTGTGATTTGTGGGGCTGTGCTGTGCAGGGCCAGGAACTGGATTTCAGTGGTCCCTTCTAACTCGGGGTATTTGAAGGCTGAATGAAGGGACAAATCCAGCACGTATTACTTCAGGCCACTGCCCACAGCTCTTTAAGAACACAGTCCTTGACTGCAGAGCAGGGATGCAGGGAAAGTGGCCTGAGAAAGCCAAGAAAACAACGGTTAAAACAATTGTTAAAATCATCTCTCCTAGTGAGAAACACGGAGTCAATGAACTTGGGTATCTCCTAAAAACATTTTTGTGTTGCAAGTGGAGCCATATACTCCTGATGAATTATGCTGCATCTGTAGTGTATCCACGTCTGGATGTGTCACATCAATAGGGCATTCAAAGGGAATGACAAGTAAGAGCAAGGAGTAACAGTGTGATGGAATGTAACATTAGTGTCTCTCTTTTTTTTTTTTTTTTTCCCATCTTGCTACTTAAGAGGTCTGTGCTTTGATGTATAATACACAAAGGGCAGTAGTGGAGGGAAATGTGAAGGATGGGTGGGTGTTAGTGATGTGCAAAATAGCAAGCTTGCCTTTAACTGGCTTGGCAAGGACCTAGCTGTGAAACAAAGGCACTGCTGAGAACTTGGAATCCCTCTAAGTGCGATGTCCCTTCTCCTTGAGCAATCTTAAAATCGAAATAGTGACAGGCTTTTAGTTATCTGCATCTGCCTTCTCATTATTGAAAGTAAGTTAGGAAAAATGATATTAAATGATATAAAGAAAAGCTGAAGAAATACTTTCAACTGGAAAATTGTTTCCATTTATAAATAATGAAGGTCTTTTATTGACATTTTAAATAAAGTAGATAAGTGAATAATGAGTATTTATTGTGATTTCGTTTTAGCCTTGTTGCAACATTTACCTGGTTAATGTCTTTGCAGATGATCTCTTGCACTAGCTGGATCTTTCGTTTTGCTTTAGTTAAATTCTTGTAGCTTATAGCTACAGGTAGAAACTGTTTTTAAGGAATGCATACAATCATGCACTATTTGATATTTTTAAAATAAAAGTACAGAAGTGCTCTGGTTCCCCAATTTGTGGAATAATTATTCTGATGTAGTTAGAAATCTAATTAAACCTTTAGACAGATGTTTTGTTCAGAAAGCATTTTCACTTTTATCTCCAGTATGGAATAATACAATGAAGCACCCTAGTGTAACCACACACCAGCTTTGCAATAACAATCCTTGAAGAAGGAAAGCCTAAAATTTGTTAAAGCAAAATGAGGAGAAAGAAGGGGCTCTTAAAAATGATTTCCCAGCTCAAGGTCAGCTTGAAGCAGTGCCAGGCTCTCAATCTTCTACTGCACTTAGCAAAGGGTATAGTCTATAGGTTAAATGATGAGGGCTTCTTCAGCTCCTGATGCACAGGATCTGCAGCAGTTGCAGATAATTTGATTTCTTTTCCTTAAAAAAAAAAGAGTAAAGAAAACACATCTCCTAGATATGAAAATATGGCTGCTTAGGGCTTTTTTTCTGCATGTGCCTACATAAACAAGATAACCTGAATTATTAAAAGTGTGAATTTAAAGAGGATTTGTTGTGCCACATTTGTTAAACACCCACACTCTGTGTGGGCACTCAGAAGTATAAGTGATGTTCTTTGAGTTCAGCTTAACTGGTGACTTAGTCTTTTCTTCACAGTGTGGTTGAGGTTGGCAGGGAGCTCTGGAGGTCCTCATCTCCAACCCAGAGGCTCAGGCAGGGCCTCCTCAAGCCCAGGATTGTGTCCAGTTGGCTTTTGAGTACCTCTGACGGGATATGCCCCTGTCTCTCTGGGCCACCTGTGCTGTGCTGCTGTCCTTATGGTGAAAGTGTTTCGTGATGTTCAGAGGGAACCTCCTGTGTTTCAGTTTTTCCTCTTTGGTCCCATCACTGGGCACCACTGAGAAGAGCCTGGCTCCATCTTTGCACTCTCCCTTCAGATATTTATGCATAAGGTCTCCCCCAAGCCTTCTCCAGGCTTATCAGTCTCAGCTGTCTCAGTTTTCCTCACAGGAAATTCTGGAGATTCTCCAGTTCTTTAATCATCCTTGAGGCCCTTCCTTGGGCTCTGTCCCATATGTCCATGTGCAGGAGTCCGGGTGTGTCTCACCTGTGCTGAGCACAGGGGAAGGACCTCTTGGATCTTCACCCCTTGGATCACTGGCAACACTCCTCAAATGTAGCTCAGGACACATCAGCCTCCTTTGTGACATGAACCAAGTCTCTTGTGGCAGCCTTAGGCACTTAAGGATGGAAACCATTTATTTTTAAATTGCTCCCTTTGACACATGCAGTAGGATAATTTTTTAATTATGTACTTTAAGACCATTTTTCTCACAGATCTCTGTCTCAGCATCTCTTCAGTGAGTAAGACTTTATTTAAGATTACATGGTCACATCTACTACTCTAGCTTTTAGAGTAGTTTTAGTTTGGTCTAATGAATACCTGGAATTAAATTTACAGAAATACTAATGTATAATTAATATATATATTCTCTGAGACATCCTAGTTACTGTGCCTTTCTCTGTATTGGAATTTCTACACATCAGTGGAAATTCTGACATATTTTTCACAATACTTCCTTCCTCTTTTCTGGCTTTTGGGGGCAGCCATCTGGTCTTTGGTCCAGTGCTGACTTCAGCCAGGCAGTGAGAACAGCAGGAGAGCTGAAGCTATTGCAGTTACCCGCACTGCTGATAATTCAGTGCAGTTCACCTCTCTGGCTTTCCCAGATTGGTGCTCAGTAATACAGTTGCCATGGACCCAGAAGGCCTTGGATACCCTGTTACATCTTTCAGATGACATGTTGACCCTCCTTCTTATGGATAAAAAACTGTTATAATCAAATGCAGATATTACTGCTTTGGATTTGGGAACAGCACACCTACATGCTAACAAAGTGCACAAGTTGGGGGAATTTATCAGAATTTCAGTACACAACTAGCATCAAAGAACCCATAGAGACATTCCTAACAAATTAGGATGGTGGTGTTAAATGACACATGGCAAACATGCCCCTACATCCTTTTTTTTTCTAGAGGAAAAGATGTGTGCAGCCAGAGGCACGGCCACCTGGCAATTTAAGAACTTGCTAGGGGTAACTGGTGAAGTTTTACTTAGAGTGTAAATATTTTAAATAGCCTTGGACTCATTAAGCATATCTTCCTCTGGCAGAGAACTTATCTCTTTATTTATTTATATAGTAATTTTTCCTCTTGGCATGAAAAAGTAGTTGAATAAGGTACCTAACTTCTTGCACACTAGAAAACTATATGGATTAATTTAATCAAGATGAGCTTTAAACATGTTGTCTACAATGAAGTTTACACTGCAATTTTTTCTTACAAAAGTTTCCTTTCACGTCAGGATGACTGGAAAATGTGTAGTGCAAATTCAGATTCAGACAGAAGCCTGCGGTAGGACTTTTCTTGACTTGTGCTTGTACTATGTGTATTATTTATCATCCTCAGTGTTCTGTTTCTGCTATTCTTAGCATGTGGCTTTGTTTCATTCAAACATTGACTGTGAGGACTAGTTAGGAGCAAACTGTACAAGGCGATGAAAATTGGTTAATTTTTATTTTAGAAGTCCATGAGGAAAATTATAAGGTGCAAACAATGCCAATACAAAATTACTTGCATTTTGGTTATGCATTAATGAAGAAAAGAATTACTAGAAATAAGAGTTCAGGTAAAAATCTTCCATTTTCCTGTTGTGTGTTTATCTGGATTTGCATAGATGATGTGTGCCATGAAAGGCATCCAGTGTACAGGAAAGTCTGGAGGTAATACAGCTGCAAGATGGAGACAAGATCTTCAATGAAGTTTTTTACCTGATAGTAAAATGAATAATTTTTTGAATATGAATATAAGTTTTAGAGGTTTTTTTTTTTCATTCACAAAGAAGTAAAAGCAAAGTAACTTTTTAAGCATTTGTTAAAAATCATGAAAATCTGCTGTAGCACTTAGGCTTCTTAGAGATTGACAATTTGATTCTTGGTTTCAAATTCCTGTGTGCTTATCCTTTCTCCCAAAGCGCTGCTTTAATTTAGCACTCCTTCAGACTACTCTTTTTGGATTGGCTAATTTTTACTTCTGTACAAACTTTTCTGCTTTGACTTCTGGTGTCCTGTGCAGAGTTATTACAGGGAAGGTAAACGTGAAGGGTTTGAGTCCTGCTCGTTCTGTGGAGCAGGGTTCTCTCACGGTCTGTTTTGTTTCCTGTGTTATGGCTGTCACCTTCACTTTGCTCATGCTGTGCTTTCTGTTCCATTTCTTGTTTGGCCGTGTCAGGAGCTTGGGCTTGTCACCCTGGTGGGGATCCATGCTGCTGATTAATAGCATAAGTGGCTAAAAATAGGTGAAGCTCAAGCATGAGACATTTGCTGATAATAAAATGTTATGCCTTTTATCCAGGGTTCTCAAATGTGATTCTAATCAGGTGACAGAATGACCACTACTGCTCACAAAATGAAGGAACTGATGTATAATTTTTTAAGGCAGCCTGTGCAGAATGGGAACTTCTTTTGAGTGAAACAGAAGGCACAAGCATGTTAATCAGTTTCAATGTTATCTACAGTTATTTTTTTTTTGCCATGGGTGAGAGGCTTCTGCTGAGGGAGGCTGTTGAGCGTGTTGTGAAGAGCATGTGACAAATACCTTTTATCCCTTTCCAAAGTGGGAGTCTTGCTTCCTTGTTTAACTGAATATAATAGGTTTTGCTCAAATTTGAAATTCTGAACTCTATATAGCAAACATAGGTGTAATGAAGATGCCAGTCACTATTTTATTGCTTAGGTGGAAATATGCATTCAGATACTATTTTTTTTTTTTCTCAATCCGTATGTAAGTTGCAATTATTCTTGCAATGAAGTTTAATTATGGTTGTTGTTAATTGGCACCTGGAAAGCTGAATCCAGCAACTTCAGGCAACTCTCATACCCCTTGACATTGTTCATCAGTATTGCTACAGTTAGGTGCTCTGTGCTCTTTGATAGGATAAATTGTTTTTCCACAAAGTAATAGACCTGTAGTGCGCAATTATAAACACCAGAAGTTATGCTTTATGTTATGAACATCAGAAGTTATACTATACTGGCAGTAATAACTAATCCTCAGGGGTATTGAAAAGATTCTACTCACCTAAAACTTGTGAAGCAATGCAGAAGAAAAGTGAGCACTTTTATGGGAGAGTTGATGACATGGGTTATGTGGAGAGTATAAAAGGTGTGTTCTTGATCTCTTTTATCACATGCTAATACATTTCCAAAAGCTTCATCTCTAGAGCTTAAACTAAAAGTTCTGTTATTTCAAGAAGATTCATCTGCTTGGAAAAACTGTGTCAAGTTCTTTCAAATACTTAAATTAGAAGTATGTTATGTTTTGCCCACTGGAAAGGAAAAGCCAGAAATTTGCATTCATTCAAACAAAAGTAAAACTTTGAGGGCTTTTTTTATTATTTTATTTACTTAACTTGAAAATATTGTTTGTGCATTAAGTAAGAAAATACCATTAGCATGAAAAATGCTGCTGGTTGGATATAACCTATACATGTTTACATCACTTTCCTCATTTGTGCACAAAATACCCGACCCTACCTAAATCACCTTGGCATTTAAATCCCAGAGGTCTGCCTTTGAATTAACTGAAAGTAAAAACTGCTCCTCAAAGTTAGAAAGATAAATACACTGAAACCTGATTTCCAGCCTAGCCAAATTTCTAGTACTTGGCTCTTTTAAAACTTAGAACTTACTTATGACTGAAGAATAAGAAAATAATATATTCACTTTCCTGATGAAGTAATTGGACTGTAGTGAAGATGGCCATGCTTTCTGGTCTGTAAAAAAAAGGCCATCTTCTCCTCATGGCTTAAAAAATTGTCTAGACTATTTTATGGTGGTAAGGGACTGTACTGAGAAAGTAAGACAAAAACAGGGAAGCATTTTGATCTAACAGGGTTGTATCAGATATTGGGAACCAGAAGGCCTAATGCAATAAAATAGAAGAAAAAAGCAGTCAGTATTCCTGCATTAAAAAAGAAAAAAAAAACTAAACCCAAAAACAACAACCAACCAACCAAACAAAAACTTTTCCAAGTGTCAGACCAGACACTTTTCTGTTCTGCTGGTGTATTTTATGCCATCTGTCTAGACTGTAAGATCTTTAAGGCAAAATGAGATACACAAGTGGCGCATAGACCACTGCTAGAACTGTTAACTGCTTAGTTTTCACAACATCTGGCACACATTATATAACACATTTTCTTCTGCCTGTTAAAAGCAGATAATATTTATTTACCTGCCTGTCACTAGGGCTTTGAAAAGTCTCATGGAAACCAAAGGAATAAATGAGCCCTGGAGGGGAATTGATACTTTTCAAACACCACAGTCCAGACACGACCTTTAACTCTAGGTTTTTAAAGTGTCGTGCCTCTCACTGGAACAGTTATCTGATGCTCTCTCCCTGAACATCTGTTGATGGCCACTTTCATAGCCAGAATGCAGGTCCAGACAGAACTCCCCTGTTGCAAATGGCCAGCCTGATGTTCTTAAAATTTGCACGCTACTGTGGAACCCGTTAAGTTTCACGCTGGTGGTTTTATGGTGCCATCAGTGCCACCTCAGTTGACCGAATGGCAACAGTCACAGAAGGGGAAGAAAAACAGTTTATCTTCTGTTGCCTGTGTTTCCTTCTGCTGAGCTGAGGAGGTATAAAAGAGCCCTTGGAGTATCAGAATTGAAAAGGTCTCAGCTGGAAATGGTTGACAGCACTGCCTGCAGCAGAACAAGCGGACAGGAGATAAAATAGGACCGAAAAGTTCACTGTGCAAGAAGAGCATATACAGAGTTAAGCTTGAACTGGGTCACATAACAGGAATACAGGAATTTATTCTTCTTTTTTTTTCCCTTTCTCATATTTCTTCTGGCTTTGAACCATTTCTTTTAAAAATGAGACCGCTTCAGTTAGTCATCATAAATTAGTCATCCTCCAGTGTTTGAGGTATTGGCCCCAAGTGAACTAGCCTGCTGTAGTAAAGTATAATTCAGCTCCTGTGTAGCCTTTCTTTGTGAACAGGACAAATGAGCTTGGATGTGGTCTCTGTTTCTTTGTGCTTGGATTCCAGCTGCTGTGACTGGTTATGGAGGGCTCCTGCGTGGCTGTTCTCTATTAGGACCTCACTGCAGAAAGGAACCTGCTGGTGCTGTGCTTACATCTCTCTGACTGCAGGAAACATCCAGATCCTATCTAGCCATATTTATCTGCATGAAGCTGCAGAAGCTAAAAGTCATCCCACGGTGTTTTAGCATATGTTGAAAAATGAAATACTGTCAAACTCCTACAGGACTTGAAATAGACTTGAAATAGCCTTGCAGTTTTGCTCCTTTACACTTTTTCTGTAGGGATCATTCAGGGATTCAGATGCAGTGGGGCACAGAAATAGAGAATGAATCTCTCACTTGTCAAAATGAAAATTAACCTTCTGAACTAAGATGTCTTTAGATAACTAGAATCCCCAGTTTCGTGCCTACTTTCTGTGTTACACGTAAAGTGCAGAATGAATAATTCAATAAGTGATATCCAAATTTATAATTTGAAAAGAGAAATGTCTGGAAATATTCTATGAATGAGATCTTTGTCAGTTTTTAAGCCTGATTGCTACCAGCATAGATGATAGTCAAAAAATATGCTAACTGTTGTTCATACCTATTCAGTGTAGCCAGCAAGGAAATTTCATGTTCTAATCAGCAGAATAAATCTGCAAAATAACATTCTTGGTGCCAGTTGCAACAGGTAGGAGTTTGCCATTTAATTTTAAGGTGGCTGAATTTCATTGCTCTGCTTACAGTTAAAACAACTTTATAGATGGGAGAAGTATTGAACATCAGTGCCTTATCATACACAATTATGAAGCCATCCATCCTGATTTGAGGCTGGTAGGTGCTGTCCTGCTTGAATTTTGAAGTTTAATTACTTTTCCTTTTGTGTGTGTGTATCTTCTCCACAGATTGGTTTATTGCCCCATGATTTTACAATGACTAAGTAGTGATTCAAGGAAGATTGAAATGTTGATTTCTTTTGTTCTCCTGTTATTTAAGAGGCCAGCATAGGTAGGGTAAACACCATTAAAATAATTTTGGTTCTAATATTGACTGCAAAAGTACAGAATGAGATTCTGCATTCTTGTGTTGAAAGGAGACAAACCCCCAAACTAAGGTTTATAAATCATCACCTTTCTTCCGCAGATGATAATTTTCAAGTAGCAGATGATTATTTCTGGAATCAAGAATCTTTTTGCTTCCTGATGTGTGTATTTTAATTTTTCTAAACTGCCTTTAAGTACTATCTTGGTATAGATGTGACACATAACAAAAAAACCCACAACCAAACCAAACCAACAAAAAAAACCCCAAACAAACAAACAACAACAACAAAAAAACAACCAAAAAAACACAACCCCAAAAATCCCAAATACCTAGGCTAGAGGTAAACCTATGAGGAATATTCTGAATTTTTTCATGTGTGCAATGATTGTTTGAAACCATTCTCGTCTGTATCCAGGATGATTTTTAGGCTGCAGCTGTCTTGCTGAATATTCATTATGAAATGCTTGTATTTAAAAATAAACCCATTAGTTTTGTTTTTATCGCACAAACTTGTCTTTCAGTATGTGCCAGTGACCTGGCATGGTGACTGGATCTCTGAGCCCTAGGTCCCTATGGAAAATCTTAATATTTTTGACTTCTTTTTTTTGTGAAAATATCCAATAATATGCAGACAATGTCAAGTATTTTTAGGAATGGATCCTAAAAATAAAATGCAAAGCTATTTAGCTCTTTTCTACCTTTCCCTTTAAAAGCCCATGTGGGGCTACTCTTTCTTGTCCTAGGCCCCCATCTCTACCATCATACTTTCAAGATAAACTGTGCTTTCCAGCCTGGAGTTATTTCTAATTCACAGAGAGTTGCTCATTTAATAACAGGAGGCATTCTGTGTGATTAGAGCAAAATATAGGAAAGGGAAAGCATATTTCTCCTTTTTCAAGTAGAAAGAAAGGTTAATTCACTTTTATATTCCTAATTTAGTTGAGAAACAGCATCTCTTCTATAATGCAGCAGAAGCATTTTCCCAGATCGTTTTAATTCCTCTTCCTGTCCTGAACATTTAGGATCCAAACTTCTTGTTTCAAAAATCAGTGAAGGGCTGTCAGTGCCTATACCAGGAACAAGATACTCCCTTGGTGACTGTTCCAGTCAATATTGTGGAAATATGACGACCTGCAACATTGGAAAACGAGGCACAGAGGAGCAGGCAAACCAAGGTTACAATGCTGACTGAACTAGGCTCAAGCAGGGACGTTCAGCAAACCTTGAAACCTGATGGAGCAGTTCAATACAATGTACAGGGCCTCCTTTTTTAGTTCTTCCTCCCTCTTTAGTCCTTATGTCGTCTGAATCTGTGTTTTTCAACGGTATTCAAATGATTGAGTCTTGAAAAAATTACCAGTTTTGAAGAGGAAGACTTTTAATTTTCTGAAATTTTAAGGAATACCGTGGAGAGGTCTCAGCTCGGCTAACTGCAGTAGTCCTTAGGCAGTTGATTTATTCTTAAGATCACTAAGAGAAACCTGCAAGACCAGTTGAAAAAAAGATGAATTTTATGACATGGCTCACTTAGATTATTTTAGAAAAGAAGTCTGGGTTCAGTTGCCTGACAAAGGGCACCTTGAGTTGTTTCAGGTGCTGTGGGTATTCTACCTAACATCCCTGACACTGCAGGAAGGCCTGAATCTCCTACTGTACCTCTCAGTGCTGTGGGGGTACCTTAGACTGGTATCTCAGATGGCAGTAGAAGACAAAGTTTTGGCAACAAATTTCAACCCCTTTTTATTACAATAGTAGCAATAATAACGGTAATAATGGATATGTTTTTAATACATGTATCATATAGACACGCTTAATATATTTGTATCCATGCAGGTGTAATGCACGTATATATACTTGTAGTTTGGAAAGACAAAGACTGACAAGTGAGTTTGGCAGAGTGCTTGGCACTGACTGGAGGTGGGAGAACTGAGGTGCAGCAGTTAGTGAGATTAGCAATCCTCTTTGATTTGTAATTGCAGATGTGTGGTTCGTGCTTTTGTGTGCTGTGCCTCCTGCTGGGGCAGGCGCTGCACACTCGGGAGCTTTGCAAGTGAAAACATAATGTACTTTATTATTCTCACAGAAAGGGGAGGGAGAAACCAAGCAAAAAAATAACAAGAAACAAAAGCAAAGTACTTTTAGTTTCCCTTCATCATAGAGGAAAAAAGAACACAAGAGGAAAATAGCTTCTATATTTTTAGGCATTTGTGAGTCACCCTTAGGATATTTTAGTAAAAAATACATTAAAAAAGGTTCCATAAAGTAATGAACTCGTCAGTTCTTCTGTGTGACATATTTCAGTTGCCTTTTTTAATGTTTCTTTTTAACTTCTTCAGGGTAAAGAATCAGGTATGCATCTGGGAATGCAAATGTTGTCAAGTGAGCTATGTGGACTGTAAGAGGAAAAAAGACTGGGTAATCTTTTCTGAGGTTGGCTGTAGCATTCTGTAGTCCTACACTATCAGTAGTAGCAATAAAGGTGTTTACACATCTGGGAAAGTAGGGGCTGGTGGGATAATCCATGGCCTAAGGTAGTGACCTGCCCATTGGGACCTGATTGGAAACTGTAGGGTCTGGGCTTAGGCAGGTGTGGGAGAGAATGGGTTAGAAAAATGACAGCAAGGGAATTGCATCCTTAGAGAAGCTTTTACCAACAGTGCAGGTAAAGGCTTAGAAGATCTGGAACAATAAAAGGCTCCAGTACCCAGCTGGCATTTGAAAGCTTGTGGACACTTTCCTATCCATTATGGAATTAAAGTATTACAACTAAAAGCAGCACTAACTGAGCAGCAATTATCTTTTATAAATATTCTATCTTTAACCTAAAATTACATAAATTGTGTGTTATTACATCATCAGATGTCAATGGGCAGAGCTGCTGAGTGTAAGGAAAGTGAGGATTTTCTGAGAGGTAGAGAGGATACAGGGATGTCCACATACTCTCAACCGTGAGCAGCTCTCTCCCCCTTCCTCACAGTTGCTCCCTGTGCTCATATTTTGTTTAAAATGGGAAGTTGAATACCTGATGTAATATCTGATGTAAGACTCCAGCAGACTTGGGCCACTTGAGGACTGTTTTTTCATTGAACCCACTTGTTAACTTGATGTTTTTAGTTAGGTAAAATTGCTAAAAATTGTTGAAATTACTCAAGAAATGGCAAAAAAGGTTTTTTGATTTTGTTGTTCTGCCGTCACATTAATAGCTAAAGGCAGGTTGTATCAATAGCCAAAATCTCTTAGCTGGAAAATTCCTGAGTCTCTCCTGAACCAAATTTTTAGCCAAGAGTCTGCCAGTGCATGTTTTTCAGCAGCAGAATAGCAATACAGCTCATATTCCATGAGCACCATTTCCCCCCCAGTGTAGCCCTCTGTAAAAATGTTCCAGGAAATTATACAAAGGAAAGAGAACTGTAGATACAGAGATTCTTGTTCTGATCCTTAACCTGATACTCTCCAGCTGCCTGCAGGAAACTGAAGCCACCTTCCCAAAACAGGCCAGAACTTACATGAATACAATAGTTAAGTTTTATTTTTAACAAAGATAAATGAAGAGAATTGTTTCATTTTACAGAGTAGTGCATAATAACACATCACATTTTGCTTTTTTTGATATACCATTAGTGAAACGATTTCAGATTTTTCAGGCATTCTTGTCAAAGCCCCACGTTGGTTTGAAAGAATATTTCAAATGAGGTTGCACAGTAAAAAAAAAATAAATTCATTTACTCATGTGGGCATAATTTTAATACTCTTGTGACTTTTTTTCTGCTGCATGATATATAGGTTGTGGAACAGAGAATAAAGGTCACAAAGCTTTGAATTTTTAGGGTGATTTATTTGTTGCTTCTTTTGGTGTGTGTTTTTATAAGGTCTTATAATTAGGATTTTTTGTAACCACTGCATTGATGTAGAAAGCATTGCATACACATCGTTCCTTGCTTTCTGCAGAGTACTGGATTCAGAAACAACACAAAATTAGATTTGTAATATATTCATCAAATAGAAAGTCTCCAAGTGTAGTTTTAAACATTATATTTTAATGTTTTGGCTGAAGTTCAAATCCTGAAGAAAAAAATATTTTTTGAATAATGCTGGTTCATTAGAATAATTTAAGAATTTTTAGGAGGGCTCCCATATGAGGTGCCAGACTGATTCTAAACCTTGCTGAATATCATGTCTCACAGAATTATGCAAATGCTGGTCAACTGCAGACTGAAGACTCGTGTGGAACTTCATGAAATATTAACATCAAGCATTTTCGGGAGGACAAAAATAAAATCCAGTCTTTAATTAATGAATCTTTGGAATCAACTTGCAAAACTATCAATGGGATTATTGCAAAACAACTTCTGTTCTCAGGGTGCCTCCAAGAAATGAGAGAGTTCCCTTCTTTTAAATTCTCAGAAATCCCAAGACAGCGTTGTGTAGAGTCAGTGTAAGATGTTAGCAGGGAATTGCAGGGCTCTTCTTATCTCTGCCACTGGCTTATCTCTGGACCTTGGACTTTTTATCACTTTTAACACATCATGCATTACAGACATTTCTGTGGAGGTTATTCTCCTGCTCTTCCTTTCTCAGACCCTCTTATTTTCTCCCATTTCCTCTTTTCTTATACATTTTTCTTCTTCAGCTGTTGCACAGTGAAGTGTTCACTATTACCTCTGTTCTCCCTCCAGTATTTTCTTCTGAATTTGTACCTTTTTCTGTTTCCAATTTTCTGTTTCCTCAACCCCTTGATTCTCTGTATTTCCATACAGGAAGAAAA
>VZDJ01000074.1:6705997-6782529 GCA_008694505.1 Cyanoderma ruficeps
TTTTTTTTTTTTCATTGTGTATGCTCTAGGCTAATAATTACTAGAGAGAGGCTGGATTCAGCAGACAGAACCAGCTCTGGAGTTCAGAGGAACCTGGAGGAGCCGTGGAGGGAGCTGGGAGGAAGTTCCTGATTAGTGACATGGAAATCCCCATTCAATTCTCTTTTTCAGTTATGTGCCTCTTGCCTGGTAACTCTCAGTAGCAAAGAATATCCAGGAGAGGACAGGGAATGAGCACAGAGGAGTCTGTAATACGGAAATAAAGTTTACAGAGGAAAAACAGCAAAGACAAAAAAACTTAAACAGAAAAAAGTAGGCATTTGGACCCTAATTCCCTGCTCAGATACTCCAATTCCATCAAAATCTACAGGCGTTGGAGGCTGAGTTATTGAGAGCTGGTGTCTCTATGGCTACAGTGCAGCAAAGGCTTTTGTCTACTCTTAATGGGGAAAAGCACCCATATAAACTCCTGACAGCATCCAGCCTTCAGATTTGTTTTCCTTCAAAAATGGATTTGCTTAAGTGCAGTTTCTCTGTGGTGTTTAAAGGAGTGCAACAGATGAACGAGAATCAGAGGTTTAGTCTTCTAATGATCTTTTCCTTTTTTCCCAGACAGAGAAAAATAGTCTTTTGTGTACTTTTTAGGAAGGAAACGGAAGATGAATTCTGGTGCTACTCAGCATGCACAGTAATTGTCATATTTCAGAATTATCTCTAATTTTCTTGGCTTCCTCCTCAAATTGCTTTAATCATTAGGCTTTTTCTTAACTACATCTCTGATGTGTGTCATTATTGTGGCTGCCTCTCAACAAGTAGCCTAGGGAAAAAAACATCTCACTGGTCTCACAGAGTAGGCAGAGCTGCTTCACAGACACAACAGCAGGATGTATTCTAGGACAGCTGGCTCTGCCAGCCTCTGAAACATCAGGGTGAGTCAGGAGTAATTAGAGCTCAATTACTGGTCAAAATCAAGACCATTCACTCTTACTTCTTTCAAATAGGTGTAATCTCACAAAAGTAAGTAGGAGCAGATCATTTTACTCTGTGATAAATTTAAACATCTGTCTGAAATGAGTTTTGAATCAATACATAATAGATTAATTCTTTATCAGCAGAGCAAAGCATTCTCCTAATTCTGTCCCTTGTCATTGTGATGTCCATGTAGGTGGTTGCAAACACTACAGCCCAAGAGGACTTGAACAAAGCCACAAGGTGCTGCACATGGATTGTTTGTCAAGAGATAAATTATATTGATGGGGGAGCTGAGTTCTTGGTAGCTTTTAAAAAATATCTGTTAAATAAACATTTATATGGTTCTTTGGGGTTTTTTTTGGTTTTGTTTTTGCTGTGGGAAGGGAAAAGTTTTGGGTATCTTAGTAAGAACTGTTGACTTTGACCAGTATCCTTGTGTGACCTGTTTCTCATAACTCTGTCCCATTCTAGAGGATGCTGCAGCTTCATTCGCAATTCAGATTCCCAGAGTAAATTGTAGAGATAAATCTTGATGTCACAGTCCATTGAATTTTACCTATTATTATTATTTTTCCCTCAAGAACTCCAAGAGACTATGACTTTCTTCATTGACTTTCATTATGTTTCTCCAGTGCATGAATAATTAATGTGGATAACTCTGGACTGTTTAAACTCTTTATTAAAGAAATTACCAAGTGTATATAATAGTGTCTCTTCCATTAGATGAACACAGGTGATTTCAACACTCTAAATAACCATTATAATGTGATTCAGAAATGCATGATAAAGGCATGAAGCTGTTTTTCCAAACAGAAATTTTTACTGTTTTTTACATCTATCAGACCTCCATATGGATACAGAGAAATAGAGAGATTTAGACCAGTGTTTGGGTCCTGCCTTCCTTTTTGGAGCTCTTCTATAAGTGTAGATCCCACACCCGTGGGTGCTGTTGTCCAGGTTAGAATTACTTCCCTGCAATAAATGACTCTGAACTTGCCCCTTGCACTTCAGACTTCTGAGTTATGTGTTTCTTTTTTCCTTCCAAGTTGTTTTTGCCAAGTCCACATGGTAATTTACCCAGCTCAAATTAACTGTGAAGTAGAGATGAAGCAAAAAGGGGAGGGATTTTTAAACAGTCTGAGGAAGGAAAACAGAGAGGATCCTATGTGACAGGCACTTGGTCATACTGCAGCCCTTGGTACAGGCATCATTGGTTGAAAGATGCTGTACTGTTTTGTAAAACAGAACAGAAAAGGCAATAATAGTAGAGAAGGCCTCTGCAAAACATGGTTTCTGCATTTGAAGTCTGCTGAATATGTTGCTGGGAGAGGAATATTACCCCTAAATATTGGGTAATTGCTTAGTTTTAGAGGCAATATAAGTGGATGAGAATTGCTGAAAATTCCAGTTATGTTTTTTTAAGCACCAAGGAGATACTCATTAAGAATGTCTGCCAAATAATAAAAAGAAAATTTTGGTACTTGTTAGGGGGAAATGATAAACATGTCTCTTTTCCTTGCTTTGATTATGGAAATAATGGGAGTTTTCCCAAA
Organism: Cyanoderma ruficeps; assembly: GCA_008694505.1. Taxonomy (NCBI): domain Eukaryota; kingdom Metazoa; phylum Chordata; class Aves; order Passeriformes; family Timaliidae; genus Cyanoderma; species Cyanoderma ruficeps. The sequence goes on from VZDJ01000074.1 coordinate 6,708,523, forward strand.
ACAGGAGGCAAAATTTTACTGAACCATGTAAGAAAAAACCCCTGTCACTGAATCTGGCTCTTGAAGACTGGGTAGCTTCAGAGAATAGGACATAAGTTTCTTAACCATGTAAGTGTTTTGGATATTTTACCTAAAAGGGTTATCTTCCAAAGCACATAACCCCCAGACAGAGTTCCTGTTTCCAGCTAATGGTTCATTACTTCTTCGACCCAGCTTGTCTTACCCTCACTGTGGAAGACATCTAGAATTATGATCTAATTAGGATTTAGAATTCACTCCTGTACTGCAATTTTGTAAAACAAGTATGCTGGAATACTTGGCAGTTAGTGATGGGCAAAATGAGGTTGACAGATATAATGATGGCAGCAGTTCTTTCACAGAATAAATATCACAGAGGCAATGTGATATTTATTGCACTGCAGTGCAAAGCTTGCTGGCTTGTGTGCAATGATATTGAGGAAGGCATTGCTGGTAATGTCATACTCTGCTCTGTGGAAGTTACAGTATTATATTTTTTGGCAATGGATGATACCAGAAGGTTTTGCTGCCAACAGATTTTGTGGGCAAGGATGTTGTACAGGCAATGGTAGGTAAAAAAATCATGCTGCTTGTTGATGTATTTAAACAGTGAAGTGGAATTTGGACTCAATGGTGTTCAGCCTTCAAAATCTCTGCCAGACAAAAAAAGAAACTTTTGCTGAGTTGCACTTGGGATTTCAGTGAATGTTGGGTGATTTCAGTTCCTGCCCAGTAAGGAATTTAATTTTAGCAACTGGTGACCAGAAGATGTTGAATTGCAGTGAGTGAAGGCCTGCTCTAACCTTTATGACATTTTGTCTACAGTAATTAATTTGTGAGTACTCCAATTAACAATTTGTAATTTTGAAGGAACAGATCCTACATTTTATATTGTAAAGATTTTTTTTCCCAATATGGGACACCAAAAATCTTCTTGCCAATTCTTATGGCAAAAATCTTCTGTTTGTGGCTGTGTTACTTGAGTAAATCACATCTGACCTCTTCTGATACAACTAAAAGATTTCAGTCATGATCTTAAGAGGTAATATTTGCAATGTTTTAAAATTATCTTCTATTTATTCTCCAATAATAGATTCATCTCTTGTTTTTTTAAATATAAATAGAGAACATGCTAGTGTTCAGTGTAAGTATTAGTGGAGCTACTTGTTTGGCAGATTATATTTGTGCTCCCCATTTTTCTTTGAGTGAATGGTGGTCTTGCTAAAGAAGCAGAGTTAGACAATGTAGCAGTGAGAGAATTGTAATTTTTCAGAGGAGATAATGCAAGTTATTATAATGTTTATTTGAAAAAATGTCAAAATGGCACATCAAATGGTGTATGAGCCACTTTCTGAGCCCTGGGCAGATGCAAATGCTGTTCTAAAGGTTTCTTAGTGATGGACTTTCAGTGTCTCTTCTTTTATGACCTGTTATTACTGCTCACATCTTCAATTATTCTTAGTAGTTACCCTTTCTCAGTGCTCCCCAGAAGAAAAGCCCTATATCATTGCAATCATGGCATTAGTAATCAGATAAGCTAATAGTATTCTCACCACAAACCTCTTCCTTTCTTTAGTGGTGAACATGCTCAGACTACTTACATGCAATGGAAAAAATCTATTTTTTCCCCTAAATGAAAAAAGGACACAATACAGATTTACATACTGAGAAATAATAATATACACACAGAAAGAATTACATAGTGAGAAAGATTTACATACTGAGAAATAATAATATACACCACAGCATTTCTGTACTATTTTGCCTATTTCAACACATACGTGTTGAAAGGCAAAGTGATACAAAGAAGGTAACTGAAGTTCTGCTATGTAATGTCATTAAGGCTTCAAGGGCAAATCTTGACTGTAAGATAAGAACTGAAATTTTTCCTAAATGAATGAAAACTCTATTCTGTGATGAATTATGCTTGCTAGAGTAATATACAAATCAGTGTGTATGAAAAATGATTGAAAGAAGGGGTAAATCTGAGATGAGGAAGTGTTAGCACCATATGGTAGCACTTATGGGAAATCTTCCCTTTGGAAACTTTTCATGTAAAAGATTCCACAGTCCTGCAGTTAACCACTGCAGGGATTTCTTTTGTCATCTTTATGACTGTTAATTTGTATTAGAGTAAAGCCTGGATTCTTCACAAGGGATGAGTTCTCCTTTGTATGAAGCTTTGTACATGCACATAATTAAAAAATGAAAGGTAAAACCGCTTATCTCAGGAGTTTGCAGTATGACAAAAACATTAGGCACATATTACATTCAAAAAACATAAAAGGGGGAGTAAAGAAAGAAGATCAAAGCTCAGTACATTTTATGCTGTCATGTTTTTCTCACTTACCCTCTTGGGAGAAGGACCCCCTTTAGTATTATGTGCCACTTCAATATTATTTATGACCACATTGATTTACTCTTCTTTCATCACTTAGCTATTATACAAACAGTTATTGATAAACCACCACAGGTTCTGAGGGCTGGATAAAATAGCTTTTTCAGTGTAGAACATTCTGGATATCCTGAGAACATGAGGAGACAAATCAGAATGTAACTGAATGTACTCCTGCTCTGAAGAGCTCTTAATTGAGGTAGAAAGAGTGCAAATTCTGCTCTTCTTTTACCTCCTGTCTCTTTAGCTCTGTCCCAGGCCCACACCAGAAGGGAGGTAGATGAGAAATGGCAGAATGTGCTAGAAGAGAAATGGAGGCCACCTGTGGACATGGGTGGACTGGACTGCCTGAAATTGTCAGCAATCAACAGTGATCAGGTGCCAGAGCTGCTCACCTGCAGCAGTGACAGGACAGGAGCCACCAACAGTGATCAGGTGACAGAGCTGCTCACCTGCAGCAGTGAAAGGGTGGGGCACCCTGTGGGACAGGCAGTGCCAGGGGATGGCATGCACATGTTTGGGAGGGTCAGGAAGGGGCATTCTGGTGGTGGGACAATGTTTTCTTGGAGAGTAGGAGTTCAAAAAAACTCTTCTGAGGAAGAGAATGGAGGAGTTTGAAACAGAAAAAAAAGAGTAAGAGTGAAAGGGGATAAGAATGAAAGTTTAAAAGGGAATATCCAGGTTTTTTAAATCAAAGTGAATGCCAAAATGAAACTAAAGTTTGAACTTAAACTCATCAAGACATGAGTTTACAAATCTATTTGTGGCTAAAGTAAAAAAGACAGTTGGTCAGTTGATTTTTCACAAGCAATTGGTAAGCTTTGAGTAATAAACATATACTTACGTTGCATGTGCAGATACCTATGTATGCCCAGGATTTGAGAAAATGGGATGAACTTTGCTTAAAGCCTGTGATCAGCTTAACGTACATTTTCCCCAGACATTCTTGCAATTTTGGGTAATTCTAGGCTTGTTAAGCACACATGTATGGCAGACAGATGAGAATAGATCACAGCTTTAGCAGACTGAGCAAATTTATCTCTCACCTCTATTAGAGAGCAGAATATTTCTCTCTCAAACAGATGACTTTTCCCATCGGTTTTCTGCAGGAAACTTTGCTTGATTTTTTCCTACCAATATGTTCAGATTATCATTTATTATTGTTGGGAATCATCTTGGTTTTGTTCAGTTGAAGCTATCCCAGCTATATGAGTTGAGCACTTCTAAAGTGTAATTATTGGGCCATGTTTATTAACCCTACTATAAGAAAATAAACATGTGACCACTATTTAGAGTCTTCCACAGCTGGGGCTAAAGGAGGCATTGACCTGCCCAGGTGTTTTCTTGTTTCTTCCCCTCACCAGCAGTGATGAGCTCACCCTTCAAGGTCTCCTGGCCTTATCTTGCAGCCAAATGTGAAATAAACAGGAAATGTGGGGTGCCCTTTCATTCTGGACTATTAAAATGTTAAAGATTGTTGGCATAGTTTGATTAAGGGAGCATGTACTGGCTAAAGTGTTGTGATGAGGAGGGGTTGTTAAGGTCTGCAAATGTGAGGAGACATTAAGTGCTTTCATGGAAGTCGTTATAAGAGAGTGAAAGGAAAAGGTAGGAAACCCTCAACAATGCAAAAGATTTAAAGGGTTTGTGTTTTTCCAGTTTCCGAATGAATGTAGCTGTTCTTGCCTGTTGTTTGGTTTTTTTGTTTTGATGATGACAAGACAATTTTTGATAAAGAGGGTCTATGACCTACTTTTTAATTTAGAAAAATGCTTACAAGATTGATGGCATTCTTGGGAGAGATTTTTAGTTTAGGATCATCATGAGTTGGTTAACAGGGGGAGAAGACAGAGAAATAAACATAACATAATCTATTTGACTCATCAATGTCAATTTAAAAAAAATACTTTCCTGATAAGTGAATTTTTACAGTTTTATCTAGATGAAGTTCAAGTGATTTCATCTGCTGCCTTGACTGTCTTAACCTTCACAGGCTACTCATATAAATTGAAACAAACAACATGTTCCAGTGCAGTTTAAATGTTCCTATTTTTCTCTTTAGGAAAGCAGAACTGCTGCACGATGAAGAGAAGGAAATTGTTTTATTAGTGTCGCATGACATGAATAAGTTGAAAAATAAAATTTAAACTTTTAGGTCCTGTACTTGCAGCAGTGCTTTGTGGTTATGTTTTGCTGCCTTTCTGAGAAACAAAACTGGAGATACAGAGGGGGAGGAAAGTGAGGCAGGAGAATTTGCGAGGTGCTATGGAATCTCTTTTTGTGGCTATTTAATAATGCACCATGTACGTGTACTGTGGCATACATTATATACAATATATTGCACTGTTTTGTCACTACCGAGATGTTCAGATCATGCAAATGTTAGCCAAGAGCTCAATTTCAATGCAATTTAGGTAAGAAAACTCTTTAAATTCTAAATTTAGCAAGACAAGGTATGCTAAATAATTATATGGAGACTTTCTTATTTCACGGCAGCTGTGAGAAGTGAGGTTGGGGCTTTAGGTTTGGTGTTTGTATTGTATTGTATCAACAGTTTATGTGTACTGGGAGATTATTTTTGGTAGAGATTTATTTTTTTGATAGAAAATGCAATGTAATTTTTGTTCCCATAAGGCATGAACTGAACTAAATATATGTTGGAGATGATACCACTTCACTCTTCAGAGTTTACTTATTACCACCATTACTAATAGTAGGTAGATGATACTTAAAATGAAATATGATGCTCCTTAATGTTCCAGTAAACAGCAGGAGATAAATTAGTAGCTAAATTAGCATATTGACTGGTTGGGTGAAATATGCATAACAATCATCTCTAGCGATGAATAACTTGAAACAAAATATTTTTCAAGGCATTTTGGAAGTCCTTGTCTATTTTAGAGTAATCCTACATGGATATATTTTATTATGCATCGACTTCATTTATTTGCTCTCCAAGACACGAGTTTACAAATCTAATTGCATCCGATTCCTTGCTGCACTGAGCACCAAATAAACAACAGTTATTAAAAGAGAAACTAAAACTTGATAATGCCAGTTTTCCTTTGTGCTTTTCATGGAAAATATATTAGTCAATAAAAATAAAATAAAATTCTGTATAGAGGTAGCTTAACTGTTAATCTCTTTATACCTAAGCAGGCTCATTTTGTATCTGTAGTTTTCTGCTTCTGAGAATATCAGTATATTGTTATAGGATGGCCTACCTGTGGCAGGTGGCTACAGACAGCAGGTGCTTATAATCCCAGCTCCCAGGTGCTTCAAAATCAGTGCAGTCTGGGTGAACCAGTCACTGTTTAAACCTGCCACTGCACTGGAAATATTCCTGCCTGAAACTTCTCATCTGACAACTTTTGGATCCACAGCACTGCAGGATGGGAAATAACTACCAAACTGCCTGTCTTCCCTCCATCACAGGACAAATTCAGCAGCATTTTGCCTGAAACAGATATTTCAGGCTTCTGGTTTTAATTCTTTTGTAATCTCTCAGGAAAAAGAGGAACTCTGGTTCTTCCTAGGCATAAGGCCCTTTTTTAGAAAAGATAACTTCCAATTTCTGGAAACAGGAACACTGAAGTATACCTTTCCCTGCCTAGTTTATGTTAGTGCTTGAAGTCTTTATTTTTTTTTTTTTTTTGCAAGAATGCCTTTCTAACTCTTCTTGAGCTGTGAGCTCTGTGCAGGTGTGTTTTGGTCACTGCCTGTCGTGGTTCTTGTCTGATGTTTTTGTGAGTCAATGTGCAGTTCAGGCATCCTCCTGCTTGGCTGGGTCAGTAGCAGGCCTGCAGTCGGGTATCTCCAGTGAGTTTCCAGACACTCTTTCAGGTCAAATGGTTCTTACACTCGACTTGTCTGGAGCAAAACCATCCACGTCTCAAGAGTATGTTACAAACCAGTTTATGTACTGTGTAGGCACAAGCCATTCTGCCATACTCTGTGTGAAGAAGTTTTCCTGGTCTGAAACTTCCCTTTTAAAAGGTACCAAATGTATATCCACAGTTTACCTGGGCTCGGGTGAAAGCATGAGAGGACTCATTCATATTGTATATCTGCGGAAGGTGTGTGAATATTGTAAATCTGTGTAAGGTTATGTGTATGTAGCCTTTGCAGGGATGGATACAAAGGACTCTGTTGGTTCTCCAACTTGTCTTGAACTCATGCAGCTGGGCTTGCCTGGCTTGGACCTAGCATGTGCTACTAAATCCTGCTGAGAGACCCAGCATATTAGTTCAGGCTTAATGATGTGCTAATACAGTTATCTGCTGAAAGGCTTTGCAGAAATTCCTAAGTCACTCTATCTCACCAAAACTTTTAGCAGGATTAGGAGCTGGGTAATTCATGGTCAGAGGGTTTTGAGCCTTTCAGTTCTTTTTCCAAGGACATCTTACATAATCCACTGGACTCCCTGGTGAATAGAGGTGTTGTACTCTGTGCTTTCATGGAGCTAGGCATGGCTGAGGGGAGAGGATTTGCTCATTTGTTTGGATCTTGTGTAATTCCTGGCTGGTTTCTTGATGCAAAGTGTGGAAAAGTTCAATATTGTTTAATATCCATAACTCTGTGTGTCCATTTATAAACAAGATATTTTCCAGGAAAATTAAAAGGCTTAATTGTGAAAATGTGTTCTTAAGGGCTGTGTTTGTGTCCAGCATATAGCTGAATTCCTCAGATTTTCTCCATTCCTAGCTCTTTAACTTTGTCAGAAAATAAATGGCTGGTTGGGTTAACAAGGTGAGTGCCCTTAACAGTAGCAGGAAATTTCACAGTGCTTTAGAAGCTGATCCTTGTCTCTGTGCCCCAGTGTGGAGTGGCCAGAGCAGAGGCACATCTTGCCCACTTCCCTGCTGCCTTCACAAATATCAGCAGGGACTCATTTTGCTTGAGGATAAAGGCAAAAATACCTGGTTGGGTGACTCCAAGGGAACAGAACAGTTTGGTGACAAGGGAACAGAATACTTTATCCATGAAGATGTGTACAAATGAAAGAGCTGGGGTTGCCAACCTGGATGAAGTTTCTAGGGTGAAGAGTGGAGTTTGTGCAGCAGGGGCTCACGCTCACCAAGCAGCAAGTTTGGGAACAAATTTCCTATTTTAAACGGAAAAAAATCCAATGATATTTTTCATGGACCTATACTGATTTGTCTGTTGTCTGCAAGGTATCAGGGTTTTGGTAGGGATGGCTGAATTTGGAAGCCTTTCACCAAGGAGTTTGTACTCCTGAAGCCTTAGGCATGGTCAGTGGTTGCAGATATTAATTCCAAGCTTAATCTGAGGAATTTATAGGCTGGTCTCATCCCAGTAGCAATATTGTCAGGATGCTCTTGGTTTCTCAGTGTATATTCCTGTATTGTATTGCAGCATTACTGTACTCTGCTATAATCATATTCTCAAAATTAAGAGAACATAAAGTCCCTCAAATTAGTAAATGAGAGAGACAGGCATGGAAAAACTGAACCTTCAGGAGAGGAAGGAGGGGAGGAAAAACATCCAAGGTTATTCTGGACATAGCCAGTTAGTAAGAGGTGCTGTCTAATCAGACCTGTTCTGGACTTTCTCTGCTGCCCAGTTTGAACTCCCAAGGTCAACCAACTGTCTGACTCTTGCAGAGCATTTAACAGGTCTTCAATATGCACTAATTATCCACACTTTGAAACCTGTATTAATTTTTACCTTTCTTTTGTGTTTTTAGGCTGCCTGTTTGAGGATGACCTTTGCACATCTTTTGAAGTCTGTGTAAATGGTAAGTCTTCCATGTTTTGTTTGCTGATTGGTGTGTCCTCCACTCTGTAATTGCTATATGTTTGATTCAACAAACCAAATATATGTGAGTGAGAAGGAAGGGAAAAGGGAAAGTAGCAGGTATGACTAATCTGGTCAGCAGTTAGAAAAAAATTTAATAGATTTGAAAATAAATAAATAAATATTCTCTCAACCCTGAGCAAAACCATTTACTTTTATGTGAAAGAGATTTTAATTTAATTAAACACATTGAAATAGGCTAACATTTAATTTGTCTTAATATGGGTGAAAAAAAGTTTTGTTACCTTCAGTTTGTTCTTCTTAGAGGGTGATGTTGAGTAATTATCAGCCTCCTTTTCAAAAGATTACTATTTTTTATAATAAGAAAGAAGGTCTCAAAGGAGCAGTTGTTGATTACACTGCTTCCTTTATCTGTGATTTTACTTGAATTATATGGAAACAGATTTCTTCTGCTGTCCTGCATAATTTATTTTCAGTGAGTCAAAAAAGCCAACACAACATATGAATGAGGTTAATGGAATAGCAGGAAAGATGTTTTATAATAATATTAGAAATTAATGAGGATTTTAAATGTGCTATATGAAATAATTTAATTCCCAGTGAAGGACAGAGGATGTTTTGAGAGATCTTTGAAACAATAACTTATAAAATATGTGTATACATGATGAAAGGAGGAAGGGAATAGTTTTTGTAGTGTCTTTTGACATGGAAATATATGGCAATATGTAGACTTGTAATAAGGGGGGTTAATTTTTTAAATTAAGTGTTTTATATGAAATTTTTGTTTGTGACTTCATATTGTAAAGGAGAAGTTTTGTTTTCCATCAAACACATAAATAATAAGATGGTTCTATTAATAAATTAAGATATTAATAAGGTTTGTCTAATGAACATTTAAGATGAAATGATATTAAATTTCCAGTACTGTTTAACATCAGACAAATGCAAATTTGTAAGAATTCTGTATTGATAATTCCCATGATTGCACCAGGAAGGGCAGTACACAGATTTCTACAGGGTGAATTTTGCTATCAGTATTTTCCAGTGCCTAGGCTGGAGTCTTCCTCAAAGCAAGCAGATTTAATCAGGTTTAATCACAGGCAACTGTTATATGTGGCAGACAATGCATAATGGGGAATTTGTGCAACAAATGATAGTAATTTCTGTACTTTAAGGGATCTCTCTATTGAAGGCTTTGCTGCTCCTATACATGCAACTTCCCAACTTCTTGCTCTACCTGTTTTCTTAAATGAAGATGCAGTTTATAAAATCTCCACGTGACACTCATTAGCATGCAAAATTAAATTATGGAAGTTGTATCTTTGAATTTGAATGAACTTTTTCTGTAGATCTACTCATATTTTGGCACAACTAACTTAAAGAAATGTCAGTAATGAATAAGACAGTTGATCAATAATATTTCCTAATGTCTGATCTTGTTTTAAAAAAATGCTTGCAGAGATTCTGTCTATGTGTTTAACATAACCGTAAAATATTTCATTATTTTTTATCCCACTGGGAAAATGCTGTCCTTGATCCAAGTGAACCAACCATTCCTGAGAAAATAAACAGGATTGTTGGAAGAGCATACATTGAAGTACTAAGAAAATATCAGAATTTGCTTTTTTTTATATGTAGCAGAAAGGAAATAGGCCTCTTGCTTCTGAGCAATCCTTTACATTTTTCCTGCCCAAACTGCTGCTGATTCACCTGCATCTCTGAAATGTTTCAGAAATTCTAATATATTACAATGTGAGCAGTTTGCTGGGTTGAGAGCTCAAGAACTGAAGTTTGTGGAGGTCACTGTGCTCAGAAGCAGAGCTTACTTTGTGCATTTCAAGGTCATGAAAAGGTTTCCCTCCTTTCTTGTCACACAAGTGGGTATTTCTGAAGTACAGTGTGAAAATGGGTAAGAAACAGCAGCTGCTTTTCTATGGCACCTTTGATGCATCTGTGATCTGCAGATCTGCTCCTGACTCCTGCAGGAATACTGATAATTTTAGTCTTTTTCTCTGCCTTCAGCAGAGGCAACTAAACTGACCATGTTTTCAGAAATAAATCTAGGTTTGCCTACTGAAGACATAAGTCACAGTATTTGCTGTCTCACATCTGTTATCAACTGTAGATTTCAAGCGCATTTCATGCATCAGACTTGTAAAAGCATAACTAAAACACCAATAAGTGAGATATTTCATAGCTTAAAAAACACCCCTGCTCTTCTTCCCTTCTCATTTCTTCTGAAGGGAGTTTTTGACTGAAAGATTTTTGATAAATTTTCCTTTCCATAAAGAAAAAAATTGGTGTTAAAAGAATGGATCTTGTATTGTTAAAAGCAGTGTAATAGAGTTGTGAGATGTGAGAGAAGCACTGCTTACCTCTGTTTAGGTCACATGCCATTTTTGCAGGGCAAAGGACCTGCTGTAATACTGATTGTTGAATTTTCTGCCACTTTCTCTTATCATATAAAGGTCTCTTTTGGCTTCAGTGATGGGTTCTCGCTTATGTTTGTTTAATAGCTCCAGCAGCATTCATGCAATATTAATTTATTTCCACAAACCTTTTATCAGTTTTCTGAGCTGCACTGACTCATCAAGTGGTTAAAAAGGAACATATTGTTTCATGTTAATTTTAATGGCATAACAATGAGCTGGGCAAAAAGACTGAGTTAGTTTTCCAGGACTCTTCCTTTTCAAAGCCAGGACTTTGAGAGGTAAAGTGACTTAGATGTCATTTATTTATCATCGCTTCTTTCTTAGAGTTGGAGGAACCGACATTTTCACCCATGTAAAATGCTTGAAGCTTGAAAGCCTGCAGCTAAAAAGACTTGATGGGAAAGGTGAATATGCCTGTGAGCTGCACACTGATCGAAAGTAACCTGGCATACTATAAGCTTGGAAAGCTTGGAAATGCTGAGAAGCTGTTACAGATAAAACAGGAAGCAAAAACCATCTTAATTAAAGAAGATCCATAGAAGCAAAATACTAATATGAGGAGTAGTATTTGCAGTGATGGTATGTGCAGTGACACAGCTGTGTGGGTAAAGAGGGATGTGATTTTCACATCTTCACATACATTTTGCTGTCTGGGTTAGAAGTTAAAGCAAAAAAGTTTGCCTCTGTGTGTAATTTTGCCTCAACAGTTCTGCCTAGAATGTGTTTGTATGGAAAGGAATGAAAAAAGCATCAAGAAGGAATTTTTAGAGGATCTCTGAGACAGAAATAATTTGCTTACCCTTGAACAGTCCTTGTATTTATATACTAAATTTAGTACAGCTGGATAAGTAGGAATATGTCATGTTTTGTTTTGCATTTTAAGTGATAGATAAAGCAGTTCATGTAAAACATCAGCTCGTGTATCTTCCTTTTTGGAAGATTTAAACAAACTGGCTCCTGAAAACAGCAAAACAAAGACAAATTCTTATTCTTTCTCATGAAATCATGCTGTTGAATTCTAGCAGTGCCACTGGGAAAGACACCATGTGGTACAGATGAAAGTGTTCATTTCAAAACAACCATCCCTTATTGACCTCTTTCCTCACTTTATTAAACTGTTTGAGCTGCTCCTTTAGAAGGGTGGGATTCTTTCCTTTAGCTTTAATCTCCAGATATTTCGCTTCAGAAAGCAGCTTTGTGCTGTGTTTTATGCAGGTGTGGATACCATGATATCTTTGCTCCTATCAACAGATCCTTCATAAATCAGGGCAGCTTTTTGTATGAAAGAGGCTGTGGCTACAAGCCGCCTTCCTGCGTGAAATCATAACGGGGTTCATGCAGACAAGATCAGACGGTAGAAAACAACTCTGTGAGGCCAACCAAGGAAAGTTAATTAAATGCAGTCGTTGGCGCAGAGTGCATCATTAAGTGAAGCCTGGCTGACAAACACCAACCTTCTCCTCGGCAGATAGGGTCTGATGTCTGCAGCAGTGTTTGAGGAAGCGAGGCTGGGCAAACAGCCCTGCGCAGCTGAATCAATAGTGCTTTATGTATGCAACCTGCCCTTGTTAGGAGGGACTTAGGTTAGCACGGTGTGTCAGAGGCACCCAGGCATTGCAGTGCAAAGTGGTGAACCTTTCCAAGCCCGGATCTCTGCAGGTAGTTCAGAATATTTTTAATGCATTTTCTTCCTCAGCTACGGAGCTCCTTGAACATTTGGAACGTAAGCGATTGCGTGTGCTGGTGATGAGCCATGAACGGTAAACATGTGCTACAGATGATAAGGGAGAGAAGTCAGGATCCCTGAAATGGTTTCTTGAACTTAATGTGTTTTGCTTTGAGGTTTTCCAGACCATTGCCTGGCAGGGTGGGATTGCAGAGGGAGAGGCACCTCGGCATTGTTTAGCTAACAGATGTCTGCAGCAACATCTGCGTTTGCAAGGCACTGCTCTCCAAAAGCTATTGAATTTTTGTCAAATGACACTGTAAATCTGGGCCTAAGCTTTCCAAGCCCTTTCAGTGAGCATCAGTGCTTGTTATAACTAAATTCAGACTTTTGAGGAATAACACTAAGTGGTACCTCTGCATGCACTTGCTGTATTGTTTGTAGAGAATTTTTGTGCTTTTCAAGGATGTGGGGGTTCTTCACAAATAACTGAAGTTCAAATACCACCTGATGCCATTTCTTACCTGAATTCTGAAGTAAATGAGAATGCATGGATGATTCCATTAAAAACCTAACCAATTATTTAAATATTAGGATTTACTTCCAGTGGTTCTTTCATACCAGTTCAAAGAAATAATGGGACTTTTTTTTTTGACACTTAATTTTTAAAAATATGCTTTGAATAAGTAATGTCAGAAGTCACAATCTTGTGTGGCTCTCAGGAAGGAGTAAAGTTTAAAATCTGCCAATGTATAATGGTATTCTGAAAATCCTCATCTTTGGAAGTATTTATACACCTCATTCAACTGAAATCAAGGGTGAGTTAACGCTGAAATATTGCTGAGAATCTGTGGCTATGAGGATGGTGTCTCAGGTGTTAGGAATATTTTATAATTTTTAAGGAAATGCACACACCTTTTGAAACAAGTCTGTGGGAATAAACACCAGGATTAAAATTGGCTCAATTTTTTTTATTGCCTGCACTTGTTCTTCATTAGGTTATGTGACAATTGTGTAATAGGAGCAACTACATGAAATGCAGTTGGTTTGGGAGGAAGACTCCAATTTCCCATTAGCCTGTGTTCTCCTGTGTGTTAGCTCTCACTTACCCTGAGCTATTTGAGGTATTGGAGGTGAAAAATTAATGTTTTAAGTCTTAAGGTTAAAATGTCAGTGCAGCAATGACTTCATCTCCTTCACTTTGAAACACTGTGGTTTTTTTTTCCTCATTGGAAAAAGCCCCATCTATCTTCTGAACTGTGTGTTTGTGTCATGTTTGTCTCAATGTGAGACAAAAAGCAGCTGCCTGTGTCATGGTGGGATGGAAATGCCCAACACAACTGGCATTAGAACTGGGGTAGTGATCAAAGGTGGAGTTACACTCCTCTTAGGAAAAGAAGTTTATCATGACAATGCAACTGTGGTTATCCACTGCCCCAGCAGTAAAAACTTCTTGTGGAGGTTCTTTTTGTGGAAAATCTCAAGGTGCATCTCCTGCAGGGCAGGAAAACATCGCTCAGACTTCACTGGCAGTGTTCTGTTCAGCACCAGGTATGAGAAGCACCCATAAATCTCCCACCAGCTATAGGTAATCCTTTATATTCCCGTGTCCTGTGCTAGTAAATAAGTTTTGGAGCTGCTGAGTGCTGCACAGTGTTATTTCATGTGGCCAGACCCGCTTTTGCTCAGAGCTCAAGGCACGAACTCTGCTGTGCTGTCACAAGGAAGCTTTAGTTCTTAGTGTTGTAAATTGTGGCAATGTATTTTCTTGGCTTTCACCGAACCAGGGCAAGCACTCTAAGAAAATGTTTTAACCAGTGTGGTTTTTAGTGATTTTGGGGGCCTTGTTGTGTTGGGTTCAAGAATTTCGATTAAAGATTCGTCCTCTCCACCAGCAGGTGGGGGGATATGGGGTGTGTGGTGGAAGGTTTGACATCACTAGAGAATAACCATAGTTATCTGGTATCTCTCTGTTCAAAATTATGCATTTGTGGTCATAAGGTGGATGAATCTCTAAGATCTAATGTAATGATCTGATGTTAAGTAGGATTGACATTCTGAAATTTTTTGAGTTGCCTTTTCTTTTTTTTTAGATTCAGTATTTCTCTCTGAGATATTTGAGGTGATATGAAGTCTTCAGCCTTACAAGATGTGTTAATTAAAAATATCCAACCAAATCTCATTTTTCTGCTATTGTTTTTGACATGTACTAGGCATTATATATAAAATTTAGGGTAACTGAACATGTATGTTAAGCTAGCATGCTAAATGTTCCACGAAAATATATTTGTGTATTAAACATATTATTTTTATCATGTGTCTTCTAAGTGTGTGGTGGACCTTTTTGTTAAGTCCCATTGGGTAGGCTACATAGCAGCACATTCATTGGGCATGTTCAGAGATGTTCCCTATTTCACTATTGTATTACACGCACAAAAAAAAATCTTTTAACATTTGAGAGACCGTGGAAAAGTACAGCCTGTTTGATAAAGGCATTAGGGAGTCTCAGAAAGGTTTGAGCCTGATGAATGATGAAACACGAGAGCCTGAAAAGGACAGTGTGGTCTGGAGAGAAGGAGAGAACACCAAGGGATAATGTTCTGGCAATGAGGTGGAAAGCAAATGAATCCTGGTTTGGAGTGACACTGCAGCAGTGTGCCTCAGCTCTAAATCCATCATAGTTTGTGCTCTTCTTGTGTCAAGGGACATTCACGAGTGTGGTTCATTTCATGATGATTAAGATGTTTGGGTTACAGCTTTTGGAAAAATAGAATAGTAGGCAGGTTTTTTTCTTTAACTGTTCACTTTTACTGAGAAAAAAAACCAAACCAAAGCACCACCACCAAAAAAAAAAAAAAATTATTTAAAAAAGGTAGTGATAAAATTTGTCAAAAGAGAAGAGATGTGAAATGCATTGGCAGTGATGGCTACACAACCATATTGTGATTATTGGGCAGGCCCAGATTTCAGTGAGATAGGACCTTTTCTCCTGGTATTCACCTTCTACTTAGCATTTCAATTGGTTAAAAATGTGTAATTTCAGAAATGAAGCGCTTAACAACTACTTGACTATTTTGGGCTTCATCTATTCTCTGTGAGAAGGGAAACTGGTGTTTGCCTTTGTCCCCCTAAATATGGATGACTATGGTCTCAGTGTAACAGTGGTTAGTTGGGTCAGTCACATTAATTACTGAGGTACTTTGGTAATTAACTGAGGCATTGATGGGAATGTCTAAAAGAAGACAGAATAGAAAACTTTGAACCCATCCCCTGCTTGGGAAAATTGTGCTTCTTAAAATATTCATGCTGCTTGTGTCTTTCTTTTTGAAAACTTCAGTAATCCTGTCTAACAGTACATAAACTTAAGACATGAGGTCATGAATCAAACATATTTTCAAAATGTACCAATTTTGCAGGGACATTAATGAATGACTCAACTATTCACTCTGCATTTTCTTGAGTGTGTAGGAGGCAAAGCTGTAGATTTCTTAACTATATTCTGAATAACATTATTTTGGATGATTTTTCACAGTTACAAGTTTTTCTGTGCAGAAGATGCCATATTTTTCCCCACTTTTCTGTCTTTTTGTCTTCAAATGTTCTTTTAAAATCCTTCCTGTTTGCTGCACAAACTGTGCATCACCTGACTGCTGTTGCAATGCAATAATCATTTAGTGAACATCATTTTGTTTCTGACTTCATCGCATTTGACAAGCACTAACAGTCTCCTGACTCTATCTGCCTTTAGAAAGTAAACATAATAGAAAAAAAAAAAATGGTTTTCAGGGGAAGGATGTTGTGGTCCTGGCTAAGTAGTTTCTGAGACACCATAGGAGAAATGAGTAGAAAACCTGATGACACGGTTCACCTGAAAGTGTGAGAGCAGAGCAAAAGTGATGAGTCTGCATGAAACAGGGATTTGTTTTGTCTCAAGACAGCTTGTGTGTGAAAAATATATGCTGTAATTATTGGCAGCCATTTTGTCAAGTAAGAAGCCAAGGAAGAAGGTATTTTTTTACAATGTTCTAAAGGAGATCCAAGTTTATATGAAAAATATAAATATATAATATACAAAAATACCTTTTAATTGCCATGATTATTTTGAATAGATGTACTAAAGAGGTTCAACATGTGCTTTTTTTAAAAAAAAATATTATTAAATAAAGAATGTAGACTTTTTTCCCAGGTTGTGTACCTACCTACTACTCAGAGTCCTTGATTTGGATTGATTCTTCCAAAGTGAATGAGAAAATATATCCTTTCTTTATTCTAGTGCTTAGAACAAATGCTTTGTCATAAAGAACTGTGAGAGGCTTTTATTGTTATATGTCCTCATTTAATAAACAAGAACAATCTGAAAGGGAACTCATTATGGTGCTGTTGATTAACAGGTAAAAGACCTATTAATGAAAAGTCATCCTGCATTATATGACATTCCAAGCCTCTAATTTAAACAGAGCTTTCCTTCATTCCCTCCAACCCCATTGCAACAGCAACAAAAGTTGCTCTAGAGGTAGACAGAACAATAAATATATTTTATGGTCTCAAACTATTTATTATAATTTGGTCTTTACTGAAATAGCTTTGGCTGCTGCTCTGCATAAGTTGAGAATATTTGGTGGCTTTTGCTGCCGTGTCAGGGTGTTCCTCTGGTGCCCTGTGGTAGGATCAGTGTGATTTAAGGCTGGTAACAGCAGTGGATGTTGAGGCTGAGTAAGGGAATACAACACTTAATGTCTGGACTCGTAACTCTTCAAGGTACAATGCAAAATGCTTTTAATGTAATGCAGTAAACATTTGTGTTAGTAATGAATTTGCAATATTATGATAAGGTTTAAAATGTGTACCTAATTTATTCTATTTAATGTTAACCCTGTAATGATTGTATTTAGTCTTTCAAGTGCATTATCTCACTGAGTCTTCCAGAGATAAGGTTGTATCATCATAGTTTTTTTCTCCTAGAAGTAACAGGACAGGTATGATTGTGAACAGCTGCACACTCTGTGATTTTTTCAATAGCAAAAAAAATGTCTATTTTTGGTTCTCTCAATCTGTTATTGAGCTGCGATTGATGTTTTCTCTATCCTAAACTCTACAGTGGATGAGAAAGAGGTGTATTATCCAACCAGACACTATAATGTACTAATGGGAAAAAATGAATTGAGAGGAGTTGAAAACTACTGAGGCCTTCCTTCAGATTTTTACCTTTTCCCTGTTGTCCTTTCTCTTTACTCCACATTATGGTGCTGCATCTCTGTTTCTGTGAGGTTGAGATAGGAGAGATATTGGGGAACAATTTGATGAATGGATTTTTGGATGGCAAGACTGCTAATAGTTTCATAGTTTATTGAACACTTAAAGCAATCTGTAATACCCAGTCACCGTGGAAGCAGTTTAAATGGCTTCTGTACTTCCAAATTAAATTGATTTGTTTTCTTTGGAGGAGGAGTGGTTTTCAAGGTTTTTAAATTTTAATTAATTTTCCAGCTTTAAGTAGTAAACTTGACTGCTCTTTGTTTACTGACATAAAAAAGCCCCAAACCTTTCCAAATTATAATTGTCTCCTGTTAGTCTTCTGACTTAATCTCTCTTTTTAGGATGTTGTTTCACTTCCAAGTTAGAGATGTGTAGATTTACTAGATTTCTACAATAATTAAGACTTCCTACTTTGCTGACAGCTTGCCTTCATATTAGTGGAATTTTGCTGATGGCTTATGCTGAGTAATTTAATGGAACAAACTGTTCTTTCACTGACAGTACCTGTTAGAAAAGTGTCCTCTCGGTTTTTACCTGTAATTTTGATTGATGTGTTTGGTGAATGATTGCTTTCGAAATCCTTGACTTTTAAACTCTTTCACTTACTTTTTCCTTACTTAAAAAATTCTGTGAATGATGGACAAAAATGGATCAATATACAGTTAAGAAATACCAGTCCTATTCCATGTGTGAAATTCTTTTTTATTAATTTCTATTTTGTTATGGTAAATCTAACTTTCGATGTCAAACTTCCTCACAGTGTTTTTGTTATAAATGTTTGAAACTGTCTAATACTAAGATTTCTCTATTGTCTTTCTGCTCCCCCACCCAAACACTTGAGGCAGAAATTATTATAACTGAAGAAATGGAGAGCTCTGAAAGAAGTTTGGGCAGACAATGATCCCTCTTTCAGCACTGTTTTTCTCAGTGGCAAAGGGTTGATGGCCTTGCTTAATGTTGCAGTACAAATTATAAATCCATGTTCACAAGAAAGGTAATCAGGCAGTTAGTGCCCATTTCATGTCTCTGGATCCACTGCATAGTGGATTGGCATAGTCAAGCCTTCTCTCTGGGCTTTATTTCCAATATCTCAAGAGATTTATACTAGCCCCAAAATTTTGGTTGTTCCCCTCCCAGGAATAAGGTCATTGATGAAAATTATTTTCTTGTTCTGTGAAATATTACCCTTCATATATGATGCCAAAAAAGATTTACTTGTCTCAATGTATTTTGCTGGCCTGGTAATTGAAAATAAGTTATGACTGGCATAGAGGTTAATGTCATATTTTAGAAGGCAAGAAAGCTAGAGCTCCAAAAATGCTATCTCATCTCAAAAATTTGTGGAAAGACTTAGTCTAACAGAAAGCATTCTTCTTCTATCCCCAGGCATCTCTTTGCCAAGACATTAACTAATTGTTGAATTCTGAAGAGGCCAGGCTGTGTTGGCCTGGGCTGGGCAGGAGTTAAATTTCATCACAGTAACTGGTATGGGGCTATTATGGATCTGTGCTGGAATCAGTGTTGGTAATTCAGGGATGTTCTCAGGGCTGGTGAGCAGGGCTTGCATGGTATCAAGGCCTCTTTTGCTCTCCTGTGACCCCACAGGGAGGAGTCTGGGGAGCAAAAGGGTCTGGGAGCGGACCTGGCTGGTGGGGCTGGCCGCAGCTGGCCACAGGCACGTCCCACACCCCACAATGGCACAACCTGGGGGCTGCTGCTCAGGCACTGGCTGCACATCAGCAGGTTGGTGGTGAGAGAGCATTTTCATTTGCATAATTTATCTTTCTTGGGTTTAATTCTCTTGGTTTTGTTCTTTTTCTTTTCATAACAATTTATTATTATTATTATTTTATTTCAATTATTTAGATGTTTTTATCTCAACCCAGGAGTTTTATTGCTTTTACCCTACTGATTCTCTTCCCCCCCATCTTTCTGAGGGGGCAGTGAAAAGCAGATGTTTGGTGCTTAAATTCTGGCTGGGTTAAAACATGACATGGTTTCACAGGGCTGCAATGGGTTATGAAGTTAATGTTGTGGTTCCTTCCTGCTTTGCTTAGACAAGATTCCCACAAATGATGCAGATCAGCTGGCTCAAATAATGCCTTGTAATTTCTCCCCAGTTATGGGGAGAATGACTTCATTAGTTCATCATAGACCAAAGGAAATGATAGTTCAAAATTCTAGAGCTAAGGGGCTTTCATTGTGCATTTCACTCATGTAAACTAGTACAGGAACAAATATTTCCCTTTTTTAAACTTGAATGTCTCCATAGTAGATGTAAATGGGAAATGGACATTTGTTAATTAAGCTGCGGTAATTGCAAATTTCAGTGCCACTGCAAGCTGCCTTCTTAGGAACCATGACAATGACATTAAGCATTTGCTAAACAAAATCCACTTCTATATGTCATGCAGTTCACATCCTGTTTGCTATTTAAAAGTCACTGGCACAGGTAGAAGATGTTTTATTAAAAACAATGAATAAACAGAATTTTCTTCATCTGAAATTGGATATTTTCAGAAGTATAGCTTTTAGATGGAAAAACAAGTGGAGACAGATTTATTTTCACCTTTTCTTTCCTAATTTTTTTAAAAATCTGAACCTGCCCCTTCAAGCAGAGAAATACTTTCTCATCACACAAAAATAAAATCTGGTCCCTGGCCAAAGCAAAATCTTACAAGGAACCATTTGTAGAGATCTCCTGCAGGACTGTGGGGACCAAGGTTTGGTCTCTGCCTCACAGAGGTGGAAGTGTCTGTTCTTGCTCCTAGAACAGTGATCTAGAATAGTCTCTGCTCTCCCCATGGCAGGTAGTCATCTTGCAGGGGCATGGGGAGGAGGAATTATGCAGCCAGGAAAAGAGCAGGAGAGTCTTTAACCAAAGTGACTATCCCAAAGTTTATGCAACAGTGTATTTATGTATGTATTTAAGTTTATGTAACAGTGCAACACACACTACAGAGAAAGCTTTTGGATTAAAAAACCGCCAAAACTATATGTAATACCAAATCCCCTGGGACTGAAATTTGTAATTAAGTAATCAGCTATGAAATACCTCGTTTTCAAAGTTCTGCAAAACTTAGTCTCATCTCACTTCATGTCCCCATGACTGTTCTTTATGTTGTTTGAACTATGCGGGAATTGCTCTGCAGTCTGTGAGCCCCAAGCTGACTCTGTGCTGGAAAAAATTGCATGTTACAGCTATATAATCAATGACACACTCTGAAATCACCCTATTAAAGGAGAAAAAAAGTGCAAACAATGTGAGGAACTCATAGATCTGTATAGATAGGTGATTATGATGATATGTGAGGTTTTCTTGGTGGAAAATACAAATTAATGCAGGTAATTTATTTTACAAATTATCCTTTGCTAGACAAGGAGATTTTGTAAGCAGTCTAACATACTTGCAGAGGAGCAGAGCCATATGTCACCGCAGAGGGTTTGTCCTTTGGCTTCAGTAAAATGGGAATGTGAAAGATTTTATTACTTTGGATGTTAATACAGGTCGTAATCAAGATGAAACCGAATTATCTACAGTATCAGTGTGTGAGATACTGCAGTTCAAGTGGCAGCAATTTTATGAGGGAACAGACTGATTTATTTCTACTTGTTTACTGCCTGTGCCTGTGAGCCGTGCTGTCTGGCAGGGCTGGCTCTGTGCTCTGCACAGGTCTAAGCTTTGTGTGCCCAGAGCTGACTGTCCCCCATCTTACACTACTGCCCCTACTGCACTTGAAGTCACTCTGAAAATATTGATTAGTGGCTGTTTTTATGGAAGGTGAAAAAGAATCTGAGTGAGACTTAACTCATAATTTCATCTTTTGCTGTTGACAATATCTGTATCAACTTCAGACTCAACTGAGGAATGGAGCTCATTCTCTCAAGGCTGAGAAGGGGATGATGAGATGTTCTGACATCAGTTGTCCTTGCAGCAGATTTGGCAGTGGGGACAGGGGCAGCAGAAGTTGTGGTTTGCTCCTCTTTCACCTGGGTCACAGTGAGCTCTGTCCCCCAAAGCTCCCCAGAGCATTGTTCTGTATCTGACCATGCTGTCCTTGCCTTATCAGAGCAGAGTCTGACTGTGACCTGACACCTTTTCTCCTGGCCAGAGCCTGCCATCCTCTCTGTGAGCAGCACTTGCTACTTGAGGGAAGAGAAGACAACTTACTTTGCAAATCAAGTGTGGCGATGCTGGAAAGATTCTGAATGGGGGAAAGGAGGTTCTTTAGGGTTGTGGAGGGAGCCTGGAGGCATGCACAGGATGGAGGAAGAGATGAGGGAATCCCAAAGATCATAAAAGGCTGGGGAAACCTTGGCTTTCTCCAAGTCTCCTTCCTGGGGTGTCACCAACAGTGAAATTTAGTTTTGCCTCCATAGATGAGGAACTCTGAAGCACTGAAAGGAGCCTCAGAGTTGGGTGAGAAGAAGATATGAACATCTATGGAGAAAGCCTGATGGTGGAGACATCAGTGGAGAAACCAGTATAAGTAACTTTTATTTTAGGATAAATTTACCTGCTGTCTTCTGCAGAAACCACGTGGGTCAAAAGCACAGGAATTGTTTTGCATACCAGATCTCTACAGGTAAAATTCGGACATTGTTTACATTGACACTCCCTTATACTCTGCTTCCAACCCCAAATCTGCAGGGTCAGTTGCTAACCGAAGCTAATATTCATTTCAGATATTTGTTCTTTAAGTTCAAAGGAGCCCTCCACACATATTACTATATTAGGTCTTGACAGCTGAGTCAACTGTCAGGGTATATGAGTAGTTTAGGTGCTTCTAAAAGCTTATATGGACCTGAAAGATAAATAATGTTTGGTACAACTATGCCTCACCAGCAATTTTCAAGAAAAAAACTGTAAAAAATGGAACCTAATGAGGGGTTTTGTATATATTCAGAAATAGCATCTACATACGTTCTTCTATAAACAGCCTTTAACTCTTATTTTATGTTTAAATCAATCCATAATTTATTATAATTTTTAAATATACCAAGTATTTTATTTTCATCTTTTTACAAGAATGTTTACTTTTAAATAGGAAACTTGCATTTTATGGGGGAAAAGTACAAGGCATTTGGGAAAAATAATTTATAGAGTTGGTCCTTAATTTTGTTCCATGAGCCATTGTTTGCTCATTTGGATCAAGGGTGCTTGTGTAAGAATAGGGCCAAAAGTCTTGGTAGAAGCGAATGAGCTTCAGTGCCAGAAGACTGGAAGATAATCCAAGATAGACACATAGTGAGAAGAAAGTTTCTTTTCCTGAATCTTCTGTATCCTTTTGAAGTGTTATTCTGAGAGAATAAGAAGTATGAAAAAATAGCAAATTAAATTTTTGTTTAAAGTGAGAGCTTACTCAAGAATGTGAGAAAAGGCTGTAACATCCAGCACTTGTTTGGATATCGCTCTTGTCCTGTAGGTGTTGTGGGAGGTCAGTTTGGGTTTTTTGCTTGTTTGTTTTCCTAGTCAGTCAACAAAGGAAAAATTATGTGATGAGCTGAAGTGGTTGTTTGCATTTTAATGATTCTTGCCTGATTTGTGGGCAATTGAGAATCTGTTTGTCACCAGTGCTGAGTAAAGGCAGTAGCAGGCACAGCGGGTTCGTTTTCTGTCTGCCTCTGTCAAACACCACTCCTGTTTGCACAGGTTGAGTCTGTTCTCCTTGCCTTGCCCTAGCCAGCAGTGGTTCAACAGCAACTGGATGAATTAGGCAATCTCTCAGTCCCATTAGCATCTCTTTGCCTGATGCCCTTGTTAGGTTGCTAGGTTAGGCTGAAGGGTGGGAGCAGGGTACAGCTGGTAGCAGGAGAGGCTCAAGTGACAGCCCCACAATGTCGGGGTCAGGACAGAAATTACTGCAAAGAGAAGCATAAAGAGAGCAGCATAACCTGTGAGTCTGCAGAAAAACCCCATTACTTAAGCAGCAGTGTATTCTGTCAGGGGTTGGTGCCAATGTGGAGTGGTGGATGGATGCCATAAAGGCAGCTCCATTGATATTGTGGGGAATTCTGGATGAATGGATACAGGCAGATGCCAGGTTCTACTCCAGAACTACCTAATGGCCTTCTTGGCATGTCCATCTTTATTACAGTGGCAGGCAATGTGAAATTAGTAAGAAAGTAAGTTGCAAAGGGGAATTCACTACTCTAACAAGTTTTAGTCTCTTAGAAATACTTGCTTTAAGATGATCTTGAGTAACAATAATATGGCTTCGAAAGTATCTTTTAGTACTGAATTTCTAATACTTGATGTGTGTTCTCTTTCTGTTCCTGCGACACAATTGAATTAGCAGATGTAGTGTCATTATGTGTGGTAGAAAGGAAATCCAAAGAAATTTTAATGCTTAAGATCAGCCTGAGAGAGCTAAAAATGCTGATTAATGTCATATATTCAGCCATGTACCTTTCCTATTGAAATTAGTTGTGGGGTCACCTTCTCACCTTGTACCCTGCAAGGGTTGTGTCGTGTGTGGGCTGTGCAGTCCAGAGGGCATTAGGATGAAGAGGGTTGCCTGTTGGGCTGGACACACCTTATGAAAGCACCTTATGTCTGGCCATTGGTGTGAGCCTCTTGCTTTCATCCCAGGAATATCCCAAGATTTCAGACTATGGTTTTCATTGAAAAAAGGTGGCATAGGGTTGATTATAAAGCTGGGTTGTGTCTTCTGCTTGACCAGAGGCAAGTTAATGTGTCCATATGTAGCTTGGATGTGATCTTTGTGTCAATCTGAAGCAGTCAGCCAGAGGTCTGGTGTTGTGGAGTCCTGTGTGCTGACCTCAGAAACCCCTGAGCACAGAGCTAAGGTGATACTGGGATTTAAACCCAGCTTAAAGAGTGTGTCCTGCCCTTCACACAGCTCCATACCCCATGATGGTCCAGATGATCAGAAAATCAATGAGCAGAAGCACAAATCCCGTTTTTGCTCTGGAGAATGTTCTTCTCCTCTCCTGACCCAACAAAGACCCAGAATTGCAGCCCATCTCTGGCTATGGGAGTATGATTGCCCGGTGGGCCAGAATTTGTGCTGGGGGTTATGGAGGCGTGGAACTGGCTTGTGAAGTTCCCCTGGATTGTGCCTGTTGCTGTGCTGCTGGTGGGAGGCATCTCCCTGCTGAAAGTGATCCCTGCCAGGCTGGTGACGTGGCTTTGGGAAATCCTCCTGTGGCTGGAGATGTACCCACAGAGGCCATTGTAGCTGTGTTAAAGAACAGAGCAGGGCTGGTACTTTCCATATATATTTTGTTTTCCAACACCAAACTGAAAACCATCAAAACGACTTTTGCTGAAGGTACTTTGGGAGCATAATTTGGAGCATAACTTTACCTTGTTGATAGCCAGTCAATATTTCTGTACCTTTTGGGGGACAGTTCTGACCCTTATTTCCCTCTCCCATACACACACAGGTTTATTCTGCTGTAATAATCACAGGTGCAGAATTAAAGACCTGTTTTCAGAGAGTCCAGGGTGATGCAGTGCTCATGTCCAAGAGTATGGCTTTAACAAACTAATTGATTTCTAAAGAAAATACATCAGTGTTCAGTATCCAGAAAATGTCCATCTAAAATTACTTATTTTCTAATAATCATGTATGTAATGTAATGGTTATCTTGTAGGAGATGGGAGTATTGTCTGGGGAGCAGTAGCAGCACCCCTGTTTGCTTTGCAGTTCTCTGACCTTCTTATTAGAGGACATTCTTATTAAACAGATGAATTTATATGAGAGGCGTTTAGGGGGGCTGTTGTTGTTCAGTTTCTGTCAGCACTTTTCTTTTCAAGGTGTTACGAATATACCCAAACTGTATTTTAAATAGCTGCTCATCCTTGGTCAGTAATAGGCAGAATAAAGCCTTATATGATCAAAATTGTATGTTTTATTTGCTATTTTATATAAGAAATAGTTGCAAATAAAAGGAGGGAAAGCTGAAAACTGCCGAAATTCATCAATAATTTCACAGTTTTTAATGTTTTTCTGGGTAGTAGTAGAGGGGAAATGAAATGTTTCAGCAAAATGTGATGTTCTGCATTATAATTATTTAGTGGTGTTTTATTTCATAGTTTTTTCATTATAAGAGGACTACTTTTACTGAAAAGGAATTTGTGCAGCAGTACTGTCATCTTGAAAAAACCTCCAATAATTTATTTTAAGAGAAAATTCTTCACATGAAATTTAAAATAGCAAACAGTATGTTCTCCCCCAGAATGAACTGTTCTCTCCTCCCGTTCCCTTTCATTAGTCCCTCCTTGAGTACTGACCTTTTACTTTCTGCATTAATGCAGCTCTGTCTCTTGGCTCCTCATCAGCCTCTCCCTCTTGTACCCTGCTGAGGCAGGCATCCCTCAGAAGCAAGTGCAAGGCTGGAGCACACAGGAGCCACAGCTCAGGATCCAAATATACCCCGTAAATGTCACTGAAGGGTGCCATGGGCAGGGCCAATTCAGTGGCAGAATTCATAGTCTGGGCCATTGTGGTAAACTGGGCAAGGAAAGGTGGTACAGACTCCTGGCCAGAGTGTAATAAACCCCATGAAGATATATCAAGTCTGAGGGTTGACCTGTAACCTCCCAGAGTGGCTTAATAATATTGCAAGAGGACTTCTTGGGTGTGTTTTGTAAAGCAAAGGTTTTAATAAAAGAGAAAATAACAAATGATACAGAAACAAAAGAACAAAGTCATGCACAGGTGCCTGAGAAGCATCTGACACCTGACTAAGACACCTCAAAAAGCACCTGAGCACCTTTGTGTTCCTTCTTAAGTATACAATGATCAAGGAGGGACAATTTGGCTGGCTGGCAACAGCTACAGGTTTTCAGAAACATTTCCAAGGCCCAACCAGTTCCTGTGTGCTGGCACTGAGCCAATGCTGATGAGAAGGGCATGGAAGATTCTAGCTTAGCTTCCTAATATGTTCAGAGGTAAACTGAAACCTTTTTCCTTAAATAGAATCATTTGCTTGGATGTGGAAATGCCCTGCTACAGAAAGTGAATTTTGAAATTCAAGTTTTAAAAACAGAACAAACCAGCCACCTCTCCCCACAACACATCTTGCTTCAGTTATTTAAGAAAGACTTGATGACTTCTGTTGTTTGGGGGGAGGAGGGAGAGGGTAAGGTTTCATTTGTATATTTGGGTTTTGGTTTTGTTTTTAATAGAAAAGCAACATATTAAAAGGCTGCACAGCTGAGTTCTTAAAATTAGGATTGTTACAGTGTAAGAGCAGCATAACTGGCCTTTAAATGTTCAAAGGTAGCTGGACCAAATGGTACCTGGTAAATCTTTTTATTGTGTGTGGTTGGCAGTTACATGTGCAGCAAGGAGAACCTCTCAGAAAGGCTTGTCCACCTGAGGAAGGCTGTAGATAGTTTCATCTTAGTACTGATGTGGTACTTATTGGTAATTCAGCACCAATAGGTGTAAATTACTTTGCTGTAACATTTTGCTGACCCTGCTTATATCATAGATGAGCAGATGGTATGGAAAACATTTTGTACCTGTGCCAGAGAAAGGCAACAAGACTGAAAAGTAAACCTTAGGCTGAGAGGGTTGGGCACGATGAGCTCACTGGGAGCCTCTCTGGATGAGCTGACTGGAGAGCAGCCCAGGCAGCGTGGCTGTGCAGCACCTTTCCTCAGGAGCAGCTGATCCTGCAGAAGGCACCGGCTTACAGGCAAGGAACTGCCTTGCCAAGAGTTGGAAAACTGACAGTGAGCTCTGACTGATGTCTAATGGTGTGAGGAGGCTGTTAATTAACACCCCATCAGTCACCACTGCCAAAGGAGGAGTGGATTCAAAAGGGTAGCGGGTCATTTTGAGCTTGTCCCTTCTTATCACTTTCTTTTTATCTTTCTATAGCTGTGTTTGAGAAAGCCAGGGGTGTGAGTGGGGAAGCTTGGTACTTCTTGATGGCCTGATGTGGTAACTGGGTTTTCAGGTCTTGAGGTGAGGCTTNTTTTTTTTTTTTGGCAGTGTACAATGCTAGAGATCAAAATGCAGTTCTCTAACTAGCAGTCAGATGGTAGGAGCGCCCAAACAGAATGCAGAAATGAGTTGTTTAATTCGTACTAGGACAAGTGAGTAATTGGACAGGTTTCTGCAGTGCCAGTATGTGTTTATCAAAAACTTGTTCAGGTGTGTGTCAGCACAAAGTTATACCAAGCATGTGTCATATAAATCAGCAGAAATGGAGAGTATGTAATAACCATTAGAGACCCAACTCAAACCACATGGGAGAATATTCCCTGCTAAGGCTGTTGGAATTGCTTATTTGTGTTCATTTATGGCTGTATCTTGCACTCTATTTTAGATGCTGTTGTGGAAATCCACAAGGAAATACTATTTTGAATTCACAAAAGTTTTATTCGGTGAGAAATCAGTTCACACCCTCTACAGCTACATTGAGATGAATGGGGAAAAAGCTATGAATGAGGAAATAATTTTAGAGGGATAAAATAGTGTTTCATAACATGTAGTTACAAAGGACTGGCTTAAGAAGTATAACCTATACAGGTTTTATTCTTTTCTCAGTGTTTGATATAGCATGTAGAATCATTAGGTGCAATATTGTGTTTCTGAGAGATTCTTTGAAGAGCAACAGCAGTCATATTACCATCTCTAAATGCTTTAATTTGCAATGCTTGCTCTGTTAGCAAGACACTTGAACTAAATGTAAATGTCTCCCAGGGGTTGTTTCCACCTTCCAGGTTCTCATGCATAGGATTATTGTATTGCATATGAAGAAGAAAACTGCACAGCAGAGGTGGAGGTGGGTTGTACTTTTAGCATGTATAATGTACCTTTATGAAGTTTGGTAAATACCTTAAATGAAAAAAAAAAAAATCTTGGATCAGTCCATCTGAAACCATTCATCTTAATTTAAAAGGAGAAGATCAGTTGTGCCAATATGCAGCTACTTCTGTGACAAATTCAGTTATTCATTTGTTTTGTGCTTTTTTCTCAACAGGAAAGTTAGAGTAATGATTTCAACATAAGCATGTAAATTATTAATTCCTTGTCCAGTTTACTTTGTAAATGGCACAAAAATTGAGTTGAGGAAACACAATGCACAGTGCAGTCTAAGGCAAAAGTTTTCTGTGAAAGAAATTTCACAAAATTAAGCACTTTGCCAGAATTCTGTGAATAACGTGCTGCATTCACTAACTTCAGACTTTGCTTTAAATTTAGTATTTACCTTTGCAAAGTAAGCACACCAAATTATGTTGGCAACACACAAAATCTTTTGTTTTAATTTGTTTTCTAGTAAAATGAAGGTGACCATACAGGTCTTCAGACTGGATCCTGTGCAGATACATGAAGTTGTTGGGTAGTGATTGACATAAGCTGCTCTCCTCAGAGGTGAATTCTGGGGTGCAATTCACCCCTGGGGTGATTCCTGTCTCATCTTCCTCCCCAGCCATGATCACCTGGTGGTCTCCTTGGGTCAGATCTTTCTTCTCTGGTTTTAGGGTCCTTTGGGATTCCGTAAGTTTGCCTGTGGATAAGGACCATGCCTGCATAGTTAGGTGTGGGAGGGTGACAGGCATGCCCCAAAAGGCTGTTTGGGGGATGCCTGTCACAAAAACACACAAACAAATTCTGTGTTTGCTGCCTGCAATTTTGCCTTACCTGTGAGGCTGAGCAGTTTCCTTATTAGCTCAGCTCCAGAGCTACAATTATTTTTCCATGCTTTGTGGGCATTTCAGTTTGGCTCTCACTGCAGAGGTCTGAGCCATGGCCTCTGCTCCTACTATTCTGCAACCTCATTTGAAATAATGGAGTTTAATGAACTTGTCTTCTGCATTGTGGTTCACAGGCTGGTACGGGAAGTGTGGGGTTTGAAATGCTCAATTTTTCCACATTAGAAACTAAGAGGTATAAATGAATAGAAGGTCGAAATCAAATTAATTCTGGTTTTTTTTTCTTTTTTTTTTTTTTCAGAGGAGGTAATTAAGAGAGACTTGAGCAATAAATCAAGTCTTTACTATCTTTTATTAAATGTGTTTGAGTAAGCAACTTAAAACACAGTTGGGAACATGGAAAAACTCACCATTGTCTGTAGTAATAACATATTTTGGCTGGACTGTATTGTTCACAGAGTAAATGTGTCCTTTTAATGATATCATTAGGGAATAAATAGTTGTACTATTAAAAAAATTCCCCAAAAGAGGAGCTTTCTTTTAAAGTGGAAACAACCTGCATAAAAATAAACTGGGACTCTATGCAAGAGTTGAGCTTTTTTTGTTTACAAACAAGGCACTGTATTAAACTTTTTCTGCTTTGAGATATGTGGAGATCTAATATTTGCTAGAAATAGGTTTTTTTTTTGTTGTTTAAATTTGGAGATAAGTATGCAAAATAGGGGAGAACTGAAATTCTTTTTGAAATTCTTTACCTCACAGGTCAGCTTGGTCCTAGCAGAAGACAGAACCAATGTGTGCTGTCTGTGCAATGAGTGTTGGACTCGTGGCACTTCTGTGAAGGCTTTACGTGGCTTTCAATCTCTAAAAGTGCAACCTGCTTTAAAAGAGATTATCCAAGGGTGTAATTAAATTACATAATCATTTTGGTGTGCTTGACTCACTGCAAGGTGTGTGGTGTAGGAGGATGCAGCTACTTAACTGGCTTTCATCTTTCAGTGAATAAGGCTTGTAAAGGTTTAAGTCTAGTGCATAATTGGAACCCCTGTGGGTCAGAGTTTGGGCAATGAAATTGGAATAGGTAAATACGTATTTTTAAACTGGATTTTATAGTTTAATTTGAATTTTGAAGAAAGTTTTGGAAAAGCTTTTCAGAGAGGATTCAGGCTACTTAGGGTTGGGTTCAGCTGAGTGCCTCATTCTGGGAATGAAAAGATAAATCAGTCTCTGTCCAGGCATTTGCTGATCTCACTGCTATCCAGAACTCTAGCTGGGATTGTTACATGTCATATGTAGGGGAGATTGTTTCTGTCCCCTAAAAGTTGGGCAGGACTCATCAGATCACTTTTCTATAAACCTGTAGTCTTAATATTAAAAGTTGTTAAGCCCCAGTACAATGATATAATGAAAAATCCAAAATCCAGGTGTCCCAGTGTGGGAAGTGCCAACTGTGCAATGCCTTTAACTGCTGA
This sequence comes from Cyanoderma ruficeps, assembly GCA_008694505.1. Classification (NCBI taxonomy): domain Eukaryota; kingdom Metazoa; phylum Chordata; class Aves; order Passeriformes; family Timaliidae; genus Cyanoderma; species Cyanoderma ruficeps. Next base: position 6,739,178 of record VZDJ01000074.1, read on the forward strand.
TATGTTTGGTAGGCTCTGGATTGTTTCATTATAGTGCCAAAAATTAAATCTTAAATCTTTACAAGTATTTACAAGCTGGTTATCATTAGTCTTCTTTGGAATTACTTGAATTTTTCTGAAATTAAACCTGTAATAATTTAATAAATGAAAAAAATCTTGCTGGTAATGCAAGGGGCAGCCATGCCAAAGCACAAATCTTCTGAAGTGAAGGATCAGCTTCTTCTCTCCTTTATTTTATTTTTTTTATTTTTGGGGAGGGATGCCTTCTGGCAACAGAAAGAAGTGCAGGTGTACAGTATCATAATTAAATTTAGCAAGGTTTGCATATTGAATGACCAGGTGTTTCAAACAAACAGAAAAGCCCAAACACCTAAAAATCCCCCAACAAATATGCATATAAAAACATCAAGTTCATATAAAAATGAATAAATTTTTATTAAGGTATAGAAGCTCAAATTTAAAAAAAAAAAATCTCCTTAACTTCTTGAGTTTTTCTTTCTTTTTCAATAAACTAATCTCCCACATTGCAGCTGTTTTTCTTCCCAAACAGACAAAAAGCTCAGGTTCATGCATAACTCAAGAAGGCAGGGATGACACTGAGCCAGAACTTAGTTCTGCTTTATTGATAATAGAGCTGACAGTTAAGAACAAATCTACAGAATGTAACTGCAAATCCTTTAACCAAGCAGAAAGCTGAACATCTGCATTGAAACTGGCACCTAAATTTAAATTAAGCAGTAGTTTAAGTTCTCAGGAAGTAAATTAGGAAGCTAACTAGATCTGTAATTTCAACAGAGATTGTAGTGAATACAGAGCTGGACTTGGGGATTTGTGGTTTGTTGTTTGGTTTTTTTAAAAAATTCAATACTAAGCAATTGTAAACATGTGAATTTTCAGGTGTGGTATGTGTTTATATAAATGAATAATCAACATATTCACCTCTTGCACGCTTCCATGTGTTCACCATTTGTACAGCTCCAGCAGCAGGGAGCTGCAGTCATGCAGTAAATGCAACACAGGCAGAAGGGAAAGGAGCTTCCAATGGACATAGAAAACAAAAGGAGACAGGCAGGGATTCTGAGGATGTGGGAAGCATAAACAAAAAAACCTCAGTAATAATCTAATATACTTTGAGAATACAACTGTATGAGCCAGAATCTGGGTCTGTGAAGCTTTTGTTGATTTTTCTTAAATTCTGCTTCTTTAATACTTTAAAATATGTTAATTAAATTAACTTAAATTAAAATAAAATATCGATTATATTATTTAAGTCTATTAACAAAGGTAAATGTGTTTTTCCAGTTACGCAGGATGTAATTATCTTTTCATGTTCTGTGCTCTCTCTCTCGATATCCAAGATCTCTTGTGAAGTAAAGAAAACTCACCTGTAATGTCACTGTTATTATTATTAAGGAAATAAAAATTCCTGAAGAGCTTTAGGGACATGAATCCAGTATAATTATTGGGGAAAAAAATCTAACCACAGTGTAAGTTCATTTAACAGACAGATATCTGTTTTTTAAATTACACCGCAAAAAATATTTTGAAGTAGGAGCTAGGAAAAAATATTAGTAGGAATATGGCTTGGTTTGGCCTTGTTCTGAGCTAGAGTTGACCAATTTCAAACTAGTCATGAACTGGATTTTAACGTGGGATTCAGGTTTATTCTGTTTAGGAAACTAGGGTTAGGAGATTAGGACAAAATATGTAATTATTTTCCTAAAGCCAAATAATTGTGAATGACCCAGGTAATGGTTAGAATGGGTTTTGATGAGGGCGTGGCTGTTTCTGTGCTTCCAAACACCCAAATGGAAAGAGGCGCTTTTCAAAGGGGAAAGGGCACACTGCAGAGCGGGTGAGGACAGGCTGCAGGCAGATCCTCAGTGATGGATACAGGTGGCAAAGAGCTTGATACAGTTTTTACTCTGGCATGATGGCAAAAAAAGTTAACATAATTCATGATGTGAGAACAGAGAGGAACTTGGGGTTTGGCTTTGATTTAACTTTCACCAAGCCCAATGATAAGGCCGCTATGAAATGCTGCGTAAAACTGTCATGCCAACATTTAAAATTGCTGTAAAAAATTGGAATGGAGACAGACAAGAGTAGCTGAAATGATTTTAAGCTAGAGAAAGCACTGAAGTACGTAAAATTCAGTTTGTTCATTTTTTCAAAGAATATTGTGGGATTGCATGACTATTGTGTGATAGTATTTTAATGCTCAGCAGATACCACACATTAGTATCTCTTCAAAGAAAGACATGTCTGAATATGAATTGGTGGGCAAAGACTGAGAATAGATAAATAGATTATTTATCATTTGTCTTTAAATAAGCCTCTTTTTTTTTTTTAATACAGTTGAGTTGAATGTGTATTTTCTGCAATTTTGGGCAGTTGATAAGAAGAGAGGAGTGAAGCTGAGTCTGATAGGCATGAGTAGCTTGGTTAAATGGCCAAATCATCTCTTCTGGCCTGAACCCTGGCTGTTCCAATTTTTACAAAGCAAAGGAGCAGTTTGGGTCACTTGCTAAGTCAGTGCATAAGAGCACATAGACTGCAATTCAAGAATAAAGGTTTTTGTAACTGCACTAAAGGACATTTGAAATATAATTTTGGAACAAAAGAAATCATGTTCTGCACTGTTTCTGGCCTGTTTCTGAACTGCATACTACTGTGGGTGACATGGCTTGTTATGATGGAGTTTGAGCCATCACTGTCATTTTTAACATGGCCCTAATTAGATCTGACCACCTCAGACTAAATAACCCAATTCCTAGAGCAGGGCTGTTGCATTAATCATAGCCTTGTCATTAACAGCAGAGCTGCACTTTACAGTAACGAGGATGGAGGAGGATTTTCATTAAAATACTCTGAGCAGAGGAGGTTTGGGAAAGACTAGGAGATCTCTATCCTGGGTCACTTTCTAAATTAATCCTCTGTTCACCGCTTTCTTTGGAGTGAACACATTTTTCCTGGCCAAGTCTAGGGCCTCGCTTTTGGAGGCATTCTAGTCAGGTTTCTTAATTAACCTTTTCTGCATAAATTTTGTCTTAGAAGAATTTATGGGTTTATTTCAGCTTTCTTACCATGTTAAAAAGTCTGGGTTATGTATGATAGCCACTCCTAGCCTAGTCCATTCAATTATACTTTGTTGAAAAGAAATTGCCACTGATGAGAAAGTTATTCCAGAGCATTGATGGTATAGGCAAGTCGCAATCTGACATTCCAGTTTGAAAAAACATCTTTAACAGGTAAAAAAGTAGGTATATATGTTTAATTTCCTTTGCCAAACTAGTGATGGGCTTTTGAAATTTTTCATTAAATCTAATGGGCAAGCTGTGCTCTCTTTTTTCCTTTGGGTACAACATACTGATTTAAGTTTATGGTTGAACTGCAAATTTGTGATGAGTACTTGGACTTTCTTATGATGAAAGTTACTACAATTTACTATTTAAATTAGTGAGAGCTGAGTAAGGAGATACTGGAAGAGAACCTCTAAGATTTGATCCAGTGCTTATTGAAACGGAAATCTACCCAAAGTGCTACAGAATAACCCAGTGTATTTCAGGGATTGGTTTGTCTTCTGCTTTGGCCCAAAGGACTGTGGTCAGTATGTTCATGTCAGCATACAGGAGGAGAAAGGATGAAGTCAGAGAAAGATACATGTGGAGGGGGATTAATCAGCCTTAACCTTAGATATTTGAAGTTTGGATGTCAGCTTCTGAGTTGATTGCCCAGATGTTGCCACACAGTTGAGAGTAAAACAGGCAGTTTTTATGTGATAGCTGATCTAACATGCTCTAGATCTTTTCAGTAAGAGAAGATAATTTGTTCCCTTGACTGCATCTCTACAAGCACAGTGGATAGGATGACTGGGTCTGCTGTTGAGACCTGTTTTAAACCTTGTGAATCCCATCCATGCTGTCTTGGATAATGGCCAGTTCCTGGTACTGGCAGGCAAAACAAAAGATCTGGCAGCAATGAAGTACCTAAAGCAGTCAGCACTCCCCAGGATAACTCCTGTCTCCTTCCTTTGATTGTCTGAAAGGGAAATGGAAAACCTACCCCCTGTGAAGGAAACTTGCTCCAATTAGGTAGAGCAAGTACCAGACATGTGGGGCAAGTGAACAGCAAAACTCAGAGTAACCTTGGCCACAGAGTCTGACACCACAGGCAAACAGGGAGAACAGGCCTTTGCTGGCACTGGGAGCTGTTGCCTTGCACCCTTCCCCTCTCAAACCATGGTTGATTAGAAATGCCAACAGTTTTAAAAATGTCAGTAGGAACACCCACAAGTACAGGGTAAGATCTTATTAACTCCTTGGGGCAGCACCATAATTACTAAGCTGAGACTGCACAGAGCAAAGACAGACTTTGCCTTTTGCTAAAGCCATTGTATAGAAAAGATTTTCAGAGCTGGAAAAAGAAGACAAGGGAATGGGATTGTACCCTTGTGGTTATGCAGTGATTGAGTCCCATTCCCAAGATTATGTCAAATTTTCACTGAATAGCTACTCAATGTACAATACATTAACAATGCTGGGGGAAGAAGCTGGAAATTATAATTGCATTCTCTCCAGCTGAATATCCCATTAGGGTGCAGAGTCATACTTTTCCTTTTGCTCTCTTTCTGGCTCTATGCAGCTTTTCTGTTCACTCTCCTTCAGCAAAAAGGAGTTGTCCCAATCCCTCTTAAAATCTAATAGCCTGGGACTATCCTGTGGTATGGCAGATCAGGGAGTGAACCACCTTCAGACTGCATAATGTAGATTTCCTATTTCCTGAGTACCTGAGTACAAGTGTTAGTCAGTAGTCTCTCTCTCTCTCTAAAATTATATTAATTAAATATATATATGTATGCTGTAACTTCCTCTTAGTTCCTTCCAGCCAAGAGCTTCTTTTAAGAAAGATGCTGAGAATACCCTCCCTCCCTCCCTCTGTGCATTTGGATCCAGTAGGTGCTCTGAGCACACTCAGTGAACTGGACTCCTGGCTTGTTCAGAGGCAGTTCCAGTTTGCCACCAAGAATGATGGCAGTGGGGATCATATTTTTTCAAAGCAGAAAGATACAGGGCTTTGATGATCTTTTCTGGGCATGGGATGGATTTTCAGTTGCTCTCTGGCTCCCAGTGACTTCATACTGGGAATTTGCACTGGCACACAGCACTGGTAGTCTTCAGGTAAATGAGGGTGATACTTGTGCTGCATCTGTGTAAAAAATATGTGTTGTGGTTTTAATCCTCTGGTTATGCCCACTGGGGGATGCTGCAATTCCTGTCCTGACAAGATACAGAAAAGGAATTTAATGCCTTTTTCTGAGTGTCCCCATGGGATGTGACTGGCTTGGGCATTGCTGGTACACTGCAAGTCACTGTGGTATTTTTGGATGTCAGGCTTCTGCAGTCTTTCAAAAGGTTTGATTTTATACCACAGATTTGGACTGGAGGGCATGATTTCAGATCTATGATGAGAATATTGTGAATCGAGTTATTTGTCTGATTTGTAATACTGCTTTTTGTAATGAATGTAGGTTGGAACAATTAAAAAAGTAAATAGTCTGTGTAAGAATGAATGGCTTGGACTGTGTGGTTCTGGGCTTTTATGCTGAGGTAATCAATATCTTTTGCAGTGCATTTTATGTTTTAACATAAATACAACTAGATTTTTTTCCCTGCTATTTTTTGTCCTGCCTCACACACTGATATACAGTACAGAAGGTGATATTCTTTACATAACTATGTAAAGCTGCAAAAAGAAGTATATTTTCCTTTTAGTGACAAAACACAATGAGTTTTATGTTTGACTCATCTCCAGGTGATTTTTAAAGTGAGTAAGTCTCAGAATATTTGAGGCTGGTGCAAGGAGCTGTGTTCCATATAGCATGTTGAAATTCCTCAGTAAAGCAGCACCTTATTATGGGATTGCACAGCAGACTGATTTGGCTTTAGTGAATGTTTATATCTGATTCAAAAGTCTTTTCTTAGTTTTAGTTAAAGGGCAGCAATTAAGACACCTAGTAGCACATTTGTTTATGAATCATTGGGCTTTATACTAAATAAGTACATGGACATCAGTATTGTGGGAATTGCACCTACTTGTAAGTGGGTTTGTTGAAAATTTGTTGTGCAAATACTGAAGTGTTTTGTGGAAAGCTGTTTGATATTTCTGACTAGCCTGAATCATTTTATATTGAAGGTGGCTGGATTTAACCTTAAATACTGCAGCAATTATCTGCCATAACTCTCCTTCAGTGTTGGAACAACACTGACCAAAGTTTCTGGGTTTTTTTCAATATTTTCCTTCCTTCAACTACATTCTCACACCCTTGTTCAAAGCCTATAAAATTGTATTTATTTACATATAACAAGTACTGTTGCTGTGGTTCAAAGATGCTACTTTATAAAACATTTCTCTTTGTCCTACCACCACTAATTAACAGAATGTTGGACTCTGTTGTTAAGTTCTTGGTTTATTGATTTAAGTGGATGAGGTCTACTTTGAATTTTAAGGTGTGACTTTTGTTTCAGTTTGTTTCTTTTTTTCAACAGTACTTTGTAAATTAGCAGAGGTCATCCACCAGCGGCCAGAAAACACCTAAGAAACTGTGTTACATGAAGGTCCAAATCCCTGTAGCCACTCCCCTAGAAGTCCTGAAAATTTTCTGGGTTAAGTCCAAGCAGAAGAAATGTGAGCTCTGCTACTTGTCATCTAGACAATCTGCTTCTCTGCCACATAAATGCAAGAATTATCTTGCCTCTGAAACAGAGAAGTAAAGCAGAAATAGCCCTCACAATGAGAAAACTGGAACTGTTCTATTAAAACTTGGTTGGCACTGTCTGGCACTGAGGAGCTGCTCAGAAACCTCTGCCACCTCATGTTTTTAAAACATTACCTCCAGTCTATATTTAGGGACTGCATTTCTTCTTTCATTTGCTGTAGTTGATAGTTGTTTGGCTTGTAAACCACCTAAGGATGGGGCTTCTTTGATGCCACAAAACCACAGTCACAGCTGGGACTTGAGTTGTGAGGACAGGTGAAGCCACAAAAGCTGGGATTGTGCCTGGATAAGATAGGACCAGCTCTCATATCTCAGGGCTTGCAGGTGATCATATCCCTTTGCCCCTTAGTAAGCTGAGTGTAAGTGGCCTTGTGTGATTCACCTGGTAATGGGGGATCAATGGACACTGACCTGCTGCAGTTTGGTGACGTTGTCATCTCAGCCAGCACTGGGACTGAGAGCTGCTGGTGTGACACCCTGCAGCTGGGAGTGACAGACCGGTGTGTGTGACTGGCTGTAGTACATTTGCATCCTTTTGCAGATATCTTACACAAGAAATGAGGGAAATCTGTTAGTTTACTGTTAGTTTACTGAGTTATAGTAAGGAGCTGAATATGTGCTCAATAGCAGGTGACACACAAGGATGTTTCTGCATGCCATGGGAATGTCTCCCAGATCTTGAACTGTATTTGTGTATTAATTCACTTTCTTGCTCTTTGAATTTTACATGAGCGTAATGTACTTACATGTTAATTGAAAATGTATTGCTGAGTTATATTAAGTTGAACTGGGGGCAGTTAAATTACAAATTGAGTTCCTCTTGTCAGAGGTGATCAGAGCCTATTTTCTGGCCCCACCCCTATATTTTTAACTAGATAATTATATTACAAATAACCTGTTTTCTATAGAAGGGTGCTCCATTAAAACAGTCTATTGGCTTGGTTTTCAGACAGCAGAAATAAAGGAAGCCAGAAGTGGCTGCTGATTGATATGCTTGTATTTTTTATATTCTACATAGGAATATAATACTTCTGATGGAAAAACTATTTTTAGAAGGTGGTTCAGTATGGCGTTTTTATATTTTTGACATCTTTTATCCAGGCAGCTGAAAGAAACGAAAATTCACAAAAAAAGAACAAAAACCTTCAAGGCCAACGGATGGTTTCAAACTCAAATATAAAGCACTTCTAGAAAATATTTAATTTGACATAATTTGAATTTTGCATCTCACAGTCAGGTTTAATCTGGTTGTCATCACAACAGTAATGGACCACCTCAATTTGCAATTTTTTAATTATGTATTTCTTTTTTTGACTTAGCTGATATATCAGTAAATGGGCAAATGAGTTCTTACCTTACTTAAGAGGTTACTTAAGCAAGCATGTATCTTTTGTGATGTTATCAACTTGTCAAATGTGCAAGGACTGCCTGCTATGATGCCTGCTATTAACAAAGACCGTAACACGATATGTTATGGATAAATACACTCAGTTTCCAAAGGGAAACAATTTTAATTGACGTTCAACATCCAGTACTTCAATTAGAATGAGACATTTGCCGATAGCCAGCTTTTACATATTGACATACATTTTTATTTAACTTTACCTGGAAATGTCAGGAGGAGAGTTCAGGGAAAACAGAAGAAAGATGTTAATTAATATTGCTCACGGTGGGATGCAAGCATTGTTTCAGTTTCAAATGAGAGCAGTGCTCACTCAGGCATACACTGCTAATATGTTATAATTAAGGACTTGTAGAGCAAGGAAAAGTTAATGGACAGCATCTCTAATAAGGATGCTGTGCTTCACTCCTGACTTGCACTGCAGCAGAGGGAATCAATATGGCCTCACAGCTCATCTATCATTTGCCTTTGCTTCAAGTTGCTCTGTGTGTTTGTACTAATATATCTGTGTGGGGGATTAAAACTCAGCAAAGGCCAGAAATTAGAACAGATTTAGAGATGTTGTGTAGATGTATGATCATTAAATAATCAAAAGGAGCTTTTAAAATTCTAGATATAAGCTTGCATTTGTTATTTTGGTGTGATAAAAAATTTAGCACATTTATAAAGATTTTGTCATCTTTTATCCCCAGGGCTAAATATTTTCTATGCAGAAACCTTTCTCTCCTGAAGAATCCTGGGAGCTGTAATCTTATAGATAAGCAGCTGGAAGGTACACTGGCTGTAGAAACTAAAGATTTGAGGAGGATTAGTTTTTCCACTTTTGCCATTCCCCTTTGTCTAAGTAAAAACCAAACTGTTAATTCACAGGTATCTGAAAATTGTAATCATTAAGTACTTTACAGAATAAAAATTCACTGTAGAGAAAATAAATTAGGTAAGGGTAATTTCGTGGAAGCCATAGATAAGTATTTATAAGGATGATAATGGTAACAACAGGAGGGATCCACTTTTCTTCATTTGTTATGAGGAAGGTTATTTAAATCTTTGATCTCTTGAGTTTTGCTCAAATTCTTAAAGCTACAGCTATCCAACTGGAAGCATTTCTTATGAAAGCAAGTATGCTCATGCTCTGTTGGTAATATGGATCTGAGGATGGCATTGCTGCTCCCTAGGTGGGAAAATAAGTCTTGTACTTGATTTGAGTTATCAAGTGAGCATCTGAAATTGCTGCTTCCAGATGGCTACTAGCTGCTCCTCCATCTACTTGTGAAAAGAGATTGTCAGACCTTGTTTTGGTGATGATTCATCCCTGACTGATAGTTTTACATAATTACATGATTCTCTGCCTCACATGAACCTGATATTTTTGTGTTGTGGAAGAAAAGTCTTTCACAAAAAATATACAGAATTATTAAAAACCCAAGCTTTATTTTTCATCCGAGGATTTCTAAATATTTTTAAAATTTAAATACATTAGGACTTGTAACAATGTGTCTGCTAAGAAAAGACAAGTACTATTTTACTAAACTTTATGCTTTGTAAAGGTGTGATAATGCTGTGTCTCATGTAGGTAGTCCATTAAAATTCCTAAATTTCTCATCAGGAAGACTCAAGATGACTACTTTGTGTCTTGTACAGCTCATTATGTCTACCTAGGTACAGGCAGAGCATCTCAAATTTGTCCCTACTGAATCATGTCCTTTTTATTATGCCATTTTTCCAATTTGAAAAGATTATTTTGATCCTAATCTTGGGGCTTGAAAGAAGTTGCAGGCCCTGTGTTGTGTGCAGAGAAACATCATACTTGATAAGCATTCACTAGGTTCCATCATCTAAATGATTAATGGAATTACTCAATTAGTACTACTAGACCCAGGGCAGACCCACCTCACAGTCTTCCTTGATTCTGCCTTTTCTGCCATCCTGTTTTGACATTTATCCATTGCTAAGTCTAAATATGTTTTTCAAAATAGTTTTAGCAATTTCAGAGGGTTCATTTAGACTTGCTAATTAGAGTGTCATGTGAGATGAAACCAAAAGCCCTGGTAAGGTGAAAATAAGACATCTACTGACTTGTTCCTTTGCTCAAGGGCTCTTATCTGTCATGGAGAAAATCAACTTGATTCAGCAATCTGTTATTTAAAAATTCATGTTGACGATACTTATGTAACTTGTCCTATCTTCTGGGTGCTTTTTATTTTCTTCAGTGTTTTTCTGAGGTTTCAGCTTAAACCAAGTAGTTCATATTTGCCAAAACTTTCAATTTTCTCTCATTCTGAAGAAGAGTATTTTGATTTGCTTTTTCCAACCTCCTTGAGCTACATTTCTTTCCCACAAGTTCTCTTAAGTATTAAGTGCTCTAAATTTCCTTTAGCATGCTTTCAAAAAATTAATTTCATCAGCCCTGGGATTTGAAAATGTAGAATATGGTTAAATGCTCACTTCATTTTAGCTTTCAATTTCTTCTTTTTCCTAGTGCATAGTGATTAATTTTCTGATCACGGTTCTCTTTCTAATGAAAAATGAAATTGAAGGAGTTTGAATGTTTTCTCATGGTCACCTATTTGTAATTTTCCTCAGTAAGGTGTAATTCTTATTTTCAATGCTTTTATTTTTATTTTTTTTTTGTATTTTAAAAAGGTCCCAGAGAAATCCACGCATTGCTTAATCATGTAAAAACAATCCATGTATTTTTCCTGTGGTGTAACTTTGATGGCTCTTATTTGTGAACCAACTGCAGGATTTTTTTTTTCCCCCCAGTTTTTCTACCCAAAAAATTGTACAAATACTTTCAAAGTCTACATGGGTAATTTTTGTCATGATGGTTTGGGTTGGAAGGGACCTTTAAAACTTGTATTTTCTAAAGCCCTTGGAATGAGCAAGGACATCTTCAACCAGATTAGATTGCTCAGAGCTCCACCCAACCTGACCTTGAATTTTTCCAGGGTCGTTCCATCCACCACCACCCTGGGCAATCTGTGCCAGTGTTTCACCGCCTTCATTGTAGCAAAATTCTCTCACACCTAGTCTAAATCTACCCTCCTTTAGTTTAGAACCATTACCCCTTGCCACTTGTCACTACTGTTATATATGGACCGTCTTCTAAGGGAACTCTAGGTGATCTAGCAACCATAGAAAGAGAATCTGGGAAGGATTGAACCATCTGTTTCATGACTGTTTTCATACTGTTTCTGTGTCTCTATAGCACATCCTTTTCATCTGTTCCTTTATGTTACATGCTACACTTTTACCTTTCTGACTTTTGTGCCATTGTATTCTTGCTATTTTTATATTCCTACTTACTAACTTGGCTTCTAAAGTGGTTTATTTTGAAGACCTTGTGATTTATCTACCCGCCACATCTCTAGGCACAGTGAAATGAGACTTTCCAGAATCCAGTCTTCATTGGATTTCTCTTAGGAAGAAATAAGGACCTTTGGCATTTGGCCATCTTTTGCACCCATATCTCCTTTGACAGGTCTTGAAAAGCCCTTATTTTTTACCAGAACAAGCTGCTGAGTGTATTTCTCTATTGCTGTCACATGCTTTTATATAAATAACCAGCCCAAAGTGTCCTGCTGCATTCTGCTTCCAGCGAGCATTTGGTAGTTCTCTTTTACTTTGTACTTGGTGTTCTTGACTTTTTTCCTTTTTTTGGTGTAATTGATTATAAAGCATTAGAAATCTGGAAAATGCTGTTCAGTAGTGTATGCATACATACAAATATATACCTAGAGAATTGTTTATGCCTACACAGTGCAAACAAACTGCAAGGAGAATGTTGATTTAGCTTTGTTTTGCATTCAGAATTGGCAAAGGTTAATGCCTGCTCTGCAGTCTAATGATGTTACTTGAAGACTGTGTATTTTCATGATATCTAGTCAAGTTTTATCATTTGCAGTGAACTTAAGGAGTTAAACACTGAGGCAATGTCTTTTAATACATTTTTTGTGGTAGAAAATGTATGCTGGTGCTTTGCCTTCCTCTGAGCATTTTTGCTTTCCATGGAATTTCTGAGCAGCTGAGTAAGGTATGAATTTATTTGCCAGTAAAAGCTGAGATTCTTATCTTGAAATGTTACAGGACTTGAGTTTGAGAGCAGCAAAATATTTTGGCATATGTGGTAAAAATTGCAAGTATCAAACAGCTTCTTAATCTAGGTGAACTCACATAACAAAGAGTATTCTTTTATTAAAACCAGTAACTAATCTAGATTACATTATACGGATTTTATCTTTATCTCCAGAATGGCCCTGTACTACTTTATAATTTCTCCATTCTGTTTCTGCCATTTTGACATCTGTTACTGGGGTTTTTTTCTGTGGCAAGAGTCACAGAACTTCTGTTGTTGATTGTTGCAGATGACAGCTGAAAAAAAAAATCAAAGCAATTTGTATTTAAAAATCATTAATATATGGAAGTTGGATAATTATAGCTCCCTTGCATCTATCATGAAATTTGTGGCTTCATATCAAACACAGTTTGGTGCATTTTTCTCACATGCATCCTTCAGGTGGCAAAAAAGAGAGCTTCAGAGAAGTTCAGGAGTTTGCTGGAAGCTGTAAAGGGCCTTCTCCTATCTGAGTTCTTTCTGTGATGCAATCACTGCCTTTCTCTACAGATAATCCCATTTATCTGTACCTGACTTACGGCTTTTGGTCAAAGTAGAGCGACTCCCTCTCTCTTCAGTACTGCAGTCGTGTAGTCTGGCTAATGAGAACTTTCACCTACTGTCTCTGTTTCTCCTGAGGCCTCCACCAAATGCTGAGGACACTGAAGCTGCTAAACATTACTGCATTTCCTGTATTTTCTTCCCTAGGTGAAGGGAAACACCTTAAGGATTCCGTTTTCTTGCCCGTCTTCCAGTGACACACAGAAGAGAAAATTGGGGGGAAAAAGCATTTAGATAGGGATGGCATGGACAGAGACTTCGTTCTAATTTCCATTGCTGTTGCTTACCTATGGCATTTCTATTCATGCAATCCCTGTGCATTAGCAATTGGATTTATATATGTATCCTCTGCATCAGCTGCCAATTGCTGTTTATATAAATAAATGCGTTTTTGCTTCATCAAAGCCTCTTTTGGCTCCCTCATTTTATTTTCTTGCTGTTTTGAAGTTGAACACATTTCTGAGGTACCAGATGGCCAGGTATTAAATGCACAAAATGCATTATTTCCTCCTTCCCTCCTCTGCAGCAGTCTGTTTCTGTTTAGCTATGCAAATAGGAGTGGTTGACATTAAAAGCAGGAGTTGCAGCTGATATAGACCCCAATAAAATCAGGTGCATTGAATATGTCTGAAAAGTCAGCAACTTTTAGCATTCTTAAGCTGCTTAGAATAGTGGTAAATATAACTGTTGGCCGGAGAGAGAATATTTATCCGTTTTGTGTTTCATGCTGTCTGCTGGGAGGGCGCAGTTTGGAGGTAGAGCTCTTTTTTAGCTGGTTATAACATCTGTTACAAACAAGCTGGAGTGGTTCAGAGCTGATGTGACAGAAATCATTCTCAGCTGTTAATGAATTGAGGTGAATTTTAGCATGAGAGTGTAGGGAGTTCAAATAGTTAACCATGCTGCTGTGGACTTGCTAAAGCTACAGTATGAAATTGGTATTCCCTTATGGAGCTTTAACCTTGTGAAATGCAGATAAAACTAAAAACTCCTTGCTGCTCATCTCACCTAATGTCCAGAGTTAAGTCTTGTGTGAGTGGGGTTTCTCTGAGTGACAAAAAGGTGCAAGTAAGTAATGGATTTCTGGTGTTTTATAATTAACTTTTCAAATTAAGAGTAGTAGAGAGTTTTTGCAGACACATTTTAATTAAGCTTGTCTCAGCAGGCAAAGTAACATAATGGTCCAGTTTTACCTGGTAGTCCCTGTCCTCAGACTTTTGCTTCACTGGTTTAAAGCTGAACATTTCATTTTTGCCCCTAAATTTTTCAAGTAAGACAATGTACTGTAGAAAGAAAAATGAGTTTAATAACTTTGAGACTTTTAACATTTCTTGATATTTCATATGAAAATATGAGGTATGATATCTTATGGCTTTATATAATCAAGTATCTGAGGTAAATGCCACAGCTTGATAGATACTATTGGTTTCTAAAGTATTTTAGTAAATCTCAGGGAAAAGCTCCTGGAAGGTATGGGGCCTGCTTTATACAGAGGTTGTAGGATACAGGACTACTGAAATTACTTGTGACCTTGCCTGTCATTCATTAGTGAATGCAGCAGCAGCAGCATTAATCAAAACGTACTCATTGGAGAATTTTCATCTGTGGCATATTGCTCCCATAACTCTTCCTGTGCTTTTCCTAGTGTCAGCAAGATCTGACACTTTTAGAGCAGATGTGTAATTTCTGAAAATATTTGTAATGCACTTTATCAGGCGTGTGTATGACACAGGAGATGCTATGATATTCAGTTTTTAGCATGTACAACATTTTATGGTTTGTAGGGGCTTGACCTCAATTTATTTGCAAAATATGCTTTTGAATACTAGCACAGAAGCTTTATAATACAAAGTATTTCAGTCTCCCATACTAAGTTGGGTTGGTGATCTGTCATAAAAATAGCAGACAATACATTTTAGTCCATGAGATTTACTCAGTGAAAATGCAGAAGCACAACACCTTGAATCAAATTGATGCATAAATCCTACCGATTTCAGCAAACTGAAGATATCACCTGCTGTCTCTCTCACCCTGTCATGCCTGCCTGTGACACCTCAAGCATAATTGTCTTTTTGAATCCTGGTTCTGATGATGATGTTACCAGTCTTATGCCTTATTGCTTCTCATCCTGCATGTCTGTTCCAGCACCTCATCTCTGTACAGCAAAGTACGTGACAGAATTCCATTCTTTTTTTCTGACAAAAGTAGGTCAAGAGTAGTTCCATCCCTGTTGTCATCCACGGTTTGCACTGATGGAAGGAAATCTCTTAGCATCTCTTAGCATTTAATGCCTTGTTATTCTCACTTTCACCTCTTGCTCTCTGTCTCTTTGCAAAGAACAAAACCTTACGTTTGTAATGTAGGGCTGTGTTTAGCAGGAATATTAAAACATGTTTGCTTGGGAGTTTATTCAGGAAAATAGGTGCATTTGTTACTTGGCAATAAATCCTTTTAAGGATAGCCATGTGATGAGAACAGCAGGAAATGTGAATGGAAAGCCATCTGGTCCGTGCCACTACCCCCGAGGATACGTCTGTGCAGGCTGGAGTGACTGTTGTGGCAACAGTGTGTTTGTAACAGTCCTGCTGGGTTGTTCTTGCATTTATCCTACCTGTGCCTTGGCCTTAGCCTGGGGCCCTGGTGTGGGACAGAGCCGTGTGTGTTCCAGCTTGGTGCTCACACTGCCGAGAGCTGCTGTGCTCCAATGGGAACAAACAGGATTACTGCACTCTGACCACACAGTGGGAAGAGGTTCAAATATTGTCCTGCGCTCTCCTGCATAACCTCAGCCCTTCTCCCACAAGAGGGAGACAGATGAACCTAAGGAAGAAAGTATTTGGTATGAGGAGATCCTAATTAGCAAGGAACTTTACCATTCTGGAGAGAACAAAACTCACAGAGCGAGTAAATATCAATAGTGTGGGAACATTTGGTATGACAGAATGTTTTCTTGCAAAGGAAAGAGAAAGATACTGTGTAAATGTGATTATAGATTTTGAAGGAAGACAAAATGTTTCTCAGCTAGATTCTGGCTGTGTTTATGTTTGCACATAATGTGCTGCAATTGGAGCAGACCTACCAAACAAAACACTTGATTTGCAAACCTGACATCCAGGCTTGCACAGATCTCAGGAGGTGCTTTCCCTTGGAAGACCTCTGGTCCAATGCCAGGGCTTGAAAGCCGCTAGTGCTTATTTCCAAGAAAAAGGCAAATGTGTGCACTGCTCTGTGGAAACCAAAGAATGTTCAGGGAGAGTGAAGCAGAGATTTGCTGCAAAAACATATGTCTTGTGAAATAAAACAGTACTGTAAATACACCTTCCTCTCATTTTTCTTTGTGCCAAAGATTGTGTTTGAAATGTGAAATTTCTTATGGAAACCTCATCCAAACTTAAGTTTTGTCTGAAATGTGTTTCTTAGTGTAAAATTAAAGGAATTTCCTGGACAGAAAGGCAATGAAGGTGGCAGTGCTCTACTGACACCATCTTCTGTTACTGAAACGCTTACCAGACCCTGAAATATATAAACTATATATAAACTACTATATGATCATTTTGTAGAAAGGAGGGCAGAAGAGGTGAAGCCTAGTTTGTTTGTTTGGATATTTTATTTTAATCATGCTGACATATTGTCAGCATTTTTTAATCAGTGCTGACAATATCCTCTAAAACAGAGCAAATGCAGAGGTGCTTTTAAAACCAGGTTATTATTGACAGTCACTGCTGCACTCCTCAGTTCCTGAGGTGCTTTGTTGTTGTTGTTACTGTTCTATTTTTCAGCAGTATTCCTCCTTCTCAGGGTTATTGATTGTTTCCCACAATCAGAGCTGAGCTGCTTCCCACAACACTGTCTTCAGCTTCTGTTTCTGCCTGTTTTCTTTGTGCAGGTTTGTACATCTGTCTGATTTCACTTTAACCTTTACCTTCTGTGGACCTGAGATTCTGGCAGATCATCCAGAGCTTTTCTATCTACTTTTTTTCCCAACCCATTTAAGGGTACACTTTCTCATTAGGAATAAAAGCAAAGCTAAACAAACCAGTAAAACTTTTCAATGCAATAAAATTGTGAATAGTTGAGAAAAAACGAGATCAAAAGAGAATATTTATCACTTTTTTTCTTCATACATTGCTGCATGGATTAATGCAAAGTTGTTTTGCTACCCAGTGTAGAGATAAAAATGGAAGTTTGTGAAAACAAAAATGGTTTGCTCTCCCTCCTTCAATACAATGTCTGCAAAAAAGATTAGGTCTGCATAGTTGACGCAAGCAGCAGAGGAGTAACAGCACTGCTGGAACTGGGTAACAACAGAAGCCAGGAACTATTTAAGTGAGATAATATGAGATTGCCTCATTTTATTTCCAGGTGCTTTGCAGTGAAATTTATTCAATACTTTCTTAGAGCAGCAGTTTTTGGGAAGTCATAGAAAGGCTCCAGAAAAAAATAACCTTAATTTCTGGGAAAAAGCTGAAGTGCTTCATCTGTTTGCTTAGAATTCTCTACCTGATTTAAAAAAAAAAAAAGGTAGGATAGTAACAAACAGATAAGATGGATTTGTCAAAACAAACCCCAAAGAATTTCGTAAGATCTAATTTTATCCTTTGAGTGGTCTATGCCTACACAGTAAACATGATTAAATCATGTGTTTGAAGTTTTTGAGACTTGGATTCTCAAAAGGAAGTTGTACAGATTCTGTCTGTGTGGAAGTTCTTAACCTGGTGCATACATCAGTAACCTGGTGCAGCAAAACCACACCAGGAGGGGACCTGCTACTTTTGGAGACCCCATGGGCAGTAGGATCCCCTGGTGTTGCTGGCACTGAGTCCTTTCACACTGTGACTTCAGCAAATGTCTTCCTGGGGGCATTTACTGACCAGCAACTTCTGCTTGGTTGGAAATGTTTACCTGGTGCTTTTGAACATTTTGTAAAGGTTTTCACAGTACACCTCAGAATGTGATTATGACATCTGCTGGTGAGGTACAGGTGGACCTCCCAACATGTGAAAGGAGGCACTTGGAATCCAAAATGAATTAGAAAATATTTGGGGAAATAGCCCAAAGGAAGGGGCAGGACTAACTACGAAGGAACAAACACTCTGGGATGTAAAAGGCATTGCCAGCTGTGCTGGAGTCAGTCCTGTCATCTTCTTGCACAAATATTAAGAATCCCAAAGGTATGTTTAGCAGGGAATTTTATGGTAAATGTATGGGAAATAATGCTTCTACTTCAGTCTGCACTTTAGGGTGGCTTATTCTGGAGCAATGCTGTTTTGGTGCTGGAAGGGATCTGCTTCAGCAATGAAGAAATGATGTGAAGAAATACCAGTGAAAAAATCAGTGGTATGAAAAAGGAGAGAAAAAGGGTCTCCCTATAGTGAGAACAAAACCTTGTAGTTTAAACTACATCGTGGGATATCAAGAGGATTCACCAGGATAAATGTCCAGAGCTTGAGACAATGAGCATGTAAATAGATTCCTGGTGAGAAATAGCCTATAGGAATGGATTAGGGATTTTTGCATCTGCCTGGAGGTGGGTGATGGGCTGTCTGCTCTCACTAGCTCTGAACATACATCCTATTTTTCTTGAGCTGCCAGCTGGCCTGGGTGGAGACCTTGGAGAATCGAGAGCCAGAGGAACTGTGTGGAGGAGACAAAAAATGGAAGCAAAATATGTTCAGCTTCCCAGGACTTTAATCTTTGAGTAGGGAAAGACACAGGTGCAACCAAATGATAGGCAGTGCCTGCAGTGTGCCAGAACACGAGTGTGCTCCGTGCTCTGCCATCTGTCACATTAGTGATGAGCTTCACTGCAGCATCTCGCAGGCCTTGCTCCTGCAGAGGGTTTGCCTGCCTACACACTGCTCTTGTATCCCAGCCTCGAGCTTTAAATTGTCTTTAAACTTTATGAGAAAGTTTTCTGTCGCTTTGGTTTTTTACATTGCAATTCATCTGAGGTGTCGCATGGCTTGTGGGGGAAGTATAGAAATCTTCCAGATAAAGTGGTTCTTGTAGGGTTCCTGTTCTTGTCCTCGTTGCTTCCTTGTGTATCCTAAATTGATGCCTTAAGTACAGTAAATCTGATTTTCTAGTCACTGACATTGGTGTTCTGTATTGTCACCACAGGACCTATCCAGTTGGATGCTCCAGCTTTGAATATGGGATTAATTTCACATAGTTTCAGCAACCCAGAGGCTTAGGTATTTAGCCTGCACAACTCTAGGTTTCTCCTTCAGGCAGTGGATAGCAGTAAGTGCCTTTGGATGAGGATTTAGTGGTTCATTTTGAAGGAAAGGACTTTATGTCTGGAAAGAAAGAAGAGAGTAAAAGCTTTGGTTACAAAAGAATGGGAAAGTGTCACTTGTCTTTGATGTGGGAAGTGTCTATTCTTTATTAATTAGCCATTAGGGTAATTAATATTGTGCTGTATAGGTTTGTTAGTTTTGGAATATGCATTGCTTAAGAAGATGAGAAACAGCTCAGTAGCTTTTATAATGTAATTTTGCTATGACTTAGTCATGCATGTATTTTAAGGATATTTTGACTTATTAGGGCATAATTAAATCTTTATTATTACTGTGATATGAATTAAAATAGAACAGCATTAATAGTTGCTTGTATTTCATTGTGAGATCATATATACAACCTGTGACTGAGCTAGAAGTGTGCAAATCAGCTGATTGGAGATTAAAGAAGGTAAAAAACCAGCTTTTTAGGTTCTCTTTCTCCCAGGTTTCCTTAGAACACCTGTAATTTAATCTTCTTCTCTGATACATGAGGCTGTGAAAGAACTTGTCTGACTTTGGTAGGTAGAAGTTACAGAAGATGAAGCCCATCCATGGAGTGCATGCAAATATTTTGCATATTGTTTAAGGTGGAAAGTAAACTGTGCTAGTTTATAACATGCTTAGCATAGTCTTAGCTAATCAACAATGTCAATGAAGTTTATTGAGGATTTGGTTTACCCAGCTTTGTAACTGAAATCTGGCTTTTAGCTGCTTCCCTGTAAATCATGATACAGTCATACACGTATAAAATTGGACTGTTTATGGGAAGAAGTATTTATTGAATTATTTTTTTTTACATGGCAAATCTGGGAACAATTCTTGGATGAACTTAGATGTATGTATTAGCAAATTTTACCTGTCAGTTTTGCTTGTGGAATATGCGTTTTATGCCTTTAGAAGCAAAGCCTTTTGAGAAGTCATAGATGGGAACGTGCAAAATATTTCCCATAAGTTACTTTTAATATGCATTTCTTATAATGAATATATATTAGCTTCATATTTACTTGCTGGATTTTAATAATGATTTCAGTGATGATGCGTATGAAGGGGATGATACAGCTTGGACTCTTGCAGTCACTGTGGTCCATTATTATTGGAAGTGATTTGGGATGACTTCCTATTCCCTTTTGGAGGCTGCCATCTTGTGTTCTGAAGTCAAAATTTCCATTACCATGATTTCTCTCTCTCAACCACTGTAGTTATGAAAATAGGTATTAAATTGTGAACACAGGGAGGGTAAATGCAGTAGTATTTACTGCAATGAGTAGAGAGTAGATAAACTCATATATAGTAATTGGTTTTCTTGAAACAATGTGATCCCAATAATCTTTGAAGGATGTTTATTTTGAAACCCATTGCTGGTCATTGAAAAGACAACTGATGTCAAGAACTTCACAGCAGACTGCTGGATTTAATACGGAGAGATCATCTTCTTGTAGATTTATGTGAGATCACTACCAAGATTCTTCTTACTTAAAGTTCTTATTTAGAGATAATCGAAGTGAGAGGTATGCAGAATTTGATATTAAAGAACATGGTTTTGGAGTACCTCTTCCAACTTCCTCCATGAAATTGTCTTCAAAAATTTAAAATGAAAAGTGAAAATTCAAATGCAGATTCAAATGCCTTTAAAAGGGGTCTATTTTATTCTATTTTGCTGTTCTAGACATGCTTCTAGCTTTAGGCTTAGTTTATCTTCTGGGATATTTTCTTGTGTGAGAAGTTGAATGAACAAATGCAAAGGTTATCTCATGTTTACTGTTAGATTGTTAAATTAAGATATTTCAGAGCTTTGAGGGTCGGGGGGACCCATAATGAGGCCTCAAATATAAGAATCCAGCAGATTTGTTTCTACTACCTTTTGGTGGTAAAGGTGCTGAGCATTATCTTTAATTTATAGCATGAAGTGAGTTACATTCTGAAAAGTGCTAACATGACAGAAAATGCCTAGAAAAGTTGTCAGTGTCTCATACAGATGAAAAGCTGGAGCAAGACTTTTGAGAGTTAATGGGAACAGGAAGGTTTTGGGTGTTTTTCAGACATCAGAATTGATTTTCCTTGTGCTTCTTTACAACAGTCCCAGTCTCTTGGCAGAGTGAGTTAAGCAGAACCTTGCTGAAATATCTACCACCTATCTTTCTGAAATGAAACTCAAAGTGATATTTGGAAATTCACTTCAAAGTGTTATTTTTCCCCACCTGTCATGATGTAAGAACTGAATTATTCTTGATTCTTGTATGAGGGAAAAAAGAAAGTGTATGTGACATGCTCAGTGGAGAGGTATTACAATTGTTCCTGATTCATCCATGCTCACAATACAGCGATTATTTTAACAGGGCTGCTCCAGTGCATGGTGTACTGTTGTGATGCTTTTCCTTTCATGTTTATTTTTAGCACAAATTTATGTTGGGCTGAACATTAAAACTTATTTAATGTTATGGGCTGTCTTCATAGTCACTAAATAAATTAAACCCCCTTGAAGCAATCAATGGCAGGTAACAGAAAAGCAAGACATTTGGATTGTGAAACCATTAGGAAGCATGTGAGGCTGCTCAAATGCAAATCTAAACTCTCACTGAATTATGAATAAAACATGGTTAAAAAGCAGTTAGCAAAGATACTGTTTCCAGAGCCAGTGTATAGACTCTACTGCTGCTTTTAGGGCAATCTGGGCAATTTCAAAGGTTCCTGAAGGAAAGAAAGTAAAAGCAATTCATGTTGCCCATTTGAGTACTTTCCTGATCTAGCAAATCAGAAAAGAATTCTTTCAAAATGCTGGGTAAAATGCACTCTCTTTTATTGGGAAAAAAAAAAGAAAAAAAGGAGAAATTAATATCCCACATCGTTCGTGTTCTAGTAATGGCTGTACCCTCAAAGGTCTGCATGTCACTGTGTAGGTGCAGATCCCAAAGGGCCAGCTGGAATCCAGGATGTTTGGTAGCAAGTTTCAAGCCCAGTTAAATAACAAAACTAGGGCTTGCAATGATGAAAACATCAGTAGCTTTCCCAGAGGTGCAGCCTAAAATGAAGACACAGTTCTAGACAGAATTGCCGAACAGGTGGAAATCAGGTACTTTCCTACCAAACTGTCCCATATTACCATAAGTGTGAAAAGTGTGTATCTGTCATCATAAAAACTATCAGCAGACCCAAAAAGTCCCCAGGCTTGCTGTTATGCTGGCAGTCCAAGAAAATGGAAGGAAATTGCAATCATGTATCACTCTTAAAAGACATCGCTAAAGGAGAACCTG
Organism: Cyanoderma ruficeps; assembly: GCA_008694505.1. Lineage (NCBI taxonomy): Eukaryota > Metazoa > Chordata > Aves > Passeriformes > Timaliidae > Cyanoderma > Cyanoderma ruficeps. Next base: position 6,761,565 of record VZDJ01000074.1, read on the forward strand.
CCACAAGGTGTCATCTCCAGATGTCAGGGGAGGGGATGGATGACACTGGAATTAATTTCAGGCTGCTGTTGGGTTGTTTCACATTGGTTAAGTCAGTGCCTTATTAAAGCAGAGAGCAGAGTGCAGTACTTTCCAAGGAAGAAGCAAGAGGAAACAAGTAGAGTCTGGAAAAAATAAAAGTTGCTCTAGATGCTTTCATTAATTCCATTTGCTTAACTGCAGAAATGGATTTTCTGCTGGGGAAAAAGATTTTTAGAACCAGCTGAACATATCTAGCAAGTCTGTTGCCAAACAACTGGAAATACGTCACACTCCAAGTACTGCAGGAAGGACTGGACTGGGGCTATAGTTAACATTTTTCTCAAGTTCAGTAGTAGAAAGAGCCTTTGGATTACCTAAAATGCAAGAATTGTTCATTTGACTGAAATTGCTGAATCCTTGTCCAAAACGTAGGAAAAAAAATCTATTTTTTGTTCTTATCAGTATTCTGAAACTAATATAATTTCTTTCTTTCAGCAAACAGCAGTTTTCTTCTCAGCCAAAGCAGAGATCTTGTCTGCAATATCAGTTACTTCCTTGTGTTTTTCTTTCAGGAGGAAAGAGATATAACAATTTAAATGTGAAAAGTCTTCGATTTTGTAGGTAGAGATCAAGGCAAAAAGATAGAAATTAAATTAAATTCAGGCTATTACTTGATGCAGCAAGAAAGAAGTGAGTCTCAACTGTTGTTACAACAAACTTTATCCACCCTAAAAAACAAATCCCTTCATAATTTCAGTGAGGATCAAAACCACTGAGATGAAATCTTGTAATATTCCTTTCTAAGAGGGAAAATCTCTGTCTAAAATCTCCCACGGTGTCTGTGATGAAAACTTTCTCTCCTTGGCTTGCTATACTGCAAAGATAAAAGTATGATCCAATAATCCTTGCTTATAAAACCAAAGTTGTGGTTCCTTTTTCTGAACTTTAGAAGTTTCCTACTGTTTTTTTCCCCCCAAACTTTCTCTCAGAGCATCAGGTTGCTGTGGATGGAGACAAATTGCAGCATCCTGGAGGCACACTATCCCATAGCTGTAAGTAAAGAGCAGAGTAAAGATCTGCTCATCCTGGGGCTGTTGCTAATTTTGTGAGCACAATGGAGAACATACAAATTATGGGACCAATGATGTCTCATGCAAGCCAGCTCTTCTTTCAGGGCACAAGGCCTCTGAGTTCAGGCTCTTATCAAGTGGCTGTCTCCAAGTCGCTCTACATCTCTTAAATACCTGTTAGTGGTAGTAAACTGCTTGAAAAGGAAAAATAAAATACCTCCTGAGATGACTTTCTGCCTGAGGGCAAGAAGCACTGGGATGTGAGTGTGCTGGTGGTTTGTTCTCCCTAGCATCCTGCTTTTCCTTTGTGTTGTGTACACACAACACATCCCTTGAACAGGAGGCCTGAAGATTTACCTGACAGAGTTTTTTCATCTGTGTGCTCAGAGGTGAATCCAGGGTAGTTTTGCTGCAAGTCTGGCATAAGGGGGTGTCCCACTGATAATGTTTCAAAATTCAGCTGATTCCTCTTTCCCAACAAGCTATAAACTGCAACTAGGTTATTGTAGCTCTGAAGTGATTACAAGATGGAAATGAGTAGTGCTAAAGCCACTCATAATTTTTTACAATGTTTCAGGCTTTTCACACTGTTGTGTGTGAGATTCTGCCGGTGAGACCCTGCGTGGAGCTGGGCGCTTGCTCTGCAGTGCAGCAGATGATGGGCAGCAGAGGGTTCAGCTGGTTGTAGGTTTCCAGCAGCATCTTGGGAATTCGCAAAAGCAGTGAATTATCAGGTGTTCTTTCTGCCATCCCGTGGCAATCCTGGTACACTGCAAAGCGCCTGTCCTGGCCGGCTTAAACAGGGACTACGGAATGCTTCTGTCATGAATCACACCCTGGTCCTTCTTCTGAATGGAGTTGTTTTTCCTGGTGTATATCCATATGACACAAGTACTCAAACTTGTGATATCAACCATAGAAATTTTTTCCCCCTTGTATATGCAATTTAGTACACACTGCAGCTAGCTGCAGTTGTTTCTTGTTTGTGAGAAAATGGTGATGTTTATTGTGCTTCCTGTGAGGAAAATGTGAAGTGAATTTCTTCTGACTACAGCTTTTTGGATAATTCTATATACTTGATGCATTTCTGAAATAAAAAGGGGTTATATTAACTATTAATGTTAAATTTAAGAAAAAAAACCTCACACAGTTGAGTTCTACTTAATACGCTTAAAAGTATTATTTCTTTAGCTTTTACTTCAAAAAGAATCCTTTTAATGGAATTTTAAAAGAAGTTCTCTTTGGTTTTATATTCCCAGATAAGCCAGCATTCTTTTTATTGCAGTGTATTAATCTTTCTACTCTGGAATGCTTAATTTCTTTAAGTTGTCTTCATGACAGATAAAATTTTTAATTTTTAATGAAAATATGCCTTAAGATAGACCTCAGAACTTAAATTTCTTAACACCTCTGTGGAAAAAGTCCAAAACATACATAATGAAAACATGAAATGTAGATGATTTTGTTCCCCAGTTACTGTTTTCTAAGATACCTTTCTAGGAGTTGAAATTGTATGAGTGGTAGAGCCTGGAGCAGAGAGAAGGTGTTTGTATCAGGCACTACTATTGTAAATTGAAAGAGATTAGTGGACTTTCTGAATGCAAAAACCTCCTAATCTCTACTCTTAAAAACTAATTTTAACTTATTTAAAAGCTGAAAATTATACCTCTATCTATGGGTAATGATATTTTACTCTGTGGCTATGTATGTACTGTCATGTTCTTCTAGAAATGTTCAGCTCCTGAGGAAGAGGAGAGATTGTGTCTATTAAATACGAAAACAGATTTGTGATATAAACTTGGAGAGGTCATTCTGTGCTTTTTGGCACAGACAGTCCATCACATGGATGACATGTGGATGCCACTCCTGGAGTTCTGTAGGCTGGTCTTTACATGACACAAACAAGTCTTCACTGGGTGCCCTTGACACAGCTGATTCAGTTTGTTCCAGGTGAGGTGTCCTGAAACCCTTGAGTTTTCCAAGTTTTCTTGTGCCACATAATTTCTGAATGGAAAATTTATCTCAAGAGGTTTGTTCCAGCCCATAAGAATTGTTAAACTTGTTAAGTCTTGTTGGCCACCTTACTCTTTCGTATAGAAGCACAATGAAACTGTAGACACAGAGCAGTTTTGTATCAAGGTGAATTCTGGATATATAATATAAACAGTGAAATATAAGGAAAGCAAAACAAAACTGTGGCTGTATTAATTCCTTCATTCTGCATTCCTTATATTAAATTATTTGTATTTTGACTTATATACAGCTTAACAGGACATCTGACCTTTTATTTTCCGACATTCACAACAAAATCAAGTAACTTAGGGGTATTACAGTCTTTAAGGCCCAGGCACCCAGTTTATACTGTAGTAGATTCATCCTGTCTGTTTGCTAAGCCACAAATAAATTTCCATTTCTATGGATACAAATGTTATTTCTATTTTCAGCAAGACTATTCTGGAAGAGTAAATTGTTTCTCTGGTTTATGAATCCCATCTATACTCATGACCTGCTCATAATTTAAATATGTATAGCTGTGCATTGGGCTTTATGTAACAGTGTGCATTGTACAGCAGAGGGAGTATTTTGTCAGGAATAGAGAAGGCAATTTGTCACTGTGTCACTGAGTACTTGGCACATCACCAGCTCTTGCAAGCAATAGGATATCTTTCTATCAGGAACAATCAGGCACTAGCATGTTAAACAGGATATAAGTGCAGAGGTTGGATGGGATAAGCTTTGAGTTACTAAACCCTTGCATTTTGTCAACTGATACAGAGTAGATACCAACATTGTAAATGTAGTGGAAAATGGACATGCATGTTAAAAATTAAATGTTCTGTTGTTATCAGTATTTACCTTTCTATAGGCTGGGATTTTAAAATGTTCTTTGGGATTTAATGATTTTTGAACAAGTTTTCTCCTCTTTCTGTTCCCTGAGTCAGTGATTCCTAATGTCTAAGGTTTTATTCTCTCTCTGTCATTCATGCCTCTGTGTGTGTTAATTTGCAATAGTCCAGTCCCTACTGGTCTTAATGGCATTTGCTACTCTTCTGCTGGAGTTGAAATGCTGTGTTGGGCATTGTTAGGGGGCTAAACTGTGGCATGAGAGATGTGGGCAATGTGATGCAGAGTCTTCCATTCACAGGTAAAAGAAAAAAAAAGAAAAAAATATTTACAATGAACAGGTAGAATAGAAGGAGGAGGTGGGACCAAATTAATCCTAATATTCTGTGACATATTTTATTACATATTGGCCAAGATTTTGAATTTCTGCCTACTATCTTTTATAAAAAGCAGGTATTAAGTAAAAACCCCAAATGAATTCTTTGCTTATGCTATTAAAGGTGGTCATTTACAGCCCAATAACCACAGAGGTAAATTGACTTTAAATTGATGGTGCCTTTCTGCCTTGTCCCGTGCTCCCCTCATCAAAACTGATTGTTCAATCCTATTGGAATGCTGGAGACCAAGCTGGATTTTCAGCTCTGTTTCTTTTTCTTTCTTTTTTTTTTTTTCCATTTTCATTAGAAGATATTACTTGTACTTTCAAATCTTGATACTGGCATCACATTTCTATTATTTCACATTTCCTATTAGAGTTTCTTTTGAAGACTGGATTTGCTGCTACCTGGCATCACAACAAGGACTGAACAAAACCGCTGTCTTTAACAGAAGGCTCTTGGCAATTCAGTCTTATCACAGACGTGTGTGTCAGCAACGCAGGGCTCAAATCCTGGAGGAGTTAAATCTTCATTCTTGTTCCTGAGCCTGCTTCTTAGAAACGTGTGAGAACATGTGTGCGCCTCTGTGGTGATGTGACAGACCTCACCTTCCCTTCTGATTTCAAAGATTTCTTTTTTTTTTCATAAGAAGATAGCTGAATTAAGGTACAAAGAAAACTTCTCCGCTGAATAAATACAAAACTTCCAAGTTACGCACAAAAATTCTGCTGACTCCTCTATGTGTATTTTATGTAAAAGCCTGAAATTTCCTTTTATACAGTGTGTCAGATGGTCCCTTCTTCCCTGTTTGGTGCAGATCACTCTGTTCTCTGTTGAATCCACCTGATGCACAAAGTCCCATCTGCAACTGCATCCAGACTTGGGACCTGGCATGTTTCCAGGGCGGCTGGCTCTGGTCCCAGCTCTCTTGTTGTGTTTTAGTTCGGGCTCTGTGAGGTCTCATGCTGACACAGATTTGCTCTCAGCTTTAGCATCTGAAGCAGCAAAGGCAAACTCTCCTAAGCCTTGAAATTTGTGGTGAGACTTCCTGCGATCCCTCAGGTTAACTGTGCTCAGTGTTTCACCACAGCACAGGAGCTCTGTTAGCACTCTCAGAGTTTCGAGACCTGCCTTGCCAGCAGAATAAGAAACCTTTTGTTTTGCACTAGCTTTTATTCAAAGCTGGTCTTCTAAGATTGAGCTTCTCTCCAGCCTTGCTTGCCAATTTTTGTTTCTTAGGGCCTACTGAGTGTGGCATGTGCCTAATGAGATGATTGTATCCACTCTGGATTCCAGTCCTGGGATATTTGTTCCCAAATTTTCTCAGTGCTACTGTTGTTGGTCTGGTGCTGGAATTTCCTACATAAGTGAAGATCTTGGTGCACAAACATGTTAATCCTTCATTTTGATGTCCTTGATAGATGAATTGAGACAGTGCAGTGCATCATGCTGCTATCTCAGAAGGATACATCCATTTCTCACGATTTTGTTTATAATTTTGAATACAGTGTGGGGTGTAGATCCCTGAGCTACTGCTGAAAAATCGAGCTCCAGAACCCAGAAGCAGCAGAGCGGTATCAGTATGGTGCTGTACTGGGAATAATTAGCTTTGCTTGAGAGGCAGGCCTAATTAGCCCATGCACAATGTTGCTCTAACGAGGTTATATTCTCTCTGAGACCTCAGCTAATATCCCTGCATGGTGCTGTATAAATGTACTGATATGGCTGAGCTTGGCTCTGACATGATGTTGCATTGCACTGAGTAAATAATGCATTTGAAGAGAAAATAAGGGTCCAGAAAGAACTTTTTCCTTTTTTTTTGTTTTGGTTTTGTGGTTTGTTGTTTACCATATGCATGAATGTTTGCTAATATATGTGGGATACTATTCACTAAGAGCAGCCTGGTGAAATAAATCAGTGGAGCCATTGCTTCTAATTCACTCAGGAAAGAGCTGTGTCATTCAAGCTCTGAGAGTTTTAGACTTATGAAAATGCTACTTCTCATAGAAACGTATATAAAAATGACTGTCTTATAATCATGCAAGTTTTCTGATCTCTATTAACATGCCACAGTGGCAGCAACAGACTTCTTTTTAATTCTGTCAAAATGTTAAACCGATGTGGTTTAGCCAATTAGGAAACTTCCACTATTTTTTCTTGTGCCAAGTTGAAAGGCATTGCTGATGACTTAGTCTGGGTGCAGCCTGTCTTTCATCATTGCTCCCAGTTTTTAGTCCTGTAGAGTCCTCCTGTTCTCCATAACTTTCTGGCAGAGACTTGTAGAAAAATGCCTGCTCCAATGCCTATTGATTATTGGATTAATTTGTGCTTCTGTTTCAAAAGGCTGATTGTTGAGGATGATTTAGCTTCAACTTGGATTTTGTATTTTTTCCCCACTGTTGCTAGAACGTTTTCCTAAAATATTTAAAACTAGTCCCAAAGCATGTAAAATGAAGTGTCCTGAGAGATGGGATGATTCAAGTAATCCCCAGATATTTGCTTTGTGAATTAATTTCTAAAGCTTTATTCAGACAAAGGGAAACATTTGGTGTTGGAATGCTGCTCTGCCCTAAGGCCAGACTCTTCCTGAACAGGGAACAGCACAGGCAGGGCACCAGCTTAGGTGCTGGGCATTTTCCAGGCTGTGGGTTCTCAGCTTCCCAGCAAGCTGTCCCGCAATTCCCACTTGGATAATTGACTCTGAGAGTAATGCCAACAAAGTTATTTCAGAAGGGTAGGGAGGAATGTAATACTTTCCCATACCTTTGCCAGGCTCTGAATCCCGTTCATGGGCAATATCATAACACTTGTCGTTTCCACTGAAGTGCTGATTTCACTGGGCCAGTCCAGTCCTTGTCTCTCATCAGTGTGGAAATGACATTGCTACTGGTGCCAGCCCTAAGAGAACCAAGGAACTTTTTTGACATCTGTGAAAAAAATCTCACCTATTGCACATGCACTGAGCAGAAGTTGGTCTTGTGTTGAACTTGGGTATTATATGAGGAGGGCAGTCAAGGTCACTAAGAAAAGGTCGTGACAGTGCCTTAACATGGCAATCTCCATGATGTGGGGCTGATTTTTTGTTATGTATAACTTCAAGTTCAGCATCCAAGTTGTTTATGAAGGTGTTGAAGAGCACTGGCCCTAAAAGGAGCCCTGCTGAACCCCACTAGTGACAGAGAAGAATTTTATAGACAAAACCTTTAGCAGTAAAATGGAATCTCACTGTGACTGCATATTCCGTGGCTGAGATACAAGTACTGAAGGAGTTTTTACAGTGTGCCAAAGTTTTTTAAAGAATATCGTAGTATAGTAGTGCTCCAATATCTACTATGAAAAATGAATGGTAGGATTCCTTTGGTGGTTTATGAGAATGTTTACCTATTGGTAAGAAAAATTGATTCAATGTTCTCCCCTGTAATTCTTGCTTTACTGTTGACAGAATTTTATGAAATACCAGTAGAAACTATAGTCTTTAATGAAATACCTTATCACATACTGAACACACTTGGAATCTTTGGGTTTCTCCCGTTACATTGCATTTTTTATTGTTGCTCTTCCAGCGTATATTTGTATAAATTCTTACTGTATCACTGGGATCACTGAAAGGAAGAAAGAGACTCTGAAGCATGAAAGTATTGCTCCTGTTCATATTTCTCTCAATTCTTATTCAAGTGGGTTTTTCTTTCTCCCTACATGCAAACTTGCTTTATTTATATCAAATACTTAAACCCTTCTGAGATTTTCTTTCATTCTTTTCTTGGTCTATTTGATTATGTTTTATGTCTGTTTTCAAGGATAATTTTTATCTAAAAAATAGCCATGGTGTCTTAATATGAAACATGATTTATTTATTTTATTCTTGATAACATCATTTGTGAATTTAGTCACACTCTGAGTGCACCTAGCTAGAATATTAATTTCCTACACACATGAGAGCAAATAGTGAGATGTACTGTTCATCTTGATCATGAGGTTAAGTGAATTCAGCTACTGTGGAGTAGAATATAGCTGCACAATTCTAATTTTGTTTCTTCCTGTTGATGACCATATTTAGATCTAGAAGTAATGTTTTTACAGGAAAAAAAAGCTGAAGAGAGAGGAAAGAGTGAAACAGAACAGTAATTTTCTTATGTGAGAGCTAAGCATGTTAAATATTACAATATTCACTTTTAAAGCAAATTAGATCAAACAAATCACTGTACTTTTGATCTGTTTCAAAGACTCCAGACATTTTTGTCATAGCATTTTGGCTGTTTCGAGTGTTGTTGATGCCTTGACTTTTAACAGAAACAAAACAACCCTGCAAATATTTCTGTCTCTAAGCAGAATACAGGATGAAGACTATGGCTTTACTGACACCTTTGCTATGGAACAAACACATTTACTTTTTAAAGCAACCTAATTGATTGCTAAAAGCAACCTAAGGTATCCCTACAGCAGCACTGCAAGGTTAATATGGACCTGCATTCACTGAGTGCCCCAGCATGTCCATTGTCCAAGTCTGGAAACCTCTATATTGAGTTGGAAGGCTTTTAAAAATGTAACAGTTAATGTTATTGGGGTGATGCAGGTCGGTGTTTTCAGGGCTGGCAAATGGATTAGATTGCAGCACACAACATGTTGTGAGTCTGCACGTAACTGTGTCCCCACTGTATCCTCCAGCACCTCAGCAGAAATGTTATATTGCAAGTGGTTTTGGTAACCCACCAGATGATGAAGGGTTTGGTGCTGGGTTTCCTTGAGACCTCAGTGAGGACAGTAATTGGGAATGCTCTAGGTGTGCATCACTGAATTGGGAGAAGAAATTTATCCAGTAGAAAGCTATGCAAAGAATTGTCTGCTTAAACAAAGATCTACTGAGCTGTGGAAATCTGAGGTTAGCAACTTACAGATGAAAATATAAAATGGAATTCTTGTAAATGATGATGGATGGCATGATTGTGCCTGTCTGTAATTCTCCCACCAAGAAGCAGGGACAGGCTCCTCATACAAATACTTTTGCGTCCCTTTGATTGCACGAACGTTCCTAATCCACTACATGCACTGGGAACTTGTGCTCCTTCTTCAAAACTTTCAGGCTATTCTTCTACAGGTCCCATTCACCACAGCCCCATGGATTATCCTTAGCAAGACACACTATTCCATACCCAGGGAGGGAATGGGTGTGTTACTGCCATGTGCTCCTTGTGTCCAGCCCTAGAGCAGCATTTCCCCAAAGGGATGCTTGTGCTAATATCCGGTTCTGCAAAAGATCATTATTCTCAGTGAAAAGCTAAAAATCAGCTTGGAGAAACAGAGTTTCTAGAATATTTTAAGGTGGAAGTAGTTAACTGAATTGCTGGGGAAAATTGGAATTGTAGGGAAGAAGATGAAACAAGATTTGCCGTAGCTGACTGAGTTATGCAGCTGGTGCCATTAGTCCTGGGAAAATACACGGAATCCTTTGCATATCGGTCAGCTGGGACAGAACTGCAGTGGGTATGAGCTGAATGTGGATGTGCCTTGTGGATACTTGGATCAAGCTAAGACTGAATTTGATGTAGCTCTGAGGTTAGCCCTAGAATAAAAGCTCTACTTAAAAGATCACATACACATTTGGGAGTTGGAATTGATTATTGTAATTTGATCTCCCCTTCCATAGCCTTTATTTTTTCCCATTTCACTTGTGCCTTTTGCTTTTAGAGCAGACTCAAAGGTAATGTGCCAAATTCATGGAATGTTGGTATCCCAGCCAGCTGAAGGGAAGCAGTTTACCAGAACTTGCACCTTGCTAAATATTGTCCATGTGTTCTGTTCTGGACATATTAACAAAAAATCAGAAAGCTAGGAAAAAACCTACTAGCCACATCTTTTGACTCTTACCAGTGGTTTTTGAACTGAGGTAATGATTAATCTTATTTTTACACAACAAATGTTTGTAAATAGGTAGTAAACCCAAAGGAATAATCACGCTGAGAAAGCCTGTTCTTCATGTCAGTCAGTGCCAATTACAGTATTTTAATAATGAAATTCCAAATGATAAGCCAAGTCAGTTTTTCCGATCTTCAGTAGCTTTGGTACTTAGTCTTAAGCCTCAGCTAAAGAAATGGAAGAAAACTAGTACAGATTCTTGCAGGAACATGTCAGTGTTGTACATTGATTTGAACTACCGGAATAATTTCATAAATAGTATATGTATTACATAGATATAAAAATAGATAATTTAATAAAATATACAGCCAGAAGGGTGGTCTAATGGTGGGATGAAGGAATGTCTCATAAGTCAACTCAAGTTTGCGACCTGTCACATTACTTAATATCTTAAAAAATTTAAAATGTTCCAGTCTGGTGTTCTCCATTTTTCAGCCAAGGAATTAATTGAACTGACAAGGTATGAAGAAAGCATTATAAATCATTTTCTAATGAACTTGCCTGTCTGAAATTTAGACCAAAATCTGTAGGCACTTTTAATACAAGTTAGATTTGACAATTTCTTGGCAGTGAATTCACTAGTATTGTGCTGCAGCCAATTCTTTTGAAGTCAATATTTTTCCTATAGCTTCTTCAATGTATGTAGATCACAAGGGTACCTTTGCCATGCCAAACTTTGCTCCTTGTACAGCACATAAAAAATTCAAGGCAGGAGAGAAAATCTTTAGCAGAATGGTTGGCTGGTAAAATTTCAACAAGAGTCTATTTCCTTCTTTCTGCTAGTGGTATTTAATATATATTCACAACAAATATGCAAACTTGGGGATTTTATTTCATCCTTCTTTCCCCTCTTTCTCAGGAGAATCTTTTACCTTAAAGCTTAGACATGTTTGGCAATAAAGCATCCCAGGCAGACACGATCAGTGGTGTGTTGGTTTGGGTTTTTTTCTCTTTTGTGAATAGCAGGTGTCACAAATTGCTGGCCATACTTGAGTCAGTTGTTGTCAGTTTGACTAACACTGCACATTGTGTAGAAATGTTTGCAGCTACTGAGTGAAACCAGCTAATTTTCTTACCAAGAAGATTCTGAAGAAAATTTAGAGAGAGTTGTGTCACTAGTGAGTTGTTTGCTTTGTGTGGAATTAATTACTGTTTTTTGAATATAAAACATGGTGCTTTTGTGCCAAAGTCTTTCTAATGCCAGCAATCAAAAAATTCCATTTATGATTCAAAAACTATGTTGTTCCACTGCTGATGCCTTCACATCTGCCTGAAGATATGTCCCTGCTTGAATTTAAGTTGTGGAATGGCAAATTTAAATTCTGCAAGAAAGAAAGTAGATTTTGTGCTTGTGTCCTTAAACTAGAGTGTTTTTATGATATTATGTGAAATAAAGTTATGCTGAGTGTAGTATTTTATTTGGGAGAGAGGAGAATGGAAGGGAAATAATGGAAATCTATTAAATATTCAGCAACAGTGTTTAGGTTCATGCTAAATTATTCGTGAATACTTAATGGTGGAATTCCATGGCTGTACAGCTGTATTTGTTTTCAAAGAGCTAGGATTTTTCCTGAACATTTTGTTGTGTCTACAGATGAATGAGTTACAGCATCCTGAATCTTAATACAGATCTAGAGCTTTCGAAACATATCCTGCCCAGTTCTTCCCTGTGTGGAAATGCTCTGCCAGTAAAAGGCTGCATGGGATTGCCTTCCCCATTTTTTCTGCCCTGAGTGGCTGAAGAAACACAAGATGAGCCGTCCCAGCTGCTCCATGAAACCATTAATACCTTAGAAGCCTCCAATCTGAATACACTCTCCAAAAAGCAATTTAAAGAATAGTCAGAGGGCATCAGGAGAATTAATTTGAGTGACCATTGATATCTATGACTGCAGAAAATACAGGGTTATTTTCAGGTATGTGCAGGGAAATAAAATTTCAGTAGTAAGACATCATTTTACTATCAGTAAAGTCAAAATCATGATGTAAATTCATGGGCAAGAAAAGCCAAAGTCAAAGTACAAAATTTACACTCAGAGCTTTTCTCTTACCACTTTAATTTTCTTTCCTCCCTTAGAAAAGTTTTTAGATCACTGAAACCTATATTTTCCACCCTTTTTGAGATTCCTGAATCGGCCTTTTTTCAGCTGCTTATGATGGTGTGATGAGAAGTTCTGCTTCTTGCTGGAAATATTTAAATTTTTTTGTGCATATTAAAATTAAAATATCTGTGTATACCATTTCTTACTCTTTAATTTTTTGTTCTGTTACTCTTACTGTTTCTTTTTCTTGCCCTCTCTGCTCGCTGGGGAAAAAGAGCAATTACAAAACCCTCTGCACTTTTTTGTTGTCTGGTTATGAAATGATTTAATTGTTGGAAATGAACAGTTGTCCAACATTGCCTGGTGGAAAGTGAAGCAGTTCATTCACTGACAGTATAGTAAATAATTCCTGAGTGAGATGAAGAATATACAGGAAAAAAAAGAGTTCCAGTAGTGTTTTAATTTGTTTCTGTTGAGTCACAATACTGACTAGCTACCATGCCTTTCATTAAGAGGGCTTTGAATTTAGGAGAATTATTATTCATCAGAGAGGTCTCCCAATTACCAGAGCTTTATTCTGATAATTAAGGTCAAACTCATTAAAAAAACAAAAACAAAATAGAGAAAAGAAAAGAAAAAATGCAACTGAATACTCTACTGATGAAAGTACAAAATTTAGAATTACCAAAATTATTCTATGTCAAACCCATATATAATGTCATGAAAGTCAATCACGTCACATGATAGAGTTTGGGATGAGCAGAACTATTTCTTTATTAAACACACTGAAAAGTCAGTCTCTATCAAAGAGATTTCTGTGTGCAGTGCTGCTGTGACTGCTGAGCATCAAGACCAAAACCCAGCAGCATTTCAGGACTGAGTATTGTGGGACTCACTGGATCCCACAGTCACACCAAATGTGGACACTGCTCTTTTGTGAGGGACTTTGCTTTGAGGGCTGGTGCTGTGACTTCAGTTGTCAAGGTCTAAAGCTCTCAGGAGAGGAAAGTGCAATAAACAGTGTAAAGTCAAATAGATGCCCTGGGTGATTTGCTGTAATGAATATTGAGAAGAAACGTAGTTAAACAGTTCCCAAATCTACTTTATGCACTGGTGACCTGCTTTCTTTCCTCAGAGATGTTTACTTACCAGCATACGCCATGGTTCGAATCCATTTCCCTGCCAACATGAATAAAGCTACAAAGTCTATTTAAATAGGTAACAACGATGATATTTCTTTGTTTCAAAACCACAGAGAATTTTAGAAATTGAATTTTTATATTGCTGGCTTCCAAACCAGCTTAGTAGATCTGTAATCTTAAATGTAATTTCTTTTTCTTTCAAGTATTTGTATGTCGTTGATGAAACCAAGGTATTTGCCCTTTTGAAAGATGATCAGGTGTGTGAATCTAGTTACTCAACACAAATGTTAGCAGATGTGTATATTGATATTGGTTGGGATGCAAGAAGATATCTTTCAGAGAGACAATTTTTCTGTTAATATTAGAGTTCTGGTTTTCACATAAAGACATTTAATATATTCCCATAGGTCATATTTGTCCTCCACGTCTATTCATATAAATATAAATCGCTTCTTACCCTTTAGGATGATGTCACAAGTGATATTTATTATCTAACATTCTGAATTGACTTATTTTGGGCATAAGTGGGAGACAGAATTGCAGTTTTCTGTCCTGTGGCTTCATATTTGGAAAAGGCTGAGAATCAGTGGGCTAAGTCCCCAAAAGTACTCATGCGTGGTACCCGACCTCTGCTTATGCAAGTCCACATTTACACAGCTAAATTTAATTAAATTTAAGCATCTGAATTTAAGCATCTGAAGGTGCCTCTCTGTGCTCAGTAAATAGTGCCTATTCTGTATTTCATAGTTATATTTATTTTTATTTTGTCAGCTTGTGTATGCTTCACAGCATATCCAAACCCTGTGCTAAGTCCATAATTATTATTTAACTGTCACATGTTGCAGTATCAATCACTACAGTACTATTTATGTTTTCCAACATGATTAATTAGTTTACTCAGTGGGGAAAAGTGATATGTCACTAGTTGAGAAAGGAGGACTGGGGAGAATAAGGCTGAAACTGTCAGTACTGAGCATGTACAAACTTTTTTTTTTTTTTTATCCTTGAGGGTTATGGGTACATTATATGAGAGAGGGTTTCCACAAAAGCATCACTTGGAACTGAGAATTACTGAAATCATATAATAGGACAGAAGACACCTTAAAAATCATCTTCTAAGCCTCATCCAACCTGGCCTCGAACACTGCCAGGGCTGGGGCATCCACAACTTCTCTGGGCAAACCTATGCCAGTGCCTCACCACCCTCACAATAAAGAATTTCTTCCTAACATCTAATCTAAACCTGCCCTCTGCCAGTTTGAAACCATTTCCCTTGTTCTTTCACTACATGACATGCAAGATGCCCCTCTCCAGCTTTCCTGTAAGCCCATTTTACATGCTGGAAAGTGTCACAAAGTTTCCCCAGAGCCTCCTGGTCTCCAGATACAACAACCCCAGCCCCCTCAATCTGTCTCCATAGGAGAGGTGCTCCAACCCTCTGATCATCTTTATGGCCTCTGGACTCTGTCCAAAAGTTCCGTGGTTTTCTTATGTTGGAGAGCCCAGAGCTGGGCCCAGCACAGGAGGTGGGGTCTCCTGAAACCAGAGCAGAGGAGCAGAATCCCTTTCCTCCCCTGCTGCCCACGCTGCTGTTGATGAAGCCCAGCAGACATTTGGCTTTCTGGGCTGTGAGTGCACATTGTCAGATCACACTGAGCTTCTCATCCACCCACATCCTTCTCCTCAGGGCAAAATTCGTATCAATTCTTACTTATTTGTTTTTGAGGGCTAACAGGTCTAGCCATAAACAGTGCTGCAGTCTGGCTGAACTCAACCATTGAACTCTGTCTCATTTATCACGTCTCCTGTCCTATGCCCAACAAAAATATTTTTATTAATCATAATAATCACCTATTGGTAACATGGAATCAGTCAGCGTGGCTCCTTCTCTTAGTAACATGGGCTGCAGAACTGCAAAGAGGAATGCAAGAGTAAATAGCTTGTGTGAATGGAACACCCAAAACTGATTCAGAGGATGTTTGCCCAGAACCCGGTAGTACTAAAGCAGAAATTAAAAAGAACAAAGTTTGCTTAACAGGAATATTAGCTGGTCTAAATGGTAGCTAGGGAGTTACCTAGAGACTTTTGGGAGCTTCAAAACAAACAAAAAAGAGGGGTAGCTTGAAAAGAAGTGTAAATGAAGCATGAAAACCTGCTACAGCAGGGAGACAGAAGTGGGAAGAGAGCAGCATCAAAATGGTGTTTGCAGTGCTGGAGGCTGCCCCACCACCAGGACAGTGCCCCCACACCAGCCTGTGCTGTCCTGGGTGCTGCTGCCTCCCTGCTGGAGGCTCTGGGTATCTGGCACTGCTGGGACATACCCTGGCCATTCCCACCTGGCTCTGGAAGGTTCTGTTCTCTGCCTGCAAATTATGCAGCTGAAGAAAGCAGGACAGGTTTGTGCCAAGCTGGAGCCTGCCCATCTCCTGAAGGAGGTGCCTGTAAATAGGAATCTGTACCCCAAAAGAGGGAGATCCCTATACACTGCCTGTGAGCAGGCTGTGTGCGTGCAGGGAGCTGTGAATGTGGCTGTGGGCATTAGAAATTTTGGGGGTCTTGCAGTAGAAGACTGTTTAGAAAATTGTGAGCATTTGCTATAAGTTGGTAAGTGGTTGTGGTTTATCACAAGTATTGTGGTTTATCTGTTCTTTTGTTGATATTGATCCTGAAAGTATAGCTCACTGATTGCCAGTTAATTATGTCCCATTAATAAATCAATAAACTGCTTCAACTCTGATTTCATTTAAACCATGTGACTTGGCTAATTTTTTCTTGTGACAGCACTGTATGTAAAATTGAGGTAAAGGAAGATCATGTATCTAAAAAGTATATAATGAATGCCTGTTTTCTTTAGCACATCAGTTTAGATCACGTGTTTTTTAGCATGATGACTTGGGGCTAGCATGTTTGGATAGCAACATGGGCTTTGTTCCTCAAGTGATCCTGTTGTTATGGGATGTATGGCTGGCTCCAGTAACTCCTTCACTGTGAGTATTTTCATGAACCCAGTATAAAATAACTGTAGTCTTTATTTTTGTTTATGAATTTTGATTTTTAATCAACGTGGTAATCTTTTCTAGTATTTTAGCATTTGTTATCTTGGGCTTCAAGCAAACTTCCATGAAAAGTTCAAGTGCCTCTTTGAATTGGAAAGCACATTTGGGAACGTGCTATTCTCCTCACTCTGTGCTTACAGCCATAACCACTTTCTGCCACATGTCAGTCTAAGCCACAGCTCTGGCAGCCACTGTCTCTGCTTTGTCTGAAAGTGGCCAATTTAAAAAAATGAAATGATCCTATAGGTATTTATAGTAACTGGTAGTAGGCTTTGCACTTTTATCAGATGAATTATTGTGCTCCACACCCATGGTATCTATCTCTGTATCTAGTTTGCATGCCATATGTTAATAAAATTAAGTGTTTTGTCAGTCAAGGTTATATATAAAGGCCAAAGAAGGCATTCAGAAAGCATTCACTCTGAGTATATATGCTATTTTCAGGTACCCAGGCTCACAATTACAGAATTAATGGCAATTTTGAACTTTTACTGCTGTTAGTGGTATTGTGCTTTGTGTTTCAGCTACGTAACACTAATTCATGCTGTGAACTTTGTTTTTGCGGTGAGGTGGTGTTCAGAGATCCCTCTGAGACAGCATTGCATAGAGAACTACTTCATTATGTTTGTCACTCCCGGCTCTAAATGAGTGCCTTGAAAATGAATCCCACTCTAGAGTAAGAAAATGCTTTTAGAGATGTAGTTTATAAGGACTGTTCCTGCAGGTGAGCAAAGCTAAAGGCACTGACACCTGTGTGTTGCTATCTCTAGTTAATGACTTGTAAAGGATGAGAATATGGAAATTCTAAATTCATTGCTAGTGATAAATGATACCCATTAAATAATTTCAATAAAATGTTTCAACTTTGTAAAATATCTGTCAGAAAATACCAGAGTAATATTTGGTTGATAAAAGACTCATGTTGCTCATCTGCAGGCTGTGACTTCAAACTAAACTAATAAACTAGGGGGGCAAGATTTAGAAGAAGAAGCAGAATTCAATGCTTGTTAGAAGTATATGTGGAGAAAAAAAAAGAAAAGATATTCAGGCCTTGGGATGGTTGTTGAGATAGTTTTATAGAACGAAGTGTTTAAAGTTGAAATATTACTCAGAGGTAAGCTGGAATTGTACCAATATAGATGCTGTCATTTTGCTTAATGTTTGCATTTTTGCTCATGGTAGCTATCTGCGGGTGATTTTTAAAATTGATAACAATACATGCAGGTGAAATTCTTGTCACCAGGGTGCTTTTGTTGCAGCAAACCTTCAGACCTGATTTAATAGCAGTCTGCCCAGTAGATCATCATTCTGGACAGTGTAACATTGGCATGTACTAGGTAAAATCTGCTGTGTTAAATTTCACGACCTCAATAATGTATTGCTTGTGCATCAGCAGATTAATTTGTAATCAGGAGTACTTAGAAGTTCTTTCTGGTTTTGGATGTTTTTTGACCACTGTGACTGTGGTGACCACTCTTTTCTGATACCCCACACCACACATTCAGCACAACCTTTATCCTAACAGGCAAAATGATTCAGAGCTTCACAGTTTATGGAAGCAGAGCTGCCCTTCAGTGACACTGGGAATAATTCAGGCTCGAGGCAGACTGGTGTATAGCTGTACAAAAAGGCCTTTCTTTAGCTTGGTAGAAGGCTAGAAGTTTGAAGTCAGGCCTACCCAGTAATTTTTGAAACATTTCACAAAGTTGCGGCCTGTGAACACTTCCGTGTGGACTTGGAAGACAGTTCCTGGGGACTGCACAGAGAAGTCTGTGTGTTGATAGATGTTGTATTCATCTTGGCAGGAGCCATTCAAACTCAGTTATTTGTATAAACTGTGAGCATTTTCTATAAAGGGAATAAATGGTTGTTATAGCTCAATGCAGATGGCATCAGTACCTGGCTTTGGGCTTATGAAATGCATATATGTATTTCCATAGATAACATTTCTCAGAGTTTAACAAACTATTAGAAAGAGCATTAGGGAAGATTTGTATGCTGTGTACATATTTCCAAGACCTGAATTCTGCCCTTGGGGAATTGACACTGCTACTGCTCAAAGGAGAAGCTATCAAGGGAAAAAAATATTGAAAATCCAAACATGAGTGAATAAGAGATGTTTTATTTCCCCTTCCCCCTTCTCCATTTGCAGAAGATTGGAAAATAACTGATATTGCAACTGTAGTGGCATAAGCCACTGAGAAGAGAAAAGGATCTGAGAAAAAGCAAATAATATTAGTGCTTTGCTTTGTATTATATCTTCATCCTAACCTGCTCAAATTACAGTTGTATCGTGGCTCTGACAATGGCAGGGTTGGGGTTTTTTTCCTAGATTAATGTTATTTTTCTTTCAGTTGTCATTATAGGCTGTGAAGTGCATATCTTTGCAAATTTTCTGTAAGGTGCTTTCAGAACAACTGAAAATATATTTTTGTAGTGCATGTAATTGCTGCTATTTTGGATTTCCTTACCCTATAACTTGAGTACATTCTAGGTCCCATAAATGACTATTATATTTAGAGATTTGTTCTCATCTTCCTAGAAGATAGAAAAAGGATATGCAAGAGAAGGATAATTTACTCTGCATTTCATTAGGTGAGAACTTTGAATTTTCATGAGAATATTTCTCCCCATTTCAAATATAATATCAAAAGGCCTCGGTCCTGCACCTTTGTCATTTGGACAATACAGATAATTTCTCATTGTAAATCTCTGTGTGCTGAGAACTCATACATTTGTGTAATGAAATGCACAGGTTGTTTTGATGGTAATTACTTGGTGGTTTGCAGTATATGGTGAGAGGCAATGACTTCCTGAGGTGCAGCTCTTGCTGCGAGAGGTGTACAATAAATGGATTTTGTGGCAGGACCTTGGCATTTCCTGCCCCACGTAGCAATATTCCTTATTGTCAGCCCTTGGTTACGGTTTGCTGCTCGCTGATTTGGAATTAGTCAGGGCCTCACTGAAAGCCTTGGTTCAGCCCTTGCAAGAGGGAATCTCTGTGATGCTTTGTTGCATTTAAAGGGCCTTTGTAGAATTGCAGGATTTTATCAGCACAGTCTGATCCAAAGATTTTGGGTGCAAGAAGAAAAGTCAGATGTCTGACATGGAAAGGAAATACCCAAGAGAAGGAAGTGTGTTTGGAGTAATTTTAAGCACACTTCTTACTGATTTAGTTACTGAATAGGAAACTTTTTTTTTCCTGGAAGCCTTGTTAGCTGCCACATTAAAAAACCCTCCAGTACTGTGCTGCTGCTGCACCTGGGAGATTGAAACCCAGTGCGAATAAATAAATGGCAAGTCAGACAGTATCTGCTTTAATCCAGGGCACTAGAACTAGAGACATGACTTTTAATGCAGCCACAGGCACAGCCCTAGCTGTAAACGCTGTATCAATTCCCGCTGCTTTTTTTTCTCCTCCTGCCCCTCTTTCACATGAATAAAGTCATGATGGAAATTGCACCACAGCTACATCTTCACTTGGGTGATTTGTCCTCTTTTGGCTGCTACTGAGTAATTCTGGGATGCAGACAGAAAGATGATCACAAATGGATGATGCTAACCTATGTGTAACACCACAAACTCTGAAAAAGGTGTGTTGTATAACATTACTACAGAATTCACTATCGTGGGCATTAAAGTTATTAGAAGTTAGTGATAAATATTTAGTTACTGTACTTTTTACAGTCACGGACTCAGAATCTTTAAAATCTTCAAGAGGACCTCAAATCTATATTTAAAAATAAACAACATGAAGGTCTGACATCTGTCATCTATGTATGTCAAAATCTCCTTTGGATGGTTGATATCTGCAGTGTCCAGCCTAGCAGACCCACCAAGAAGCTGATTTTTAAAAGCTTTTGATTTTTACATATAGCTAGTAGTTGCTGGGGCAGAACTGATATTTCCAAAACTGATGTAATTTGAGTGTTAGCCTGCAATATGGAAAAGCTACATAGTATTTCTAGCTATGCTATTATGCAATACATAATGTATGTTTGTATAGACAATACTCTATCACATTAACGTGTACCTGAGGTATTGCATGTGAACTTTACTGTGGCTGATGTGTTGGAAAGGCTAAGCCTGCTTATAAGGCTTGCAGAGAAGTATTTTTATTCTGAATATATCACAGTGTTATAGGGGGAGCATACAGGATCCAGTGAGTGTGTGGAACATGGCAGTATCTTTGCTAAAGCATAAAAGAATTCTGGAACAGAAATAACCAGGCAGTATTTCTGAATGCCAAACAGCTACACAAGAAACATCCAGAAGACCAGGCATTAGAAAATCCTTTTTATCTGAGAAAGCAACCTTCAGTTCTTGTAAGTCTTAGCTCACTGATGTTATTGCTAGTGGAAGCAGAGACAGAGCCGGACCACTGTTGAAAAACAGCTTTAAAGGGCTCTAACTGGAAGAAAATAAAATGCTTATCCTCCAGAGGGCTGAGGGAGATTTTTTCTTTTTCTTGTTGCCCCTTCCCTTTTTTTTTTTTTTTTT
>VZDJ01000074.1:6782738-7002324 GCA_008694505.1 Cyanoderma ruficeps
GTGCACATAATGAATTTAGGGTCAAATTGGAAACTTCTTATTAAACTAGACTACACTGGTGGCATTGCATTGTGAGTGGTTAGCTGGTGAATAAAGTTTTTATGAGCTTCCACATTAACATTTTTCTTTCTTGGTATGAGGTCCCAGTCCTTACCCTGACTGACAGTTTTCAGGTCCTGGTCTTTTTCTGCATTTTGGGATCTAAATCTGAGGAGCACACAGAGAAGTGCATAAAGTATATTCAGTATCTCATGAAAATAGATTTTTTAGTTAATTAGCAGATGGCTTTTCAAGTCCTCTGGAGTGCCTGGTTTAGCAACTTTGCATTCATGTGAGTGATCCCATTGACTTCGGTGGGAGCCTGTATGAAAGGCTGTATGCTCTGGAGCCTTTTGCCAGCAGCTGGCAGGACTTAGAAGGATATTTCCTTTTCTGCAGATACGAGAATAAAAAGATATCTTTATCCAAGAGGCAACGCGCTAGAAACCTGCCTAAGCTCAGTGTCAGCCTATTGTTCTGCTGTTAAGAATGGGGCTGCTGACATTAGAGAAGCACAAAAAAAGCAGCATAACACTTGTGAGCTCTACCAGCAGTAGACCTGTGAATTAGAGCAGGATGTTGACTCTGGTATCTTTTTTTTTCCTCCTTAGAAGCCTCAGCCCCCTCCTTTGGAAGTGCTGTCTATATGCTATTAAGCGCTTAAAGCACATGTTAATAGCATTGATTAGTTTTTGATTCTCAGAAAAATAAGGAAGGGGTCAGCACAACAGCTGCCTTTTGGACCTCCAGAGTGCTGACTTTGTCCTGTTAGTGAGAAGAGCTGACAGTGTCCCTTGGAACACTGTCCTGAAATGAGAAGGGGTCCAGGAAGGAAATCCTAAAGTTGCAGGAGCATCCTAGTGTGCCATAAGACGATCTTTGCTGGTGGTAAGGAAGACCATCCTGGCTGAAGAGAAAGCTTTTACTGGAACTCAGGAAAAAGAAAAAGGAGAGTTTATGACCTTTGGGAGAAGGGGCAAGCAGCTCACATGAATTTGTGAAAGGCAGGTCCTGCTTGACCAACCTGATCTCGTTCCATGACAGTGTGGCCAATTTAGTGGAAGAGGGAAAGGCTGTGGGTGTGTCCACCAGACTTCAGTAAAGCCTTGGACAATTTCCCACAGCATTCTCCTGCTGCTCTGTACTGGGTGTATTCTTTGCTGGGTAAAAAACTGGCTGGATGGCCAGGGCAAGAGAGTGGTGGGGAATGGAGTTACATCCAGCTGGTGGCTGGTCACAGGCGTGTGCCCCAGGGTCAGTACTCTTTACTATTGGTATCAGTGATCTGGACAAGGGGATTGAGTACACTCTCAGTTTACCTGTTGAATGGAGGTGTTATCTTCTGGAGGGCAGGAAGGTTCTGCAGAGGGATCTGGATAGGCTGAATTGATGGACTGAAGACAACTGTATGAAGTTCAACAAACTGAAGTGCTGGGCTCTGCACTTGTATCACAACAACCCCAGGCAATGCTACAGGCTGGGGGCAGAGGGCTGGAAAGAGGCCCTGTGGGAAAGGACCTGGGGGTGCTGGTCAACAGCAGCTGAACAAGAGCCAGGTGTGCCCAGGTGGCCAAGAAGGTCAGTGACATCCTGGCCTGTACCAGAAATGATGTGGCCAGCAGGATCAGGGCAGAGATTGTTCCCCTGTGCTTGGCACTGGTGAGGCCTTGGGCTTGGCAGTGCTGGGTTACTGGATTGGCTTGATGGTCTTAGAGGTTTTTTTCAACCTAAACAATTCTATGATCCCACCTTACTTTTTGATCTTTAGAGATTAGCAAGCTCTGTCTGGCGCACATAGAAGTGCTATAGTGTGCTAGAAACTGGAAATAAAAAAGCAGACAGAAAGGAAGAACTTCTTTAGAGTGACAATCCTTTAGAATATCCCAACGCCTGCCGAAGTGGCCGTCTCATTCTTCCTGCACTCCAGTGGAGACGTGTCTGCCCAAACTTACAGAATCGCTCCTCTCTTTCAACATCACAGGCACAATGCTGTCTGTGTCAGAGCCGGAGGCAAACTTAAATAGCTGTAGATATATAAAGGAACAAAGCGAAAGAGTCTTTTGAAGCCCAGAAACCACTTTGAATAATTTAGAGATCTTCCTTATCATCCTACTGTTTACCTTGCCAGTTTAGATGTACAGAGCCATTGCCTTAGTTTGTCAGAAAGAAGTCAGAGGTTGGGTGACTGGAACAGCTCAAGTTTGACTTCTTCTGTAGTTCATTAGGCACAGTATACTTCTCCCCTCATTAGAAATAACTGGGGGTTTCTGTAGATTTTTGGTATTTATGAATTATGAGGGGCACTTAAAGGGTTTTTTTTTTGTTTTTATTTAAATAGTGCTCAGCTCTCAGCAAGTAAGTTTATAACAACAGATTAGCATTTTGCAGTTTCATGCAAATGTCTTATTTCTTGCAATATACCTTTACTTCCAGGGTGCATTTTTTACTTAAAGTTGATAATCTGTCTTTTACTGAACAAAGTGAGAAAGCTTTTGGAGAAGAGGTGCACAGAGGTTTGAAATATTCATGAAAGTCTAAAAATGGCTTACTGACTTTTGTTTACTATAGATTGCATTGGCTTTCACAGAGATGAGAATTGGCTTTTAAAGAGAAACCCGAATCCCTCCGAACGCTTCATTTTGGGAAGGAGGGGGAGAACCGACACTCTCTGATGATTTGTTTTCATGAGATGTCTGCATTAGCTCTCAAATTACAGAGCTGATTTGATGGAAAATTGCAAGAGGCTGCTCATTTGTGACTGACCCTGCCATCTAACAAGAAGATAGACCTTAGGCATAATTGGGTTGATGCTGATTTGATCGCACACAAAAAAAAGCTTAAAATAAGTCTTAGATCTGCAGAAGCAAGGCAATGCTCCATCCTTAAATTGCCCCTTTTGTTGGCTGTCACAGGATTTTGCTACACTGGATGACTGCTTATTGGAAATCATATGCCTCCTTCAGTGGATTGAGGATAAAGGGATTTTTATTGATGCTTTGTGCTTCTATATTTTGTATGTATGTTTGGAGAAAGAAGCATTTGCCCAACATACACAAAGAAATGCCACACACCTTACGCTACATAACTTGAGTGGAAGCAATAAATCTAGTGAGATTAGATTCCCTGAAAACTTCTCACCCACACGTTTCACATATCCTTGCATTAGGAACAGGTGAAATATTAGATTTGGCTAATGAAGGTAATATGAGTCTCGAATAGTTTATGGGGACTTGATATTATGAATTTCTTTCATTTTCACTAGAAATCCAAGAAATGAGACCACGAACAGGGAGTTTGTCTGGGAAGGAAGCACAGTGCTTATTTCATGGTGTATCTGCACACACCATGGAAGATAGATCTGGATATTCCGTGCTACTGCACGTACACAGAGGCAGCCTGCATAATCTGGGGTGTCTGGGAGACTTGTGGTGGCAGGGCTGGTTTTATGGAGCAGTGAATGAGGACGGGGAGATCTGTGAGATGTGTTAATTCGGCACCTCTCCAAGGCAGTCCCCACTGCTCCTGTGGAGCACAGCCAGCCAATTAAGCTGCCTCCACTCAGCCACCCCGTCTTGCTCGTATGCCCATGTGGATGCAGAGGATTGTAATTTGCAACTGCCTATACAGGTGAAAATTTTATCCAAACATCCTGCTGCTTAAGGACGCAGGTTTTTTGCATCCAGAGTGGTTGGGAAGCTCACTGCTTGTGCTTATAATGGGCTTGCAGAAGCATTTTGCATAAGGCGGAGAGTATTCTGCTCAGAGATTTGATTAGACATGTCTACAAACCAGACTTACATCTCAACACAAACTGGTATTTTAAACAGGTATTATTCTGAGGCCTTATAGATTGCAATGGAAAAGATTTTTAAGGCTTGTTCTCACAACATCCTGTATGATGCTGCAAATAAGTTTCAACTCTGTTTTAGCATAGTCTCAGCAAGCATTGCTGTGTTTGTGACAGACTCCTCCCTTTGATAAGGGAGTAAATTTGCATGGCTGAGTTAAGCCCTCTGAAAATAAGGGCTTACAATGAATAAAACACCAATGTACTGTACCCCTTTAATTACCGTAGTTCTAAGGCAGCATAGTTATAACATGTAATTAAATTTCATTGTATAAATGGAACATGGGCTGTGGTAGGCACATCTTTCATCTTTTGATGTATAATGACATTCAAAATATTCTCTAGTACTCAGTTGATAAACAACTTGAAGAGTCAGGGTCTACAGAGTAGCTTGTTTGATTTTAAATTTGTAAGATTGGCACGTGGTCTCTTTTGACGATACTGCATTCTGATGTGATCCATTTATCTAATGTCATTAACAGTACATGCTGAATGTACAATTAAGCTTGAAACTGTCAATGTCAGTGGCTGTTAAAAAAGGGTTGATAAAAATGAGAAGAGGAACCGCTGTTTTGTAATAAGCATCTGTGTTGCTTTTAAGTCAAGAAAAAAAAATCAATGAATTTCAATATATTACTGTCTTCATTGCCAATGTAATTCAATAAAT
The DNA here is from genome assembly GCA_008694505.1 of Cyanoderma ruficeps. NCBI lineage: Eukaryota > Metazoa > Chordata > Aves > Passeriformes > Timaliidae > Cyanoderma > Cyanoderma ruficeps. The sequence continues at coordinate 6,787,292 of VZDJ01000074.1, forward strand.
ATGTTAATTCACTTTTCTGAACACTGAAGAGAGTGAGAGCTTTTTGTGTCATTTATTTTTGTCAGCTCTGTTTTTCTTTTTTTGTTGTTTTAGTTAGACTTCCCACTTAAGTCTAGTAATAAAAATGCTATTACATTGAAGTAGAAAGGAAATATTCTATATCTCAGAGTTTTAACAAACTGCAGGATTTTTTTAAAATTTATTTGTTATCTTTGAACTTGCAAGCCAGCAAAAAAAAATGGTTGCATTCTTTTATCTTTAACAATTCTCCTCCTGATAGAATAAAATGGGAGCACTTTGAGGTTGAACAAATACAATTGTCAGTCCACATGCTAATTTCAGTGCAGAAATTTCTTCCTAACCACATTGCTGGTCTTTATCATGAAACATGATAGATTGACTTCATATACTTTACCCTATTTAGGAATTTGCATGTTCTGTAGTTTCATGAATCAAAACTGAAGTGTTTCTTTAAGACTTCTTTGACATAATACCATTATCTGGGAGTGAATTACATAAACTGATATGAGAAATACCTGTATTTATATCTCTCTACAAGCATGCCCTTGTTTTGTAATAGTTACATCTGTTTTCTAAATAAATTATTAACATATTGCTAAGTGCAGCCGTATAGGAGAGGCTCAGAAATCATGTTCACTATTGTAGTATCCTTTGCTCTTGTGGTTTCCTGAAGAACTAATAGGTGTGCAAGTATTGGAAAGGAGATGTCAACTTGGGAGTGTGCTGAGCTGTGAGCCCCTCTTGCCATCAGCTCAGCTGCTGTGTTTTGGGAAGGACTGAGAGGTTTCTGCTGATTGAGTAAGAAAGAGCCTGTGTTTGATGCACAAAATCACCTCAGGGCATCTATGCATTAGGCTTCTCTTTTAGCAAGTGAAATCTGCTGAAAGACACCATTGGTAGCCTATCAGACCTCTTCTGATTTTTCTCTCTTAGTGCTTTCCTGTTTAATCCTCTAAATACTACTCAAGAAATGTATTGTCAGAATAAAGATGTATATACCATTATATATATTTTCTGTTGTCTAGTTAATGGCTGAGGTTGTGTGAGGTTGTATTTCTAGATGGATATTTTGTGTCAATAAAATATCTATCTAGAAACAGTTATTCCAAACAAGGCCTTGTAAATGGACAGGAGAGGTACAAAGCTGCAGTTAATATTCCAGGTGATAAAACAGTAACAGATGTTCAAAGAGATTTTCAAAGGAGACAATGCTCTGGCTCTGTTAATGCTTTGCCTTTTTTTAAAAATAAGATTGGTGTTAACTGAGATGATTAAACACTGGCAAAACCAGGAATTACTCCAGCTGAAGGAAAACCTATGTAAGGAACTTGATGCTGTATAAATCTCCATTCCACTTTCCAGAATGGTGGCTGTGGCAGCAGGTACTGTAAACACAGCAGCACAGGTGGAGCAGTTAGTAGGGCTTTTGTTTGAGGCAGGCAAACACAAGCTGTGGAATCATATTTGAGCTAAAAGGGAAGACAATAATGTGAATCTTCCCAGGATTAATCATACCAATGACCTGAAAGGCTTTGCTTTGCTTTGTCCTCTTATTTTTGGAGAGCTAAGTTTCTAGACAGAAAATGGAGGAAATGGCATCGACTGGAAGTCGGTAGAGCATTGGTTGGTCTATACAAGAAATTTCTATTTAAATTTCAGAGTACAAAGTCTATTGAAGGAATTGTAAAGTGAATACAATGTCTTAATACAATGTCAATGGGAAGTATTAATGAGAAAAGTACTTGGACTGAGCTTTGTAAAAGGATTTCTGAAGAATTGATTTTCTAAAAGATCTCTCTTTATATTCTTACTATATACTTTAGGGCAAATATTAAGACAGTACTGTCTGGAAACAGTGCTTTTTTTTCTTGATAAAAAAAAAGAAGACTATTACAATGAAAAGAATGTGCTCCTGTGAGAAGTAGAATGATAAACTCATATGAATAGTACAGAATGAAAGTTGGGGACTAAAAATTTGACTGTTATTAGAACATTCCCAGTTGGAAGTAGTGGAGGAGAGAGGTTTGTATGTAATTTTCATTTACTTACTACAGTGTTACTATGGAAGACCATATGAACAATTTTAGAATTGTCCTCTCCAGGACACATGGAGGACAAGAGCAACAAGTAGCAATGTGCATAACATTAACAAAACATTGCCTGTAATACCCATATGGACAATTTCTTTTAAATGCATTGAAGAAAGTTTAGTTGAAGCTGGAGGATGGGAAAACAAAGGCTGATGATAAGGTTAGGGAGTGAAGTCTCTAATCAATGAGGAAACTAGAGGAGGGCATCCCAGTTAGCCCTTCACATTACACCTGGAGATACAGGATGTTGTAGCTGATATCTGTCATTATGTAGTTGATAGAAGACCAGGGAGATAAAAGGTTCGTTTAATGCCAGAATTAGCATGAGAACTAATGACTCATTTGGGCTCTGGAGCCACCTTCCAGATAGGAGCTTTGAACAAAACAGTGAGAAGGTGAAGCTTGGTGTATTTATATCAGAGGAAATGTGTTGTATGCAACACAGAGGAAATTAGTTTCGTTTTTCTTATCCTACTCTTGGCTTTAAAACTTAGTTGCTTTGCTGCTTGTTACACAAAATTGCACTTCTGCTAATGTGTCAGGTACTTGTGTGATGCTTGTATGTTTCAAGGAAAGCATTCTGGAGAGAATCAATATCCACTTCTGTTCATGCTGTCTTGATAAAAATACGTGGCCATAGGGCCCAGAAAGATTCCTGGGACCTGCTGTGTGGCCCTGCCTCTGAGCAGCACAGAGTGAACCCTCTCCAGTCAAAGCCAAGCAGAGGTGCCCTTACATATGGGTGTGCCTGGAAATGCTGTAGCCCTTGAACTTTCCAGTTAGCTTTGGTGTAAAGCAGTAGATCAAATCAGTAGATCTGCTGTGGAATGAAACAAGAAAAAAAAATTTTAAGAGAGTTTAGTAAGCTGCTACTGAATGCTGTTGTCCTAGAAGTCATGGCTTTCTGAAAGATTTTCACTGTTGGTGCTTGATTCCACTTCAGTGAGCAAATGAAAATAGTATTGAATAGCAAGATCTCATAAGAGTTTGATAAATATGGTGGGTTTTTAACTTGAGATTTGGTGAAATACTAACAAATTTAAATTCTTTGTGTTTAGACATGTAATTTGGGATTTTTTTCTTATATTGAATATAGACTCTGACTGTATTAGGTTTATTTTTAAAAATAAGTAATACAGGTTTTAATTTCTTTTTCTGTTTTACCAGTTACTTCAGGATTTCTCTTTGTATTCATTTTCAAATCAGCACCTTTGCCCTTCTCCCTCATACCTACCATGTTTGACAGATGCTGTTTGTAACCATTCATGAGCTGACTTAAAGATGTCCTTCAGATTCCTTCTTGAAATTCTCCTCCATGGAGCATACAAACTATGCTCTGGGAACCGGACAGTGTTTAGTATTACTTGCCATTCTGCCTGGTATTGCCAAGCTCTTACTTCATGCATCTGTGTCTGAATGCCATAAATACTCCTTGGGGGAGAGTATTTTAAATCGTTATTTTATTTTATATGGATGTGTAATATGTAAATTACATATGTATATTATAAATGTATGCTATATATATATAGAGAGAGAGAAAGAGACATATAGTTATATATTAATATATAGAGATGGCAGGTTTTTGTTGTTGTACTTTCGTATTTTAAACATGTTCTCTGAACATTATTGAGGGTGCTAGGCACTACAATGATACCAATGACGAAAACTGATGTAAAAGCCATGCTGTAAGATGTGTGGATCTTACAGCAATGTTCCTCTCCTTTTTGATTCCTGGTGGTATTTGATATATGCCTGCTACCTTCACAAACAGTACTTTATGCAAAATTTTGACTTTGCATACAATACTATCCTCCTGTAACTTCTGCTTTGTTTTGAATTATTTTAGTTCTGGCTTCAGCCACCATATTGTGACATTTTCCCATTCCCTGAAATGGGGTGCCCAAAATTTAATGTCTCATGTTAAACAAAGCTATCAAGCTCCTATTTTTAGTTGTTGTCTTCTACAACAGATTATAATCTTTTACCATTATTTGAAAGTCAGATGATTATTTGAAGGAATATCCTCATCTTCTGTATTTCATATTCACTTATAGTATCAAATGCTCAGGCCAATGTATCCTGTTAAGAATAAACACTTGATACTTTAGTGCATTCAACTGATTCAGCTGTAGCACACATTTCTCCCTGAAGTGATTTAAAAATTAACTGTTAGAAACTGACTATGGTAGAAATCACAGAAAACCAGTTCAAGTTTTCTAAGAATAAGACTTGAAAATATATTTCAAAACCCTTAAATAACTATATTTAAGAATATCCTGCTTAATGCTAGGAAATTAACAGTCATTTTATTCATTTGAAATAGAAATGCCTTCAACCTTTTAGGAAAAGCAAGAGCAAATTACAGCCAAATTTTCATTTCACAAGTCATCTTCATCCAGGATAAGCCAGGGCCCCAAGGTCAATTCTTCAATTTGGTATCCTATTTCCATAATGTTATTCTGCAGTGTACTTTCATTATTACTGGAGCACTGCTCGCTTTCCTATTAGTTTTATAAATGGCTATGTTAATGCCTTTTTGCAGACAAAACCATCTTTTGTTAATATCCCAGTGGATTTCCTAAGGATTAAAATATAGTTTTAAGCAGCCATTGGTTCTATTTATATATTTTCATTGATGATTAGCCCTTGTCACCTTCCCAAAAGTGGCATTGTTCGAACAGAGATCGAAGCAGTTTTTAAGAAGATATGAGTGATTGGCTTGACTGACAGAAAAGAAATAATTAGAAGCTGGAAAATTCTAGGAATCTTTGTAAAATTTAGTAATTTCTAAGGCAATGCAAGAATAGAAGAAAAGAAGAAAAAAAAAAAGAAGAAAAAAAGAGGAGTGGGGGAAAATCTATTCTGGCCAGGGAGTAGCCTTTTGTTAACACAAGGAGTTCTGCAGATAAAACTGTTTTCTTTGTCTTTTCTGTGCTGTTAGTGGTGAGAAGGTATCAGTGCAGCTCAGCTGGGGTACAGATCTTACCCCTAAAATCTTGCCAGTTTTGTTTTAGATAATTAAATCTTTACTTCAGCAGTTGTAATAAATACATACATTATGTAATATCCAGGACAAAAATGGATGGAATATATCTGCAGCATTTCCTAGTCTACATGCTTGATAGGAGGATTTGTGTTTACTTGCATAAGTTCTCCCCATACCTTAGAGAGAGTGGAAAATAGCATTTCTTGGGAGCCATATTGATGAAATATGTTTTTTTTTCTGGTGTGTTTCTTTTGTTCGGGGAATAAATGATTTATGTACATATAGTACAATCTTATTCAAGAAAGAGGATAATGGAAGAAGCTATTGACTGATTACCTTGATTTTCCATAGTCTACATATCTTGTGAACACTGTACAAGCATTTCAGTAGATATACAACAAAATGCTGTTCATGGTAGCAGAGTATTTTGTGCTGCTGTGGAGATCAGAATAGGATATTTGAGTTGGAAGGGACCTACAAGGATCATCCAGTCCAACTCTCTGACCACTTCAGGGCTGATGAGAAGTAAAACCACGTTGTTAAGGACATTGTCCAAATGCCCCTTGACTGACAGGCCTGGAGCATCAACCATCTCACTAGGGAGCCTGTGTCAGTGCTTGGCCACCCTCTCAGCAAAGAAATGCTTCCTAATGTCCACTCTAACCCTCCATGGCACTGTTTTGAACCATGCCCATGCATCCCATCACTGGATCCCAGGGAAACAAACTCAGCACGTCCCTTTCCGATTCACCTCCTCAGGAAGCCACAGAGAGCAACAAGGTCACCTTTTGGGGTGACCCAAAGCCCTTTCCTGCTCCTCATAAGAAACGTCTTTCAGCTCTTTCACTAAATTTGTCCTCCTTTGGATGCCTGGATCCAAGGACCCTCCCTTCCCTCTTAAGTTGTGGGGCCTAGAGCTGCACACAATACTGCAGGTAAAATTGTCTGCTTTGAGCAGCTGGTTGTGCTCTGCCAGGTCCAGGTTAACACATTTCTGAAGTGGATTTTTGTAACAGAAGGTGTGTCTTAGCAGGAGCTTGAACTTCCTGAGAACAGCTATCCAAACAACTATGTTTAATTTCTGAAATTGGACTGATAAATGTTTCTTACCTGACCTGCTTCATCTGGAACAAAATCAGTGTGCTCAGTACCCTCAAGATGGAGTAGTCCTCTGGCTTTGTTCAGCCAAGCTCCAGCTTGTCTTTAATCAGATATTTTAAAAAAGAGAAACTATTCTGAATTAATTTTTCCATGCGTCCTGATATATTTGTAGGTCTTAGAGACATACAGTCTCGTACTTGGTCATGGAATGCAAGCCCATATTGTTTCTGAAGAAGTTATTTTAGTTGAAATTTTCAAACTTGAATGCTTAAATATGAGTATATGTGACAACTTAATAGCAAATTGCTTCTAGACCTCCTTTGCATGCATTTAGCTGAGTCGCTGCACCTGCTTTTAGGGCTTACCCCTGCCCTGTTCCTGTTTAGGTGCTGATGTGAGCACCTGCTTTGGACATCTGCTCCAAATTCACCTGACCTCACTTCAGGCACTCTGCTGAGTGTGAGCTAAGACCTGACAGGCTCTCCACAGCCAGTGTAGAGAGGCACTTTTGCAAAGTGTAATTCATCCTTCCTTAAATTGGAAATTGCTTCCAAATGTATTCCTCTCTCTTTCTCTCTTGGAGAGTCTCCTCTTGGAGACTTTCCCTGTGCTGTTCTTAATTTCTTCTAAAAATCTCCACAGGTCTTGTAGCTTCCAGGGTATATGTGCTGCCTATTAGTTAAGATACTTTATATTAAAAACTGTCAAAGAAATGAAAGCAATTTCATATGGTTCCCAAATTAATGACAGTCTGCTTGCACATTGGTTGCTTTCTGTTGGCATCTGGGTCCTAGAACAGACTGCCATTCTTAATCATATTTTAATTTTCAAATAAATTGCTTTCATTATCCTTTCATTTACAATACCATGTGTGCATTACTGCTCATTAATGTTTGTCATCTACTTTGCTGAGACTGGGTTTTTAAATAGCCATGGTTGCAATGCAGTAATTAAAGATGATCCATGTTGGTTTTGTAGAAATTATTCTGAAGCCTTCTTACACCAAAAAAAAAGAAAAAAAAAGAAAAAAAAAGAAACACAAACCCAGAGTGCAGTTAAAATCAATTCCTTAAATGTAGGGAGGCAGCTTAGCATAAGGCGTTGCCTGTGGGTAAGATGAGGGCACTTCTAATGCTTCTGCTTGAATGGTGTCTAATGATGGATCTGTGTGAAAACTGTATATATCTGTAAATAATGTTGGGTGTGAGTATAATATTTTACACTCAAGTTGAAGTAAGTTTTTCCAAATTATTTTGCAAAATTTTTATTCCACTCTCTGTTTAGTAGTATTAGTTTCTATACAGCCAATTCCTTCCTCTTTTTTTCTACTTTAGATATCAAAATCATGAAGGGACAGAAACAACACAACAGGGATTTTAAAATTACAGTTTTGGAACAGAATCTCTACCAGATAAAAGTCAAAACAATAGCAGTAACCTCTGCCCTGATTTTGGTCTACCCATCTTCCATGGGTCGAATATGGAAATGCTTCCCATATCTGCATTTGCAATTAGTATTTACTTGCCTGTCACACAACCTGTGCAAATGATTTTATGCACACACAAAATTGTGAATCTCCATGTCTGTGCTTATCTGATATTTTTTATTCCTTTGCTCCTTAAGTGTCCGTGCTCAGCTTTTAAGACGTGGCCCTAAGGGATCCTGATGTGAACGTTCAAACGGAATGTCACTACTGATATGGCACAGGAGTAAAGGAACAATTATACATTATTCAAAGACATTTAAATGGATTTTTGAGATATGCTACTCTTGATGAACTGCCAGAGAATTAGTTATTTTTCTGGTAGTCATATTTTAAAAAAACAACTTCAGGATGTATCCATCCTTACACGACAGCACTTGGTCCCAGGATGGGACCCCTTCTTGGTGGGGCTTGAAACTTGAGCTTTGCAATCACCTGCAGAGCTTTTGTTTGGCACTGTGTGGTCATGGCTGAGGAGGCCTCTCCTCTCTCAGGCTGCATTTGCTTCTGAGCTGAAGAGATGAAACTTCTTCATGGAAGTGCTATGAAACAAAAAGGGAAACGTATTTTGGTATTTTCACACCAAAAAATAAAGATAAATAAAACCAAATTATTTAAATAGGAATAATTTCAAATATATTCAATTAATGATAAAGCAATAGATTCAAATTTATTATTTTACTTATTTTACTGATAGAAGAAAACCCAGTACCTCTCTTCTTGAATCTTCTCTTACTTTATGATTGCTGTGAAGCAAATTGAAATAGGTTTAACACCTTCTCTTAGTGCTCCTTAGCTGAAAAGCCAAAATGGATGCAAACTGATAGAAGCACCTCAGCTAAGGCTGAATCCATGAAACTTTTTTGAAAATTTTAAATTTTTTTGGAAATTTGTTCTTTTGTTATGGTTAATCCAGTCAACTCAGCTTCATGCTTTTGTTCATATCAAGGCATGTATCTCTTCAATTTTTTTGACTTAGATTTTATTTTAGCCAAATCACCTACAGCATGTGCCTCTTTGCTATCTGTGGAGTAAATCTGTCACAAATATACCCCTAAATTACTTCTGTCCAATCTCATATACAAGGTTTGGTAAGATGTGTCACACTTAAAAGCACTTCTTCATAAAAATCGGGCCATTTACTATGAAAAGAAATGCTGCCTTTTTTTTGTTATTAGAAAGAATACTTTCTCTTATTTGAAAATTTTCTGTTCTCATTAATAGTAAAGAATGGAAGGAAATTAAATAAAGAAGTTGATGAGCTTGCACCAGATAATCTAAGGTCATTGTCTAGATAAAAGTGCAGGTTTACTAGTACAAGTGTGATGAGCTTTGGGAGGATATTTCAGAAGATATTTGTCACTGAAAGGACAACACTTATGCCTTTGTGAAATGAATCAATCTATCCCAGCCTGAATGTAAGAATCCTATCCCACTGTACCATAACGCACAAAACACTTCAACCCGAGCACAGTCAGTACTTTGAAATCACATCTGCAGAGGTAACTTCTGTGCCCAAAAAAAGTGTGTTTCTACCTCAGTACACCTTCATCCCACAGGCTCTGTGTTGCAGCAAGGCTTTAACATTTCCTGAAGGATGTGGTATCATCCTAGAAGCATTTTGCAATGCTTTTAAGTTTTTGCATTTTTTCCTAAAACTGTGGAGAAGCGAGAGAGCCATGCTAGTCTGAAGCTTCAGTAAAGACAATTGCTTAAGCAAGTAGTTATGTTTAAGCATAAAAATTTTCCCAGTAGCCCCTGGGAGACTTGCAATAAAAGGAAATTTAGGCATATCTTTAATAGTAACTGCATGCATTGGAGCTTGTACAGAAAGAGGCTGGGTAACTTGACATCCTTCAGAAGTACTTGCAGCCTTAAATGCTTATGAATATTTGTCTTAAGTCCATATTGAAACTTTGTGTGAAAAGCAGAGAATTCTGTGACTGTAAAATTTGTTCCAGGATATTTCTTTCAGTTTCTGGACATCTATAAATAGGAGGGCTCAACCTGCCTTGAGCATGGTTAGTCATTCGTTGAGATAGAAAAAAGGTAAACACATTTATTTTCTAATTTTGGACGTACTTCATTAGGTGATTCATTCTGGTGCAGTGAATATGTCTAAGCATCTTCTTTTACTTATTTACCACTTTTTCCTGTGGTGGATAATGATGTAATTCTGTATGTGCTGATTATAAGATGCAAATACAATGACAGTTACAATTCATCATGAATCTGGATGGCCCCAAATTTAAATTTTAGTAACCAGATACTCAGGAGAGGTTATTATACTAAAAATTCATAATCAGAAGAGATGCAATATGGCCTTTTAAATCCTGTTCAAGTACATGAAGAGTATCAATATTCAGCCTGAAAATCAAAATCTGTGCAGAGATGAGAGGAGAGAAGAGCAGTGATACTGTAAAAGAAATGTTGGTTTTGCAGGGATTTTCTTATTCTGGTTGTGGTTGTGAAGGTTTGAGGAACATCCCTGCTCTTAGGAGAGGAAGTCCCTCAAAGCATTGAAGCTGCTGCAATAGCTTTAGAATAAGCAGCCAACACTTGCTTTTCAGTAATGTAATAGGGGATCTACACAACCCTTGTCTTTCTGTATAAGAGGTATCAGTGATGCCAGTGAATTGCTGAGGACCTGCCAACAATGTGAAAAAATAATCTTATTTATGTAGGTATTTTTTTCCATTTGTTTTGTGATATTAAAATAAGCAGAGGAGAAAACGATAGATGATATTATTTTTTTTTTCTGAGTAACAGTCACTGTCCAGATAAGGTGAGGGCTAAAAGGCTTCTCTTCTTCATACCACATAATATGCCATTTTCATTTTGTGCTGCTTATAACCCTGAGTGTCACAGCTTTCTATTCTAGTCTGAATAGTCAATGAAACATTATGAAGCCGATAAGAAAAGCTGGTCCCCGTTCCTTGGCAACGGCTGTTAAGCAGAGCTGAGTGCTGTTGATTGAGGAGATTAGCTGCCAGAGATAAACCTCCTCTTTTGCTGCCCTGCTGCTTATCTTTCCACCCATAACAAGTTGCACCAAATATGACAGTAGCCAGTGGTTTAGGCAGAATATGAACTTTGCGGCAAACGAAATTTGTGCAAAACACTTTGGGGTGCTGGCGTTAATATCTTGAGTTTATTAAAATTTTACTGGTTGTTTTACGGAATTTACTTCCTTGACTTAGGGATGCACATTCTTATTTGAAAGGGTGGTGCTCCAGATGTAAGAGAAATGGGATGTCCTGTTGCTACACTGAAGATAGTAGCAAATATTCATAACAGTTGTCTCTTGCTGCTGTTCTCAGTGACATTGAAAGAATACATGAGCTACAAAGTAAAATTACTGTAGCTACTAGGCATGTGGAAATTGGATTAAAAAATAAAAATTTACTTTCACTTGATATCTTTAGGAAAAAATGCTGTTGTGTATTAAAAAAACCCCATCTGGATACATCTGAATCTGCTTCACTCTGTGCATGGCTTGGAAATCTTTCTAGTTTCAGTATATCCACATTGCATTTAATGACAGAAGCATTGTTGCTGACTTGAAAATTAGTTCTGAAATATGACTATGGAGAGAAGTTGGTGACTTTTTCCTTCCTCAAGATTTGCATTTCTGATTCCTTTCCCATTTTAAAAGTATTGACTTATCCCTTTGCTTTCATAAGTGAGTCTGCAGTTGTTGGTGGTTTTGACCTTGGGGAGGTCTCTGGTGATGTCCACACCACCACGACGTGTCTCCTGGCCCATTGCAAACCTCTCTGTTGGCCAGAACAGGAGCACGGGCAGGGCTTGTTGGATACGTGGGGAGTGGCAAAGCACCAGCAAAAGTGTGAAACTCGGAGTTGACATGCTTAAGGAAAGTCATGTGTGCAGAGATCTGGGTGAATCGTTATCCATCTAATCAATGTCATAAGTTCAGCAGAATTATTTAAATGCATCTGATTATTGGCAATAATGCAGCAGAAGCTTCATAATAGTAGATTTTGGGTAGAGGCATTTCCCTTCACATAGGATTGCAGCCCCTTTCTGTTAGATCTATCAAAGCATACTAAAAAACAGTGATGGCTTCTGCTGGAAAAGCATTCTGCTGGAATGGAGGAAGGAACAACAAACAGAGCTAATATTTTCTCTGTGGTTTTGTTACTCCAATCAAGAATCTGGGACCTCATAAGCAATATAGTATCAGGAAGACATTTAGAAAGATACAGTTTGATGCTCATTAGTAAAATATTATTTCAGTGGGTTATTTTGCTGATTCTTAAGTCCTGTCTTCCAAGTTATTTATTTTATACTTTGATGAATGTTTTTTTCATCCTTTTGTAGCATGAATATTTTGTTTAAAATTATTTTTATTTATTCTATCTTCTTTTAAGTATATCTGCTGAGTGTACAACTTCTGTACTTAACCACTCCAATTGCAGGATATTCTGAGGGTGTGAGCAGCTTAAATCCAGCCCATAAAGTCCAGTCAAAGAATGGGTTTTAATTGCATACAGTACTTTAAAAAGCCCATTACAACTTTTAAATATACACAACTTAAGTATTTTATGTGAGTTGTATGTATTCTGTGAGTAAAATGGGAAGCAATTTGGGGTTGCACATATCACATCTATTTAGGGGTCTCTTTGCCCACTGTAAAAGCAAAAGAAGTCTTCAGACCCCTTCTTATCATAGTTTCAGATACTGCTGGTCTTAAAAGTTGTGTTGAATAATGGCACACAAAACTGAAGAATAAATACTTCTGAAACTGCTCCTTGCCCTGTTCCTGATCCCTGTTCCCGTATCGTTCCATCTGTCCACAGGCTTACTTAGAGAGACAAAAGATCATCTGCTGTGCTGGAGACGTCTGTGCTGGAAAAGGCATTTCACCTCAGGGCTTTTTCCAGTCCATAAATAATCTCCTTTGCTTCTCTCAATCCCCTTTCCAAAATTTATCATTCATCTTCAGATTTTTTCTCCAGAACTCTGCGTTCCCATACTGACTTTACCAATGCTGCATATTGAATGATGTCACCTCCTCGCTCCCCATTATTGCTGTTGTGTTCATATACCCCCAAACCTTCTTTGTGCTTTTGCCCTCACATGGTGTCAGGCTGAACACTGGGGTTTGAATCAGGCAAGGAGGACTGTAACTGTGCTGCCCTTCACCTGGTGCCGTTAGCAAAGCTGTGGGCAGTGCTCTGGGTCTGGCACACAGTTGGGGGAAAGCTGTGTCAGGACCTCTCATTAGATGTAACAGAAATAACTTTTCTGGCTGCAGCTTCTGATGGGTGATCGTGGTGGGCATGTAGCATCATATTTAGCTATTTCAAAGCACAGTTTTCTTGAAAACTGTCAGATTTTTCATGTTCTTCAAAGCGTTCAGTTGAAACTGTTGGCATCCTGATGTCAAAGTTTGAGTGAGGTGCTTGGCTGTTCCAGTGCCCGAGCCTAAGCTGCCAGAGGCAGCTTGATGTGCTGTGGTTTCTGTAGGCCTAGTTCAGACTTGAGCAAGGTGTAGAGATTTGAGAGAGCTCCAAACAGTCTTAATCAGGCCACAGGTGCAGCACTCTGAAGTTATCCTTGTTTATAAGGATTCCCCCTCCCTAAAGGACTGCATTTAATTTTTCTGCTGATGTTTCCAGGTTCACATAACATAATTTTCCATAATTTTTTTTAGTATTTCCTAGCTAGGGAACAAGATGGAGATCTTTATTGCTATAATTCCATGCACGTCTGAAGTCAGTTCCATTTAGGAATAAATTCAGTAATTTAGCTTACAAAAGCAATCTGCTGTCTCAATAAATATTGTCCTGCAAAGATCTAGAAAGCTTCTAGTTTGGCAAAGGACAGAAATAAACCCAGTTTGCTCTATTAGACACTGCAGCTGGTGAATATGAATGGAATGGTCATTAGTCATGTTTTCAGGAGAACAGTGTCTCCTGCAAACACATAATAACTAACTCTTAAAATATAAGCTCTTGGCACTTAGGACAAGTTAAAATTTTCACTACTTTGTTTTTAATACAAAATTAAAATTAATGCAGAAATGTATTTTGCTGAACGTGTTTCCTTGCAGTTATTTTTGCCTTGGGAATACAGATGCAAGAGCAGCTACAGTCTGATCACACAGTGAAGACATTGCCAGCACCAAAGTGGTTCTTGGCACCAACCGAAAATGTAATGGGGATCCTTGAAGTGACTGAAGTACATTTCAGTGATACTTGGAAAATTAGTATACATAAATAAGCATTAGTATATTTGCATCTCATTGATTCCATAAATAAATTCTTAGTCCCTCCAGTAACCTCTGTTCATAAATGCATATTGTTAAAAAAAAGAAAAAAGAAAAAGAATTGTTCATGTTTCATCATTCCCTGTTGCTCCGGCTTAATTTTAAACAGTGCAAGCAATAGGAGCTCCATTACTCTTCCAGGAGGGAGCTGAACAGCTCCAGAATAGTTTCTCCCTGCTTGAAACTTGTTCTGATTCAGGATGTTCATTTTGTCTTTTCACTCTATTACTCTCCCAATAATGTCATAAATAATTAATCAACCAGGTTGCATAAATGTTTATGTGTCTTGTCAAAAATCAGGTAGTTTAATGCTTAATGCTTTATGTGGATGCCTCCTTTCTTTCATTTTTCATTGAAATTCTCTAGTTTATTCATATCTTTCCGATAATGATATGGTCAGAATTTGATGCAGTATTCTGTCTTTTTTCCTAGGAAAAAAAGGCTTTTTCTAAACAGGCAAGGCCACGTCTTAGATTTCTCAGTATCGAGATAGCAATGTATGGGAAACCTACATGTTAATCTTGCAGTCCAGTGGCTAAACATGTTAAAGGAAGAGATAGCTTTATTGTAAGCCTACTAATACTTGATTTATACTTGAATTTATAGCATTTATCCTCTTGGAGGAGGATTTATATGTTTAAATCTTTCCTCCCTTTTCTCTTTACTACCAGTATCGACCAGAGAGGGAGTTGCTGCTCAGAGGATTTTGATTTGATTGCAAACTCTTTTTTCTTAAAAGCATCACATCTAGTACTGTAGGCATAGTTTTGCTTAGAAAAGCCCTCTCAACATACTACAATTAGAAGTTCTTAGGATTTTTTCCTCAAAGGTTTTCTGGATTTGCCTCTGATCAAAATTAGAGGCAGATGGTTCCTCTGGCTCACAGACTGTAGTGGTTATCTGGATGTGGAAGATGTTGATTCAGTCACTGTTTTCTGATCCTTATCCTCATCACAGAGCCAAAAACATAACCCTCATGCCACGTAGTTACCTGAGCTGTGGAAAGTTCAAATTTGGTTCTTTAAGAAGTACCAGGTTATTGAAGTATTATTCAACTTGAACATTAGCTCTAGCAGCAAAATGTTAAGACTTGCTTTCTTTTCTACTTTTTCCTTTCCTTGAAGTCCCTCCTGCCCTCTCCTCCCAAGGCATGGCCATTATTTCGATGTTTGCATGGGATAAGTACGACCTGTTAAGGCTGAGCTTCATTTCTGTGCTCTGAATCACATAAAGTAGGCATTGAAATCTGGACCTCTCATTCTCTTAGCTGAATAACTTAGGGGCTTTTTGGAAGCAGGCAGCACTTCCTTCATGGCAAGCCTGCTCTCCTCTTGCTTTGTTAGCCTGTAACTCAGTTTTTCACAGGCCTTTCCTTCCCTCCTTTTTCTGTACTGAGGATTTTTTAGTTACTTTCTCCACAATTTACATATTTCTGTTGTAACTTAAAAAAAAAATCTTTAACTGTGCATAATGCTTTAGGACTGTACAATCCATCACTTAAATTAGCAGGTTAACACAGAAATAGCTACTGAAATTATATTTCTTTCCTGTGGAAGATTACATCTTTTTTTCTATTTTTTAAAGGAAAGACTGAGTCCTCCAGAACTTGCAGTCAGAATTACTCCTTGAGACAAGGGGACAGTAATGCCCAGAGGAACTATTCATGCCTCAGAATGATTTGGAGCTTTGCAAATCCCAGCCCTATCACAGTATTTGCACAACAGCTAACTAATGCTGCTGTTAATGTTAGCTTTTATCTTTTAATATCAGCATATATAATGACTTTCATGATCACTAACATCCTACCCGATTCTTTCAATCAGCAGAAATATTTGGGCATTTTAGATTTGAGGAATTTTTCAAAGTAGACCAGCTATCCACCTTTTTCCTTAAATATCTGGGTCCAGAGAGTTGAGAAGAAGCATTAAATCTTGTTAGAGTTCTTTTATAGGACTGTTGGGTGATCTGGATTGCAGCAGAATTTTATTAAAGTTACCTTTGCCTTCCAGGCAGTGGTTTATTCACTAGCTGAGGAAGAGTGGATTTACTGGACTCTTAGTTATCCACCGCATAGCAATTTTTTTTAATTAAAAAAATCATGTTTAGAGTGTCCTTCATTGTTTTCTGCTTTTATGGTGTTTCTATTATAGTTACAAAATAAATTTACCAAAATATGTTGTATTTTACTTGAAGTTGAGGATTTACTTACATTGCATAATGTTTTGTGCCTCACAGAGCAGCAAAAGCAGAATGCCACCACATACTCTTGTGAAACAGTCTCAATGCACTTTCCTTACTTGCCTGTATAATGCTTTACTTCTAGAAACAAGTATCATAGGCTTTAATTTTAAAATCATATCTCATAATTTTAAATAGCTGCCCTAAAGTCTTCCACCTACCTGTCAGCCATTAGGATAAAGAAGGACAGCGTGGGCTGAGGGCGGCTGGAAGTGCTTAGTTGTGTGTTGGGATGAAGCCAAATGGATGTGGCAGCAGCGCACTGGGGTGAGCGGCGTGTGCTCCAGGGCTGATCCCTGTCCACTAGATGCCACTATTACTGCTCCGAAACGGGGATAACCGAGGACCACTGGGGAAAACAACCGAGGACTACAGGGATAAGCAAAATAAAATGACAAAAAGGTTTTAAAAGTCGAGCGGGGGGAGGTTGCCCCTCGGAAGGGCGCTCACTGCAGGGCACTGCAGCGCTGCAGTGCAGCTGCCCTTGGTTGCAAACTGCAGCATTGCTGCTCAACCACTGCAGGATTTGCTGTTGGAAGCACTGGACTCACATTTTCAAAACATTGTATGAGAAATGACGCTGTAGAAGCCACTGCTGCTCTATTTGTATTATCACAACCTTACTTGCAAAGTGAACATAAAAGTAGAAATATAAATTATGAACAAATCTTCTTTAATGGATGGAATATTAGAAATATGTTGTTTGCTGAAGACCTTACTTGTAGATGTTGAATGTGGATTTGTGGACTGTAACTTTTGCAATAAGCCTCCTGGCATACAACTTAACATCCTCTTCAAGGAACAGTAACATTTAATTTTTTTTTTCTTTTTTTATTTTTGAAAAACGATTTTCAAAACAAACTTCACACTACGGAGAGCAGGGAGAGAAGGGTAAAATACTGTAACAATCTCCTTCATACATGCAGAACATTTGACATCTGTGACCTTGAAGTTCAGTGCCTTAAGACTTTTGAGATGCAAATATGCTTCCTATTGGAAAGGGATTTAATTTCTCCAGTAAGCAATTCAGGCTCTAACTGTGGTTTATAGCACTGACCTTTTTATTAGTCCTGGATCTTATAGCACCTTAAACCACTAGCCAGGGGAAGTAGTGTGACGTGATGTCCATATTCAGTGAGAAGAAAGGATTTTTTTCTTACAGAAGGTTAAGTTGCTGGAGAATGATGTCCATTGAAAACATTGTAGCTGGTTCTCTCATTAAATGCGAGAGCACAAATGATGCAATCCAAGGTGGCAGAAGTTGCCATTTGACACATCACTGGGTCTGTGGTCTTTCTTTTTTACATAACACAGCAACAAAGCATGGACTGCAGTATGGAGTGAAACTTGAGTTTTATACAAAGCTTTACTTTAATTTGTTAACAATTGTCAGGTAATTAGTGCAAGGAAGCTGAAGTGTTGGTCGGCTGTGTATGTGAGTACTGACACTGTCTGGAGAGCTGCTCCTTTCTGGCTGCTGCAGGAAGTTTGAAGAGCAGAAGAACCGGGTGCTTCAAAGCATCTGCTCAAAGGCTCCTTTGCAAAGGTCACTTGTCAGTGCCATGTGAAAGTTTCACTGTATGCAGATCTAAATAATTACTGCACACAATCTTCTAATTTACATATATCAACCCTTCAGCTGTCTGCAGATGAATTCCAGTATCTCTACCAGTCTTCATGCCTTTGCTCAGTACCAAAAGACACTCAAGGAGAACTCATTCTCTTTTTGCTGGTATTATTTGACACTGTGCCATGTCTTGGATACATCTTAATTTCAGTTACCAGGTTAGCCATACTTCCAGGATGGGATATGTTTCTCTTGCCAAGGACAGCGTCTTTATTACAAACACAGATTTTTTTTTTAAATAATTTTTTTTTTTGAGGAAAGACTGTCTAAAAAGAATTTCATGAATCAGCTCCCCATAAATAGTGTTGCCTTAAGGTGAAGGTTGTTACTCAGCACAAGTTTCCAAAGATTTTTTAGTATCTCTTAAGCACTTGATGCCTGTCTCCTTTACAAAGTGAACAAACTGATGCAATCAACTCTTCAAAACTGTTTCAGACTATAGGTTTTTGTGGTCTCCTTTTACATAATTCAGTACCTGGATGTCAATCATGAATGTAATGTGGTACTTCCTCAGTAGGTAATGGAGGTCATAAATATGCACTAATTCTTGACAAATGGGCAATAATAATGAATAATGATGGGTGTGTTCCATTTTCTTTTGAACCTCTCTCAACAATCAGCTTTCCAGAACTTGTGTTTTGACTTGCTCATGGTTTAATCTATCAGTTGTAATTTTTTTACTAGAAGTTGATGCATTTTCAGTGTAAATATGTATACCATGCTCCAGGGTGTTGTGTCTAATAAAAGACATCTGACACTATTTGAGATCTTATGGGGCACCTGAGTTACAGTAAATTTGTGTCTTTTAATCTCAGCATTTAACTCTTTAGTATATAAATATTTATCAAAATTCAAGATTTTAAATAAAAGCTTGTAAAACTTTATGTTTGTGTTTCTTCTCAAATATTAGGCCTATCAACAAAAGAGCCAAATGGATAAAGAAGCATTTCATTATTTCTTTGGGCATATGATGTATTATTCTTCTGGTTTATTCTCTGAAAACAAATCTAGCAGCTCTCTAAGAGCCAACATGAGCATGCTGTTAATGCAGATTTTTCCAGGTCTAAGTGTAACTTTTAAGATATTATTATGGAAATTCCTGCTTTTTGCTGACAACAAATAACAGTTTAATAGCAAACATATGTCCCTATTGATCAGTCTCAACCTTCCCTCATTCTGTGCTTGTGTAAAGTGCAGGTGTCCTGTGCGTGTTACGTTCCCTCTCCTAACACAACTTTAATGGAAGTTCAGTATGAACACACTCTCAGCAGCTGTAGGCATGCAGAGCATGGTGTTATTAAAACATCACTCACTCTTTGAACTTCCTCTGCCCTGATACATCTACTGTAAAATCTGGGAGCTTTTCCACTTTCTTTTTTGCTTTATGTCCAGTGGGCATTTCTCTCTTTGTGTGAGGCCAGCTGGGTGCACATCAGGTGCAGAAAGATGCACCATGTACTGATTTGCTGTAAATACCACAGTGACTGGGATAGTTCATGGCAGACGAAGTTGGGCATTTTAAATACTAGCTGTAATTTAATTTAATCTTTTTTTTAAGTAAAAATGAGCTTTGTGCTGGACCTAAGCCATTTCTGACCTCACATCTGCTGTTTAGGTTTCTTGAAAGTAAAAGGAGGGCACCTTTGACAATTTTTCTTGGTAAAATGGCTCTTCCTTGCCTTTTCTTCCTCTGAAATCTGTGTAAGTGAAAGCAAGTTTGTTTAAAAGACACCCTGAAAATTGAATGCCCAACTTCAATTTCATTTTTTAGGTCTTATATCTTGCCACAGAAACCTTATTAATTAAAAAAATTTAAAAAACCAAAGCACACCCAAAACCGAACAAACCAACTCCAACAACAACAACAACAAAAAAGCACCAAGCAAACAAAAAAAATCTGGGAAAATTCCAACTTTTTTAGAAAAAGCAGCTGAACTATTAAATGTATTATTTGCACGACTCCAGTCCAACTATAATCCCTGGCACAAAGATCCTCTGTACTTTAGAGCTGGTATTTGCCAACCTCTCCTTGGGGCATTCTGCTCTCGCTGCGCTCTCCCCGTGCTGCATTTAGCAGAGCCCAGCGCTATTTGTGGCTGCAGCCCCTCCAAAGCTTATTATGCCCATATTTCAAGCACAAAAGCCAAAGTAACTTGCAGTTTCTCCCTAAGCAGTCCCAGTGTTTTTGGATAGGTTGTATAATGAAGCTCAGGCTCATGTGCTAATTGTTAATTTTAGAATTTAAATGGGTTTTGTTCTATTCAAACGAAGTAGGCTGAAGGTTTCCGAAAACTCTGAGTTTGAGTTTAGGAAAATGGTTTAGTCTCTTTTAGAGTTTGTGAGTGAATTGGCTTTTGCATCCATGGAGATATCCTTAAGTGATACTTAATACAAAAATCTTCCATTTTTACTGAATGTGTATTCTTTTCTGGACTCTAAAGTAAGATTAGAATTATTTTTAAGGTATGTTATCTCTAAAAAAATGCATGGAATATTTGCTGTTTATGTAAACATAGATTTTGTCCTAGTTGTTTGTAGCCAGTAATGTTGGTATTCCAAAATAGAACTGGCTGTTTCAGGTTATGTTTCATTTTGAACAATCTTGTTCCTAAACACTGAGATGTTCTTCTGTTCCTTTCTGAATCAAAACCTTATTCTTGTTATCCATCCATTTAGAAGTCGACTAATATTTATATACTTTGCTTATTTTCAACTGCAGCAGGTTTTTAAAGAGTGATGAATATTTTAATCTACTGTTAGGCTGCTTTTCACATTGCATGTCAGAAAACCAAACTCTATCTGTCTATGTGGTTTCCAAATTAAACCTAGTTTCCAATAGCAAAATTAGATTCAGATGTAGGGTTTTAATTTGAATTAACTTAATTTGGCAGTTGTAAGTGACAGGAGGATTGGAAAGGCGAAGAAAGAAAAAGTTGGCTAATTTCAATGAGGTATTTGTGTTTAACAGTGAGGGCTAATAATGCCCTTTTTCTGCATCCTGGTTTGGTTTATTTTCTTTTATGCCATTATTTGTGTTTAGTGAACAGCTGGGCCAGTAGTTCCCATTTGTAGTCTTTTAGCTCTGTGAAGTAGCACAGAAAGTAATGGACGTTTGCAAATTAATGCTTACCCTTATTTTCTGCTCATCTGATGTAGTTCTCCTTTTGGGGCATAGATGTAGTATCAGAGCAGAAGTAATTACTGTGTTAAAACTAGGATTGCAGTAGAATATTTTGCTAATTAAACTTGTTGCATTTAAATTGCTTCCTTTGGATCACTATGTAGAAGAGAACTATTTTGAACAATAAATGAAACCACTTTCTTTCTCAGAGACCCAGAATTGCAGATGGTCAGATTGTATGTGAAGCACCTAGACTCTGAATTAGGCTTTTGTATGAAAGGGAGAAAGGTAATTTGAATGTTTGAACTCCCTGTTCCTCCCACACATACACAGGAAGCTTGCCTCAAAATGAACAATTCTCTAAATAAAGACTAATAAGAAGCTAAATTAATTAGAAGGTGTGATTTGAAAAGACATTGATGAGAAGAGTCTGTCATTTCAGACAAATGGAATGGAGCTAAATAAATTAGGCCACATTAATATCTCATTGTTCTGTGAGGAGCTTTCTTTTATTGCATTCATTAGAGGGTACTTCTTGAAATGAGCCTTTACTAGCCATTATGGATTCAGTTCTCATTTACCAATGCCTAACACACAGCTCCCGCATTAAATATGTTTCAGCAAATCCACATAGTTTCTGGAAATTAATATTTATATTTCTGGATGCTGCACTTTTCATCTGCAACATAGGCACTGAACATTAAGGTTTTCTCTCACTGAATTGTCAGTAAAGAAGTCTTACATCTGAAGATTTGGGAGGCAGAAGTCTGAAAATACTTTATAAAATAAACTGTATGCCTATCTCATACAATAGGATATTCCTCCAACTAATATTCTTTCCAGTATTTATTTATTTTGATAGAGAATATCCTGTCTCATGACTTCAGTGGTCCTTTGATAACTTTTTAAAGCGCCTTTTAAAAGGTTTCTTCAGTATATAATTGGGATACATTGGAAATGCGCATCTCATCACGCCCTTCTTCCTCTCAGAAAACGAAATGTGTATTTCTCCTTTTCTTTTTTCTCTTTCCTGCAGATGGAATATTTGGGAGATGTCAGCGAGTGCCAGTAATAGACTTCTCTAAATATGACATTTCAGCCCCTGTTCTGCAGCACCTGAGGATCATCCTGGAGCAGCTCTCACACAGAGGTACAGTCAAAACTCTAGAGTGGGGTTAGATTCACTGGGTGTTACAATCATTTGTGCTCCCTCTGAGGTGATTTCTCCAGAAGTGTTTGAGCACATTTGTGTTTCAGCCCTGCTGGTGCAGACTTTATAAAAGTAAAAAGCCTTTGTATTCACTGAATCTGCCAGGAAGACCTGGGGAAGCAATTCCAGGAGAAGTGTTTCCTCCCTGTGTAGCAGATGTCTGTGACTGACACTGTACTAGAAAATGTTAGCATCTATGAATGCTGGTGTCACATAAATAAATCAGCTGGAAAGAAAAAAACTTTGCCTTTTGCACTACAGCGTATTTTAGGGTGCATGGGCAGGAAACACGAAACTTCCAGTTAGCTGGACACAGTTCTGAACTTTCTAATGAATTCACATTAAAAAAACTGCTCTGATTTCATTGCCAGCTGCAGCTGGTCTGTTGCTTTTAATTTTTGTTCACCTTTCCAATGTTAATCTCTCTGCTCTTTCCAAAGCCAGAAAGGATTTTCTAGCTTTTGAATGGCATAACTTGAACTAACAAAACAAAACTTGAATAAAGTGAAAGCCAGTAAGGTGAGCAAACCTTTCAGCTACTAATACATGAAATAAACATCTCTTGTAGACAGTCACTGGACCAAGATATTTTTGTAATCCAAATTGTTCCAAGAATATTGTTGGAATGTTTAACTTAACTTTTAATGATGCACTTTTGTCATCTGTGTGGGTGCTCGTACCTAAATATTTTCCAGTCACAATCTTGATGACAAAGTAGTAATATTGTATTAGCATGATGCTAGTTTAATCATCAGAAAAATTGGTTTCTCAGAAGTTTGGGACTTTGCTTAGAGCCTGAAATTCTAGTTTGGGCACTCATTTATAACATTTAAAAATTTTCCAGGGATTTATTTGCTGTCCAGCAGCCCATCCAAATGAGACAAACTCAGCAAAACTTGATTGTAGTAGCTCCTGCCTGATTAACAGTTACATATGAATAGTACTTGTGGCTCTTTCACTTGTCATTTTCTAAAGGCTAAGTAATGCAAGCAAAGTTATGAAAATACTCTGTTGTCAGGACAACACTGTATGAGAGAAAAACTTGTGTCTGGGCTCTGTTTGAATATAGTGAGGAAGGAGGAGAGGACATATTCATCTCATTAAGTCACCTAAATTAGTACCTAAAATGATCATGCACATATCGACAGGCAGCAGTTATTGACATGGCCTGAATATAGGTCAGGTGTCCTCTGTAAAGCTTCTCCTGTGAGGATGTCAGAGACAAGAGACCTGCAGGACACTGATGTCCTTGGGAAGGGAGCATTCAGAGGGGGATGGGATACCCCAGGCCATCTCAAAGGACACTCACCTGCCTCCTTCTCCCTGCTTGCCATAAGATTGTGGTTAGTCCAATGGAATTGATGTGGCCTCCCCTTCCAAATGCTCCTCTGATCAATAAAACAGCCCATCCTAAGACCTTTGCTATCCACAACCCACCTCCCTGGATTTAACTTTTTTTGTTGCAGGAAACCGTAGTATGCTTCTTTTAAGGAAACTTGAACATTGAAATTTGATCTTGTCTCACACTTTTTTATAACAAGAAAATGACAAGGAAAACACAGATTGAAACCATGGTGGAAATAAAGGACTTACGCTTTTATCTGCTTTACTTGTGACATTCAGAGGTGTATACACATTTAACAAATGTGTGTATTCGAACTGATGCAAAACTTTTGCAAGCTCTTTTTGTGGTCTTGAGGTATCCCAATGGAGGGAATCTTAAATATATCTATGAAACATAAGAGAATGCTGGAATGCTTTCGCTCAAATCATTGATGTGATATAATCACTTTTCCTTTTTACTCTTAGTATCTTACAAATTTTGTTTAGTGGGGACAGAAATTGGAAGGAGTAAAATCAATACTATCAATTGGTGGATTAAGGTTGCTCAGACAAGACTCTGCTGCTCACTGGTGCTATCAAATGTAAAACATCCAGCCCTCAGGTCGTGTTTTCTGCCTGTGATGGTCACTCACACAGTAAATGCTGTTTTCCTGCACATGGTGTGCAAAATGGGATAATTATTTCTGCAGTAAAGATGGACAAAACATTGTCAGAACTGCGTGAATATTTCAGGCAACCAGCAGAAAGGGCTTAATTTTTTCAGAGGTCTTATTTCCTTTATTTGGATGATACCCAATTCTTGTAATCTCCAAAAGACTTTTGTCCAGCTCAACTTGGTGGTGTCCATGTTCCTGGAAAGGACAGGGGACAGCATCTATTCTTTACTTTCTGTAAGCAGCAGGACAATGTTGCCTTGAAAGATTGTACAGTAGGTCTCATGATGAGTAAAAGTTTTAGTAATGCCTATGTTGAACCCTTTCTATTTTTATTAGATGTATATACAGTTAAGGATGAGATATTCTGAGGGTAATTAACTTCAGTGGTCTTCTGGGTTCTTATTTATTTAATTTTCTAATGTGACTTGGTTTGTCTGTTTTGCTTCCTTCCTCATGTATTCTTGCAGAATTACTAAGATCTTCCTTTCTCTGCCCAACCCTGACAATAGTCTGTTGACATCTATTTCCCAGGATTAAAAAAAAAAAAAAAAAGAAAACCTTGTAAAATGTACATTCTTTTTCACCCCTCTTTGCTGATTGTGGTGCCTATGTTGGAATCACGGCCCAAATGGAAGAGTGTGGGGTGAGATGTATAAAACAAAAGACAATATGATGTGAATAGCAAGTAGAATTTGTGACTCTGCCAACTCGAAATGTTTACTACAATGGGGGAGGATAAGACAGAGGCTTAGATGAGTGACACACCTGATGATAATCTGTTTAATAAAGGACTTAGACTAAAATTGAATTCAGATTTCATGATACAATTTTTATGTCTTCTTTACACATTGGGTCTATCTTTGTCTATCTCTACCATCTCCTGGGTAGATTGATGGTAGAAATGAATGCCTTGGAATATTAGATAGTTCCCTACACAGAAATGATCTGTTAGCATTCGAATACCCCTGCCCATGTCATTTTCACTCACACTGTCCTTGAGTCAGTCAAACCCTTACAAAGATTTTCTGAAGGTTCAGTGTTTATAAATGGGACTGACTATATGGGAAAACCCCTTCTCACTGTTGCTGAAACATGACAAATCACTTTCTGAAGCTGATGCTGCTTTATAGTGTAATTCATAATAATTTATGAGGAATTGAAACATTTTTCATTGTCTGATAAACAGGACAGTTGAAAGGATGCCATGTAGATGAGACTGAATCATCTGAAAAAGGAAGTGAAGGAAGTATCAGCATAGAGGGGTGAATGAATAGTGCCGGAAGGAAAGGGAGATACTTATCCCTGTGGTTGGTCTTCTGCATCCTCTTGTCCAGCTTGGAAAAAGATGCTTTTTGGGGTATATAAGAATGATAAATCATGTGTGCATTTCCTGGTTTGCACTAAAATGCAGAAAATACTTTTTCCTATTTTTTTTTCTAAGTGCATTAAATGTATTAATTTTTTTTTTCTTCTTGTCCCTACAATAGTCACATTTATATTGTAAAGGCAAAATATTCACTAAAATAAGATTCTTAGCAAGGTTTTGGAAACAGTTGCACGTTGATTATTGACCTGTAAATCGGAGCCATGAAAGATGAGATAGGAGAACAAAGCATGGGACATCATAGCTCAAATATGAAGCATAAATAGTGCTTGAAATACCACCATAAGAAATAATAAACAAGAACAGTGCTATTTTTCAACTTGCATGCTCCAAGAGGCATTTATGCAGTCTGCATTCCCTGACAGAGGAGCTCAGAGGTAGAGGCTGAAGGACACACTTCCTTAGAAACATCAGGGCAAGAGGATTTTCCCAGGGTCACAACAAGTGCCCATCTGACTTGGGATTCTGCCTCTGAGAGAGGGCACTTCATGTTTAAGGAAAAAAATGGAATAAGATTCCAAGCCCAGAGAAGCATTTTGGAACGTTTGTATCTTCTCAGCAATTTGTCCTTGCTGTCATGTGATTTTCCTGAGCTGGAAGTCGTGTTTTGGTGTTGGCTCCATGCTCTGTGGACACGGTTTCTAGCACAGCTTGACAGGATGCTGTGTCATTAGAAACAAAGTATTTTAGACTAATAATCAGTATTTCACCTTCTGTTTTCTGTTTTACTCAAAATGTAACTGAATTGCTTCTCTTTTTACTTTTCTTCAGGAGATGTGCAGAGTGACTGGAAAACAGATCAGTTTTGGTTGGGTTTTTTTATGTGAACTGGAGTAATTCCTAAATAATTACTCAATATGCTTGCTGCTACTTAATTTTTGCAATAACGTCTTGTTCAAAATGATAGTTTCAAAGAAATCGGTTTGTTTCACTCTGTTATGAAGAAAAAGTCCTGCCTAAAATATTCAGATATCAACAGTAATATTAAGAGAACAAAAAAGAGCAGGATGTGCTTTTAAATTCATGTAGCTTAAGTAAGCAAGAAATTCTGGAGAGATTAATAGGCTGTGGAAATAGGCAACATATTTACAGACTGTTTGAAAAAAATAGTACTTTTCCCCTCTTATTTGCTTTCTTTGCAACACAGGAAGCTCTTGACAGGGAGAAAAAATTATCTGTCTTAAATTAATTCTAACCAGTTAAGTGTAAGGTGATTAATATAACTCTGCTAGAAATGATTTTATACTTTTACAGCAAACTTGTTTAAAAAACTGAAATAATTTACAATCAGTTAACTTGAAAAATGAAATGAATGTGACTTGTCACCTATAGCTTGTGAATTGCAAAAGGGTTGCTAAATATTTCTTTCAGTCAGGACTATTTTTCAAGAAAAAAGTATAATTTTTCACTCCAAGAAAGGTGAGAGTTGAAAGTAAGCCTTTATAAGCTCAGTTTTGAAATAAACTTAAAAGGAATAATGCAGTTCTTGCACATATTTGTGAGGTGATTATCACATCATTAT
Organism: Cyanoderma ruficeps; assembly: GCA_008694505.1. Classification (NCBI taxonomy): domain Eukaryota; kingdom Metazoa; phylum Chordata; class Aves; order Passeriformes; family Timaliidae; genus Cyanoderma; species Cyanoderma ruficeps. The sequence continues at coordinate 6,814,367 of VZDJ01000074.1, forward strand.
GGAAGAATACAGAAAGCTGAATCTCTGAGAGGTAGGAGAAAGCAGGTTTTTCTTTAAATTGAAATATTGATATAAATGAAGGCAAACTCTTCTTTGGCAGGGAGTAGTGTGCTTACATCTAATTTCCTGGGCATCAGCCTGCTCCAGACATCTGTCTACGGAGCAAATTCTGCTCCTGGGTGGCTGCTGAAGCCAGGAATTGAAGCATGAGTCCCATGAAGAGTTACACCAGAGGAACTCAGCTGGGACTGGCCTTATTTACCTTCTCCTGGTATCACTGTCACGCTGCCTTAACTTTTTGGCTCAATGGACAAAAATGTGCTGAAAAAGTTGCAAAAATGTCCTGCCTTTGTTAAGTGCTGAAGCAACACTGACATTTTTCGATCTTCAAAGGCATAAATGGAAGTTCAGAAAAGAATGGATTTCAGAAAAAGCAAAAAGATTTATTTATAGAGCAGCAGATCCTGTTTTGGACACACATGTGTTACACAGCACAGAACCAAACCCCACAGATTTTATATTTTCTTTGTTTGAGTCTTTGTATAGCTGCTCTGCTTACCAGATATAATCTGACATGGCACTGACTTGTCAGATACCATATAATATATTTGTGAAAAATGTTCTTTTCAGAAAGTTGGAATTTATGAAGAATGCATTGGAATTACAAAAATTCTTATAGGAGTGAAACAGATTCCATGTATCCTGGGAAATATATTAATAAGTACAGAGGAGAGCTTTTTGCAGTGTATATGGTATTTTATCTGCATCCACATCATCATTGTTGAAAGCTTTTTGATTTTGCATCATTTGAAATTTTTTTTGGAAGAATATACGTCATCATGATAGCACCACATTCTCTTCTTTAAAAAGAATGACCAATCAGAGCTTTTTCTTGTGTTTTGATAAAATAATACATTAACTAATACGCTTGGTACAAAGGAGAAAAGGTCTGAATGTCTCCATTGTGTCATATTATATATTGTGTCAACTAGGAGTAACAATTATATCAAACTCTTTGGGGCCAGGTAACTTTACAGCTCTTCTTCCAAAAGAAACTTAGAAATTAGCGATAATATAATGTAAATATCTAAGGCTGCTGATCAATTCCTGCTTTGTTTACTTTGTTTAGCAGATCTGTGTGCACCTTGAGGATTTTAACCTTTGCTTTAATGTTTTGTCTTTTCCATGTCTGTGCTGGCTCTTTTGCAATTTGTTCTCTTTCTGATCTTTGAAATCCGAGGTCTGTCTTTGTTTCTTCCTTCTGTGGAAGAAGCTGCAGATGCCTCTTCTTTTTCCTTCTGGACTTCCCTGAGCAAGCTCAACAGGCATCCTCTGGATGGTTCTCAGCATTGGATTCAGCAGCAGCTCAACTGCTGAAAGTCTTTGTATTTGGGATGTTCATGAACGTGCTCCCCTGTCAATGATGTCACAGGGAGCTCCCCTGTCAATGATGTCACAGGGAGCTCTGAACTTCATTCTTACCCTTTTAGGTAATTTTAAAAAGTTAACCCCTTCTACAGGGCCATTAGGCTGGGCAAACACCAGGCCTGAAGTGATCTGGGTTCATAATATGATTTTAAAAACACACTTGAAAATGCATCAATCAAATTGCAGTTCATTATCAGTTGTTCCCACACTTGGAATGTCAGCAAGTCTCAATTCAAGCATGAGATTACTTCTTTAGCTGCTATATTCTCTAATAGCACCGCTTTTGGAAACTGTGAATAACAATATAGTATAGCCAGACTAATTATGCCATTTTGTACCATTAATCTGTAATTATAGCCTATTTACATATTCAACATAAGACTTTTTTTTATCATTGCACTACCAGTGCTTTCTTCTTGACTTGTTTATTACTAGGGAATATTTTCCTTTTCTATTTCTATACTCATTGCATATCTTTATCTACAGTTCTAATCTCTTTCTACATGGCCTCTTGTTCTTTTAAGATATCAACTCAGTGACACCCAGTGTTTAATATATTTTTTAGTTTTTTAATAGGTACTCTAAATCCTGAAACTTTTAGACTTTTTTCTCAAAAATCATTATTTAATTTATTAATACAAAACTTCAGTGGGTATATTTTGTCCCTCACACAATCATGATAAGATTGAGGCTTTACTTTGTTTTAGTATCAAGTGTGGATTCCCACAAAAGTTCTTTTTTTCCCTTCTTTGCAGGAAAAGTAAATATATATATATAACACACATAAAATACGTTGGTGGCTTTTTATTTTTCACTTAAAGTGTTTTCATTCTTTACCTCATGGCTGTGACAGAGTGCTTCTGACAAATGTAGTGGTGTCCTGAAAAGGCTGAGTAATGTTAAATTTCTGTTTAAATCCTACTTTTGCTTTTTTTTGTGCTGATTCTCAGGATAGACTCACTACATTTCAAGCTTCCCTTTCTGTTTTGTTTTTCCTATACAAGGATAGACAAAGCAGTTCATGATAATAAAATTGTAGTATCTGTCCAGTATTCCATTGCTCAGTTTTTCTTTTACAGCTTCTCCCAGCCTTAAAATGGCAAAAAAGGACTTTTGTCCCATTTTTAGTCTTTATTCCTATTGTTGTCTGGTTTCTAATTAAACATTGCATAGACCTGCACTGCATTTTTAGCTAAATAATTTCCAGTCTTTTAGGAAGGCATTGAATGTTCTTCCTGCTTGACTTAGCATATGTCATGCATATAGCTAGTAAATTATGTTTTGTTCTTTACCCCATTTTGAGGTTTCCTCATATACTGTATTCTCACATTTCTTTAATATGGTAAGATAATTGATTTTCTTTTTCTTTTTTTATCTGTGAGCCACTCAACAATGCAAAACCTCTGACTGGGAGAGAAAGTGTAAGGCTCCTGAGTCTGTGGTATTTCAGAAACTTAACTTTTTTGCTCCTTTTTTTTTACTGTGGCTCTTCTGAAGAGCTAAAATTCCTGCCTGAGTATACTCTAGTTCTTTGATACATTCCTAGAAAGATGTGTTGCGTCTTTAGATGTCCCTCCATCCCTTCTTCAGTAGAGAGAGTAATGAAATGAAAAGACTTCAGCATCCCAGCTCAGCTTTTCCTAATTGCTGATGAGTTTCAAGTTTTTCCAGTAAATTCTAACTGATCTGTGTTCACTTCTGTTAATGTTATAGTTGCTGATGTTCATTATAGTGTTAAACATTGAGCTTTTCATTGCTTATATAGTTATTAGGTTTTAGCAGGCATCCAGCTCATAATCACATTCAAGATGCTGGAAGGATTTAATACCAGGCAATACTGCTAAATAGTGTAAAACCTAATTCAAAACTCAATATGGTCAAAAGATCAGTTATTTTGTTCACTCACATACCTTTTCTGTTTACAACTCTCCATGATAAAGGTCTGTTCTCTGTGAAATTCCAGGCTTCCCATTTGATCTGCAGTGTAAAAGGCGAGTTCTAAAGGTTTGGGCAATAGCTCTTTAAATGATAATATTTAGAGTCTTCAAATGTATTTGATACTCATCACCCATACATTTCTAACCTGATAGACTGATAATATCTACCTCATTTCACAAAAAGCTGTCTGTATATCCTAACTGTAATGAGTATCATCATGCACTGAAAGTATTTGGTAAGGTCAGTTCTATGTGGCTTAGGCCAGGCTGCTCTTTTCTAGAAAAAGAAATCGAGATTAAAAATATGTTAAGTTAAAAATCATTCATCTTAACCCTTCATAAAATATTTATGGGTAGTAAATACTTCTACAGAAGTGAGAAATTAATTTCAAACAATTTCTAAATAGAAGAAGGGTTAAACTCTCCACCCAATTAAATCATAATAAATAAGTCAATCAGCCCTACATAGGAAGGAAAATACATTATTTTATGTTTTGGGCTATGATGGCTCTGACATCACCAACAATCCTCACTGAAAACTGCAAGACTGGGCATTAGCATTTCTGCATATATGTGGGAGAGATGATGATACAATATTCTTCCCTTTTCTTTCATCAAAATGAACTTTGTTCTGACATTGCCTGCAGGCTTGAGCAGAGGGCAGTCAATGCTCAGAAATAAAGACACTAAATTTAAGTTCAAAATTAAAATGTTCACCAACACGGAAAACTTCTTACTACCCATCTTATTAACCTGTGAGATAATTCCACCAGTCAATAAATGAAAATGGAATGTGATCCTCAGTGGTAGTTACTTAAACTGAGAGAATTTTCTTTTAGCTAAGAATAACCTTAGAAAGAGTGGATACCAAATTCAATTCAGAAATGAGAAAAATACTCTTGAACCCATCTTGTTGTAACTCTACTTTTTCTCCCTTGTGGGCAGTGCAAAGCCCGTCTGCTTTTAAATTTTAATTAAAACTTAGATTAGTTGTGATCATCTAATCTTCCCTTTGCTCTGCAGTGTCTGATCACTGTGTATAAGTATCCAAAGTTTAATCTGCTTCTGGTCCTCTCAGATTTGACAGTCTAATTAAGTGCTCAACTTTAGCACTTAGTATATAAGCAATCCCACTTCATGTTTTGATATGATTTTAGATGAAATTGGTCACTTACCTGTTCTGCTGAAATATTCTTGAATAATTTTATTGTTTCATCTTTATTACTGTACTCATCTCCTTTAGGAAACAACAGATTTCCTTCCTGCATTATGCTAAAAAACTATTTGAAAGCTCAGCCTACCATTGACAGTAAAGCCTTACTGGCATTGTTATGGGGTGTATTAAAGGCCTTCCTTCAGTGTGAAAATTAACGTATAAAAATATGACAACTTAAAAACACTGGTTCTAAGGCTGGTGGTTCATTCTTTGTAAGTCCAATCCATTTTTCTCCCATTATGGTGACTGAACGAGAGGTGCAGATATCTCTTTGCTATTTCTTGCACATGACTTTGCCCTTCTCTCTGTTGGCCTGGTCTTTACTTTTCCTCTGTAATCTTTCACCTCATCCCAGGTATTTTGTGACTAATTGTTTTCCTTTGAACTTTGGCAAGACATGACATTCATGTCTTACTCTTAGGCCATCAGCTAAGTGTCACAGAAAGCTGTAGCACAAAGCCTATTTCCAGTTAAGGAAGTGGATCTTCCTTATGCCAGCTTGCTCATTGTGTAGACAGGTGACCCACATTCTGGTAATTCCAGCAGATGTTAAATGGATGGAGATGTTATTTTAATTGCTCTTGGCAATTCTGTTGAAAGCAGGCTTGAATTTGCTTTATGGGAGCCACCTTGACTCAATATAAATAGCTAAGGGGTTGTAAATTTACAAAACTGTTAATCTTCCACTTTTTCACTTCCCACTCCTCCCATCACATCCCATTCCATTTTCCCTGGCACATCCCATCCCATTCTCCCTGTCAGTGACTTCCAAGATGGTTCTTGAAGCACTTTGCCACCCTGGCTTGACTCTGCAGCTGCTGAGCCCACACTGGGAGCTCCCACGGGGTGGACAGCCCCAGCTCACACACACAGGCCCTTTGCAGCCTCTCTCTTCTGGGGCTCTTTAGAAACAGTAGAGAAACAGGCACTTTTGGGGTGCCTAAAAGGGTGTAAAGTCAGAAAATTATAGGATGAAGTGAATCATATCTTTGATTTCACTGACAGTACTGCTTTAGCTGTCCATTGACTGGGGAGTCCTTGGCTGATTACCTCTGTCTTTCATTTAGTCACACAGTTTTGGTCCTTTGTGTCTCACTGAGTGCAGTTTTTAAGTTCAACCATATTCCAGGCCCTGTGGAGAGGTGTTTAAAGGAATTCCCTCATACTCTAAGGATCAGTAGCTTCTGGATACAGCTTCAGTAGCCCTATTCAGACTGAACACAATCTGAGAAATTATTTCAAATCCCCAGTGCCAGGGTCACTGAAAAAAAAAAATCGACTTTGCTGCAGTTTGCTCTGGCCCTTGCTCTTGCAACCTTTTAATTATTTTTCTGGAATCCTCTGGGCACTCATAAGTTATCCATGTAGCAGCATAAACTAATCAGAGCTCAAATTCTGACCTTTGTTGAATAGCAGGGGCTCAGGCAATTTCTAATCCTGCTGTGTTATTTTGGCATGAACTTCTTTGTTCAACTTATGCTAGAACAGATCCTGGCTTTTTCTTGAACTTCAGTTGGACAGATCATGGTACAGGTCCTTGCCTGACAACTAATGGTATGGACTCATCTTCACTGGAAGAAGGTCTGCTTTCAGCCTTGAGATCATTCTTGTGATCTTATAATTTCACTTATTTTTGTACTTCACCACTTTTTTTTTTAACTAAGGGACAAGATGTACCTGTTTGCGTGTCTTTCATATTTTAGTGACTGTGTTGTGTAATGTTATTTTTTGTGGGGAGAAAAAGCTATTTTATCTTTATAATTTTCACATAAATGCTGTACAAGCAGATCTGTTGAAATAGTCAAGCTGCAGTATTTTCCCTCTTAAAAAGAGAGAGGGTCTGGAATGCCTTTAGTTAGTATTTATTTCATTGATTTAAAAACATGGCACCTTTCTCTATTTCTATGTTAGTCATTCTTGGCTAAAGGCTATGGAAAGCATCAATTTTTATAATAAAACCTGCCATTTTAGGCACTTCAGTTCTATGCTGTTTCACTGAGCAAGATGCAGCTGAGGGTGGGTGATGCTAAGAAGGAAATGACATTGATTTTCTACTTTTGTCATGCAGGAGTATTTTAGGAGGTTCCTCTTTATTTTAATTTTCTTTTCCAAGGATTCAAGAAAAATAGGAGAAAAATACTCAGAAGTTCAAGCTGAGGATACTGGAATCAAAACATGCCTGAAAAAAAAAGTTCTTATTTTCTGGAGGATCTGTGCTAGGACATTGGAAGGGTTGGGTGGATTGCCTGTTCCCAACTCGGTTTTGCAATGGTGTGACCACATAGGGCTTCAGAGATCTCAGGGCCAGAATTAAGAGTCTCTTGGTTTCCTTCCTGGATGGCTGAGCCGTAGGCCAACAATCTCTTCATTTAATATGTAACTTCTTGAAGAAGTGTAACAATGGTTTTTTTTCTGGCAAGCAGAGTATTATTAACTCTATATGGCTTTTTGCTATTACGCTTCCAATGTTTAGTGGCATAGACACTGTTTGCATCAAGAACAAGGTAGAAGTGCAATGGCTTCTCTTTATCAATTTCGCACAGGTCTTATTTTATCCATTTTTACAGGTTGGTTTTTTTTTTAATAATTTCTGTTTCAAAATTTTCTCCAGCATAAATAATTTCCCAAATGTATCTACTTAAAGGTTTGGTTAGCTGACTCTGTGTCCTATGAAAATGTGCTTTGGTAAGTTGGTAAGATGCTTTTGCAGGTAATTCTGGATATGAAAATCAGGTATGATATCAGAAACCCAGTGAAACCTTTCATTTGAGTCAGAGCATTTATAACCTTTTATAGGAGTTTCCAAAACATCCATCACCCTGTACAGATGCTACAGCTTCAGAGGTGCAATGAAGAGTGAGCAGCAGGTGGAGCATTTGTATTGATTTTGTCACTGCAGGACTTGGAATCCCACAAAGCAGAATTTAAACAAAATACAGGAGCCCTGAGAGTAGTGTCACCAGTTCTGAGATGGAGAAAAAACATCCCGAGGCTATTATCCCTGTTATGAATTGTAGTGTGGACTTAGCATTTCCTTCCTGGTGGTGCTTGCTGTGTTACTCTATACTCTGAATAATGCATCTTATATTTTACATGTGCTCTTTCAATTTGTGGAGGATTCATCAGGTGTCTGTGTCTATTTTTGAGAGAAAAAATTACTCATCTGGGGTTGAATTGCAGATATATAGAGAATAATCAACAATGTCTCCTTACCTGCTTTGCTGTGGTGCTGATTAATGGATTTAAGTTCAGTATTTCTAGGTTTAGTTGTCATATTAAGAGCGGTCTGTTGTTGCAGAAGTGATATTGACATTCTTTACAACTCGTGAAATGCCTACTGCAGCTCCTATAACTATGAGATTTAAGGAACTTTATATCCAATTACAGTACATCCTTCATTTCCAGGCCACGGAATTGCTCAGCTTTGTTTTATTGAATTAGGCAATAAAAAGTCAATCATTGCAGGGTGCATGTACATTTGTAGGTTGCTGTATGTTGGGAGGAAGCTTCACTTCATCAGTAGGTTTGGTGTAGCTGGGCTATGCACAACGTGTGTTCATTCCAATCAGGAATGGTGTCACACAACACCAGTTAAGGCTACATGGCTCTTTGTGCCAGGAATTAGCTTGCAAGTTGTAGCTTTAAGACTGTGAAAGTTACATTCTCAACCTCAGTAATCATTTTCTTTAACCTTTGTATCTATTTTCATTGTTTACATGTTAAAGATGAAGGGTCTCTGAACATTTGGCCATTTCCTTCAGGTGTCCAGAGTTGCATCCAGTGTTTCTAATACTGAACATTGTGAAAATGACCTGCAATAGGGTTCTTCAAAGGGTTCTTTGAGTTCCTCAAGTGACTCATTTCTGTTTGGTTTCCCTATGGGTTTCAGAACAGAATCCAATTTGCTTTTATGTCTTGGCAAAACCGGGGAAAGACTTTTGTCAGACGATACCTCAAAGATGCAAAAAGCACAGTCCCATCATGTAGCTGGCTTTTTTTGTTGCTGATGAGTCTGAAATAAGCTTTTATTGACACTATTCCACGGCAGCGAAACACTATTAGGCTTTTTTAAACATATGTAAACATGTAAACAGATATTTACAATTGTCCTGCACTTCCCTGTTAAGCCATTAGGTCTGGTAACACATTTCTGCAGACTGAATTAAAAGGCCCAGAAGCAATTGTCTGGTTTAGCCAGCTAACAAGTCTGGGTAAGTGTAAAAACTGTTCTGGGTGGGTAAATGAAGTGCAGTGTTAGCTCAGGTGATGCATCCAGCTGAACATCCTCTTCTGACAGTGATTGGTAGCAGATACTTTGGGGTAGAGTGAAGAAGTGTAAGACACCAAACAAGTACAGAACAGAATAAGCTTTCCCCTTGTGTCACTTCTGAAACTCAGATTTTTTAGGGACTTCACAATTCTTGTATTTTACTAAGGAAAGACTACTTGTAATACACAGAAGCCACTAAAAGCTGCTGTTAAAGCAAAGAAGGCATGATATGATGAAATAGGAAGAAAGATGAGAAATAATTACATTCCATCAGCACAGGGTTCCCATAAAATGCTTTATAGAGCAGTGATAGTCTCTGAAATTCAGTCTCTGAATATTAGTGACATTTTTTTGGAATACTGTCTTTTCTCAAACAAAAAATCCTTACTATTCGTATTGATTCTTGATTCCTCTCAAGAAAATGATACAGCACATTTTTGGGATGGCTTTTCTGTTTTGCATTAAATAACTTCTAAAATAGTTAATGGCTTCCTTTTTTGGCCAGGGCCTTCCAAGTTCATCGTGAACAACTTCTTGGCATCCCTCAAGGGAACCAAAATTATTCTAAAGTAGAGTCACAGCTGGAAAAAATTCTTCATTTCTAAGGACAAGCTGCACTGGTGCCAGAGCCCAGGGAGAGCTACTCCTCCACCTTCTACACCAGAGGACACTTTCTCCTTGATTGTAATTACTGCAGTATGACGTAAATGAAACCTGGATCTGGTACTTTTATCCTAATGTGGGTTTTTTATGCCTATCAGGAGTAAAGATTGGTTTTCTTAATAAATTAAACTAACTAGTTTCTGGAAGGTTGGTAAGTGGTGATATGCACAGTAGGAGCAGGTTTCATAGGAGACTTGCTGTAGGTTTTTGCAGGAATAGACCACGGGGCCACTGTCCCAACATTGCTTTTTGGGATGTCACATAGCTGTATCCACTGTATCTTCTGGATCCTTCCTTTGGCTGTATCACCACTGATTCTCATTATGAATTTTTCATACATCATAGGTTTGTGCTTTTAATGGAAAAGGAAAACACCAGCACCTTCTGGATTGGGCAGGGAAAGAGATGAACTGATTTCACTGAAATGATGATGATACGGAAAAGTACAGGAAAGTTAAAAGGAAAACCGAATCTGCCATGGACCCATTCCAAATCCTGTTTTGGCAGCCCAAGATTAACTATGATCCAGCTGTGGAAAGGACCCAATTATTTGCCCCTTAATCTCTTGCAAACTAAGTTCCAGGAAGCTGCATTCCATCTGCCTTGAAATCTGTGTCTTGGCTTATTTTTCACTAAGAAACTCTACAGCCTCTAAGGATGGAATGCTTTGGGATTCAGAGTGACTGTGCCATATGATACATCATTTGAATGTTAGAAAAGCTGTTTCTTTATGAACGTTACACTTAGTAGATAATCTAATAGGTCCATTTACCCTTTAATTTCTTACATTGCTGTTAATTAGCATCAAATTCTGGCTGAATTGAAATACTGCTGTTGGCCCCATTTTCCATTGCTGTCTTTGGGATTGAGATTAATTTTTAATGTTCTGTAGTGAATTTTGATTACTCTAGGAAAAAGAAATGTATTTTTTACTACATCAAAAATTGGGATTGTTTTTTGTTTTCTGTATTTTTTTTCTTTGTTTTAATGAAATCAGTGACAAGGCTGATGTTTAGGATGAATTTTTTGGAACCATTAGAGTAGCAGAAAAGCAGTGTTGTGAACCTGCCAGAAAAAGCGTGCCAGCCTACTCCAGATGCTGTCCCACAATGGTTTAGCAGGATCTGGGCTAACTGTCTCTCCCTTACCTAAATTCTCTTTGTGGTCGTTGATTGGGGGTGTTATTTTGACAAGATGCCTTTTTAGGACACTTTTTTTGGTTGCCCACTAACTCTCTGTCAAGCTGACTACCTGTAGGAAGCATAAATTGGTAACAGGTGCTCTTCTCAAAGTGTTTTCATCAGTTTTTTCCCCAACGAATTTTTGAAGAAGAGCCCACATATGAGCAAGATTTGCTGGGGGTGTGCTGTGCCTCCCTTCTGCTTGGAGAAGGGATAGAGAAGGTGACATCAATTCATTTGATGCTGTCCACAGCAGTGCAGGCACATCTGGATGGCAGAGGACGAGTGTTAAGGGTCTCTTTGTGCTGAGGAGGAGTGTTAAGGGTCTCTCTCCCTTATTCTCAGAGATGTCAGAAATGTTCCAGTATCTCATAAAAACATGTTGCCAGGAAAATAATGCAGGACTGAATTAGTTTGACTATTTTGCTTCTGTGTTCCTGTTGAAGAAGCAGGTTCATCTAAATGAGGCAGCATAAACATGAAGCAGAGTGTTTGGGCTTAATGTTACAATTTATGAAAAAAACCTGAACTGTCAAGAGGTTCAGCATCTGCTGTATCATATACTGCCAGCCTCTGCGGGGGAATCAGGGCAGCATATCCCAGAAAAACAGCAATAAGATAAAAGCACAAGTGAAGTTAGAATCTTTCCTTTGTATTTAGAAAGTTTGCACTGAAGGATAACAGATCATTGAGCATGTTTATCCCCACACTTCCCAATTTTAAGGCTTCTTTCCCCCATTAAAAATGTTTTTTATTTGGTTGTTTTTTGTTTTTTTAATATAGTACAGTAAAATCTGAGCATCTTTTAATTTTCAGTATTTGTGTTCTCTATCTCTGGTAGATAAAGAATTAATGTTATCCTCATTTCACAGATGGGACATGGAAGGACTAAAGGGTCAGGTTCACAGAGATATGTAAATATTTATATTTACATTGATTTCAGTAGCAAGTCTCCTACCTACATAAGATGCTTAAATATGTTTTTGGTCACGGACCTTGGTGATTAGCTGACATTTTACAGGAAATCAGTAGTGACACAGGGATCTGAACCCTTTAGTGTTCTTTGAGTTCATCTTTTTTTGCTGTGTGCTTGCTGAGATTATGTGAAGTCTAAGCCTTCCATTCTCACCAAGCTGGTTTTAGCATAATGGGACAGAGGTAGAGAAAGCTGCTTTGATAGCTGTTTGCCTTGGGCATTATAAAACAGAATTGACTTTAAAAAAGCATTCACAAGTGACCTAGTGCTTTCTGGTAGATGGGCACTGCTGTTGGATCAAAAGCTAGAGGAGATACAGCTATGGGACAGAACTAAAATCTCTCTGTGCTGCTAAAGGAATCAGTATCAGAAGAATTGCAGTGGGGGGGTGGGTGAGGGGAAAGTAGAGTAGGGAAAAGTGATAATTTCTGAATATTTATAACCTTTTGTGCTGTCGCACAATTGAAAGCAAAGGGGGTGGAGCCTGTGCTCATAATTAAACTCAAATTCTCCAGGTCAGAGGGTAAGGTGACCTGCCTGCACTATCTGCTTTTCAGGCCAGCATATGGTGTGATTGATATTGGCTCTAGAGGGGTCCTCATACAGCTGGAATGCTGGGGATGTGAATGTGATATCAGTTCTCTGGGGAGAGCTGTAAATTTAACATTGGGGGATAAAGTGAATACAGTATCAATAAAAAGATATTGCTGCTATTTTTGTCACCTGTGCACTGACACTCACAGCATTGGCAATAACGTGCAGGTCAAAACACCTTCCAAAATGTGATGAAGAACTTACTCTGTTCAGTTTCACCACTGGGGAGCACAGATCTGATTTGAAAATAAATAAGTAAGGTCTCTTTCTTCCACTTTGATGTAAGAACTATTGATACGGCAACAAAGGTTACTTGAATTAATTCTGGAGAGGAATGTAAATACCAAAGTGTAGGATAACGGGATAATTATATTGATTGTTACAGTAAGGGTATTTTCTTCTTCTGCATGAAAAAAAATAGTCTTTTCTGTATTAAATACAAAAAGGAAGAGTAAAGGAAAGACTGTTTAAAAAACAATGTAGAAAAAACAGTGGGGAAAATTATAGAAAAAGCTGCCTGCCATCAGACATAAGACCTCTGAGTTCGATAAGGTAGTACAGGATGCAGGCTTACTGATTATAATTGAGGTTGGATTGGTCCTAAGAACAGCTTTTTTGTAGTCCTTTTCATCTTGAAGGATAAGGTTATAATTACTTATTTAGCATCTGTATCTTTATAGGTCTTTGATTCCTGAGATGAACACAATTGTGAACAGCAAACCAAACTTCTTTCAATTAGGCAGATTTTTTTTTTAAATTAAAAGCAGTGAGTGAAAAATTAAACCAATAAATTCTAAATAATAGAATTTTAATTCTTTTAACCAAACCCTGCAGTATTGTCATAGTGTTAGAAGCCCTTCTGGTGCACTTTGTGTTGTATGCTACAGAATAGGCGCAGTACAGGCAGATTCTGGAGAACCTACAACTTCAGAGGAAACAGCCAGACCCTAAGGAGCATCAGTGCAGCACATGGAAACTCTGGAACAACGTGGGTTGGCACATGGACAGCAGTTTTGCTATGGCAGGAACCCTACAGGGATGAGGAAAGGGTGATATATCTTTGCATGCACAATTCATTCTGTCACAACTTAAACACACAGCTTTAGGCAAGAATGTTAGATACCTCAAGTCTGCTACGTACAAAGGCATTTTTCTCAGTTCAATCACTTCTGTACTTTGCAAGTGATTGGTGATAGGAAATCAGTAAGTTATACCCGGGGTTTCTAGCTGATTTTTCCTTCCATCAAAAGTCCAGAAAACTGAGAACTTATCTGGGGATTTTAATGGTGGAAATTCAATACTGCAGCCTCATTACCATTCTGTTATGAATTCCCTTCATCCAATATCTTGATATTACCACTTAGAGCAGTAAAATGGTTTCAATTTATTAAACTAAGTGTTTAGTTGGAGAAAATCAAAAGTGCATGCTAATGTCACTGTATTGACAACCCTTCATCCTCGCTGTGGAGCTGCCTGTATTTATGTTACCGTTCCACGTGAGGTTCTCAAAACGTTGGAGGCTGAAGCCATAGTGAAGACATTTCTGTCAGATCACTGCTGCTTAATTAGACAACGTTGCTTTCAACAGTCCTGCTCAATAGTTGTACTCTTAAAATATCAGGCTTTTCCAGGGACCTGTGTACATTGTGACTTGTGTAATATGCTTTCCAACCTGAGTATTTATGAAAATTCAGTGTACAGATATTCCGAGTGATTTTAAAAGTCTTCTTTTCAGTTAGAAAACTGGCAGTATAGAGAGCTTTGATTTCCCTGCTTTTGAAACATGTTTGCACATGTTTTCTAGAAATAAAATATATATGTTGCTAACTAATTGGCTGAGGCTTGATTGACAGACCAAAATATTTTTAATTGCAAATCCTAAATCTAATTTAAATCTCATTTCATCTGTTCTAAAGAAGCTTGACTGATTAAAGGCATTTAATTTCGCTGCCATGGAATGGATATGATTTTAGTCCCACCTTGTTTTTAACTGGCTTTTCAATGCCAGCAGTGCAAGCAATGCCTGTAGACCTGAAGGAAGACTATATAACCAGGGTTATATAGTCTTAGTGCAAAACTTCAGTGTATTACCCACAAATAGAAAAGACAAAAGTTAAAGAATAAAACAGATTGATGTTTGTCTCCTTTAAAAGCACACCTTGAAACTAACTCAAAAGAAGTTATCATCATAAGGCGTGAGTGTCAACATCTATCAGAAGAACAAATGTGTTAAGGTGATGCTAGGTATGAATGCAACTCTTATTTCTGGATTAACAGGCTTAGATTTACTGCTGGTGACCTGGATTTCCTTATTATCATATGATTTGGGCAGTAGGAAGGAAGTTATAGTTAAGATCTCTGATTGAGGTATGCTTTGGAGAAAGGGATAATATGATAATTGTAGTAGCTGAGATACTTGATAAAAACCACAATTTTCTGACATGTTAACCTTTCTTCTAAAATAAATAGGGAAGGGGAACAGGTGCAGGAGTTGAAGTGATGTGCCCCTAGGTGGGGACATACTGTCAAGACATTGAAGACACTTTGCTATTTCCCCTGCACTGATTGTTTTGTGGGCGAGGTTTTAGCCTCTAATGTTGACCGTCTGGCAGAAGTCATATGAATCTTTCTGGGGAAGAAAGAATGTCTCTGTTTAAGTGTTAGGGGAAAAAACCCAACAACTTTCTGTACATGGAATAAAAATGCAAGTTGCAGATTGATCATATAAATGCCCTGGTTCACCTAAATCTGTGTACTTAGCTTGTCCAGGGAGGTGGGGAAACTCCTATTCCTTGTTGTTGCATCTAAGTTAGTATCTCATTTCTGTCAGTATCAGGACAAGATATGTGAAGGAGACTTTGGAGGTTGTGTAGATTCTGTAATTTGAACATTTCCCCCTCCTGTGGTAACTGGCTCTGAAGAAGTTCTGCAGGACAGGTGTGTCCTGTTGTACAAAGGAAGTCTCTTGTTTCTGTTTGAACCTTGAATACCTTTGTATTTACTCAGATAAATACCCTATTAGTCCCCTACTGGAATTATTG
Source organism: Cyanoderma ruficeps (assembly GCA_008694505.1). Classification (NCBI taxonomy): domain Eukaryota; kingdom Metazoa; phylum Chordata; class Aves; order Passeriformes; family Timaliidae; genus Cyanoderma; species Cyanoderma ruficeps. The sequence goes on from VZDJ01000074.1 coordinate 6,829,673, forward strand.
AGTCAGGTACCAGTGAATTCCTCTCCATTATTTATTTACCTGATACTACTTTGCTGTTTGTTTTTTTTAACAGCATTGCGAGGATGACCATTGCCTGCCCATTGCATTCGTTCAGCTCAGTCATTCATTAAGCTTTGAATTTGAACAAAAAGCCAAGGTCTGGAATGCCATCAGTGGCTGAAGGTAGACATTTGGTGGCTGACTCAAGGAGAGCTCCCAAGTGAATACTTCATTGATGTGTTTGGCTGAGTGATACAGATATTTTGAAACCAACGACAAGATGCAGGGGAGACAGACAAGATGCAGGGAAAGACAAGAACATTTTAGAAGAATGAGAAGGGTAAATAGAGGTATAGAAATACAGATTCTGGTGTAGGACCTGTGGTGACTTAAGGAGAATGGGACAGAAATGCAGGGTAAAGCAGCAGAGAATACTTGGAGTGAGTTGGTGTTTCTGTGGAGGTGGATATGGAACCTTAAGGAATAAAGGCTTCAGCTTTTTTCTATTTCTTTAGCCATTCTCATTGTCTGGTGTCAAATCTGTTCCTTGTTTGGTTTTAGATAAGCAGGCCAGCACTGCTCAGAGTATTTTAGTGGGGCCATTCAGATGTTTCAATATTCTAGGACTTGTAACAGCCTTCCTGTGCTCCTGTGTCCGTAGTTGTGCATCGTGAAGCTTTCCATTTATTTCCCCCTGAAAGAAGATAATTAAGTTTGCTCCCAGAAAAGTGTAGCTATAGGTTATTTTGCCCAACGTATACAAAGTTCCATTTTTCAGCAGTTAACTTTGTTTTCTCAGATTCTCACATGTTATCAAGCAGCTGATCTTTCAAAATGTTGTCAGATTTTCCTTAATTTCAGGGTATATACTAACGTGTGAAGATGGCCATACCACCTGTCACAGCTCCTTTATAGACCATTAGTAAATAATTCAAAGATTCTAAAGGACCTTATGTAAACAAGAGAACTGAAACGAAATCAAAATGTATATAATTACAAGTGCAGGATAAAAACGGAATTCTTCTGATTGCTATTTTTAAGTTAATTATCAACATTTTCCATAACACAAGTGTTTATTGGTAGCAAGTGAAAAATTTATTGATGGAAATATTTAAAATAAATAGCAAGCAGGAGATGCTTTTGCATGTGACTAAATGTAATTAGAATACTTTTGGCCCATCGTTTCTTGAATCTACTCTCTTAAAATCAGTGTTGCCCAAGAAAAAAGGAAGGCAACAAGTGTGTGGCAGTCACAACTGAGAGGGACACCCCTCCCTTGCCTGGCAGGTGAACTGCCCAGTTCACCATTTACTGCCTCTGCTAAAATTATCCTGCATGTGGGAACTCCTGGAAATGGATATTGGAAGGAGTTTCCCGACCTGTATCGCTGCAGCAGAGATCCAGTGCCACAGCAGGAGAGGTGAATTTAACCCCTATTCGTATAGCTCCTTTCTCACTAAATGAAGATGTTCTTTGGGAAATATAATGAATTTGACACTGTATTTACCATTCATGTCTGCTATGAACAGAATTATTTTATAGACAGACACATTGTTCTCTCACATATTAATTTTTTTAAATGCATTTCACTTCTGCTGACAAGCTATTAAAATTCAACATTTAAATGTCACACTATGGCATGTAATTTGCTGTCATGAAAACAACTATGGATTTATTTTCTGGTGAGATTCTCGTTAGGTATTGAGCAATATGTCAAAACCAAAAAGTGTCATGATTTCATAAAGGGGGGAGGGGAAGGAGAAATCCCCAAATGGTATGGAATATTAAAAATTGCCTGTACTTACAGGAAGAGATTCAATGGTTCTGGTTATTACTTTTGTTGATTTGGAAAAGGAAATATAGTTTCTGGTGGGTTGGAGTTTTGATGTAGTTCTGAATATGCCAGACCAATCAAAATGTAAGAGGTAATTATTGAAGTTGAGTTCAGTCAACTCTTGAATGGAGACCACCAGTGATAAACTGAAGATGATATACAAAACGGTTGTCTTGCTGCTGTTTCGCTTTATCTTTTTTTCTTCTTTCTGAGTCTATTTAACATTAAACTGATAATCCAGCATGGCTCTAAAGAGGAGTGTGCTCTTTCAGACACAGATGCCACTGCAGAGTATAATGCCTTGATCCCCTCTGGATTTTAAAGATGATAGACACTTTTTGCATGAAGCAGCACATAAATTTCAGTGACTGACACAAACTTAATTTGGACAATTTTCTTTACCGAATTTCTCCCACATCCGTATAAAATCCATTATATTTATTTAATCGTTGCCCTTATCAGCTGTTCAGGTTTGTTTTATGCTATCAGACAGGCACTGTATTCCAGCCCTCAGAGGGCAACATATTAATCTCAGCTGAAAAAAAAAAAAGTGCTATAATTTTCCAGTGCTTTTATACTAAAAGTTGTTGGTAACAGTAATAAAAATTATTTTATGCTTAATACTGTTTGATTTAGTAATATTTTGAAGTTCCAGCTAACAGCTTATTTTTCATTCCCACATTATCCATAGAAATTGCTTTATTCCTTTCATTTTAGTAACACAAAAATATATCTAAAGTGAAACCAAATAGCATATTTGTTATTTCAAAATATTTTCACTGAAAACTATTTTACATTATGTACAATAACATTCAATAGCAAAGAATGAGATTGATTTCTTAGATAAATGCTATATTATCCTGCAGGCTTCTGTAAACTTCCCCCCAAGTGGGTTTTCTCTTTTTTTCCTCTTCTGTTTTTCATTTTTACTGAAGCTCTAACAGTATGCATAGCTTCGATGTGACTACACAACAGATTTTCATGTGAAAAGTACTGTGAAAGATTTTTAGTAACTTTTTTTTTTTACTGTCAGGTTACCCTGTCTTTCAAACAACCCTTTTAGAAATTCTGTTAAAATGTGTGCGTCTGGTGTCAAGAGCATCAGATCCAGGCAGGGATGGGCAAGCGTTCAAAATGACCTGTCATTGCCAAAGGGAAGTGGTGAAGAACATTATGGTGCTCTGAAAGAAACCTATCCATGCTAAAGTCTGTAAAAGTCCCTGTATGGAAAAACTGGGGGGAAACCCATGTCTATAAAATTTTTAAATGAAACTGTGAATTTTATTCTGAATACAGAATAATATTTAGAAAAGCTTTTAGAAATAAAATTAATACTATCGCCATGGTTGTTACAGAACAGTCCCAACATGGATTTTGCTTTTAACGTCCTTTAACATTCGATTACAGAAACTAAACATCAAACAGAGAACAAAACCTGTCTTGTCTAAGGTGAGATACCTGCATTATACAAGCTGCTGGTTTTAGATGGGGCCCAGGGATTTGGCCCCGAGGGCACTAACCTGGTTATTGCAGGCAAAGAGGCAATTGTGGAGCTCTACAAAGAAGTTGTAATTGTTAGTGGAGCAAAGCTTCTTCCCAAGGCCTCATTTGTTGCTTTTGGGACAAAATCCTGTTACAGTTCTAGCAAAGGTTTTGTTCTTTGAGAAGAAGCAAGTCCAAGTCTGATACTGGCAGAATAGAGATACAGATACAGAGATAAAGGGAAGAGATTGTCACACTCTGCTTTTAACCAGGAAAGGGAAATATGATCAAATGAGAGCCGCAAAGCACCTGATCCCCTTCTCAATTAAACCTCAGTTTAGGTTTAATTGGCAGGCTCACCTGCACAAGATTTGGAAGAGCCAGGTGAGAAGCAGCAGGCAGTGTATGAAGTCTCACTGTGATTGCAATAGGGCTGCAAGGTTGATGGGATGAGCTCAGAACACTGTAAATGAAGTCTTTATTCTCCTCTTCCATCTCATCCCTGATTTTCTTTCCCTGTACTGCCACAGAGAGGAGTACATCAATATTTTTATTAGCAGGTCACCAGGTTCTTCTTTCAACATGCTCAGTCACTTCAAGTGAGCGAATCCAGGTAGAAATTGTAATGTTAAAAAAATTAGTTAAAATGTCCAAGATGTTTTTGTCCTAATTAGAGAAGTAAAGCATGCTTTTATGTCTTTGTGTCCTGGTTAGCCACTGAACAATATATGGGGTTGGATGGAATTCAGTGTAGCTGTGTAGCACAGTGCTGTTCCTGGGTTAATTAGCCCTGCTAAGATCTGCAGTGCTTTGTTTAGTACACATTATAGCTTTGACAGTGCCAACTTAAGTTTCTCTTCGTGGTAGGGTGTTTATTGAGTAGATATGCTATTTATGGTCAATTTTAGACTCTCTTGGTGTCGTAAATGCTTACCTTAAATTTCCATCTGATTTTTCAGGTTATCAGCTTTCTCCTTACCATGGTTTTTTTTATTTACTGGAGTCTTGCTTGCTTCTAGTGATTTCATCATATTGATCATTAGAAGTAGAGTGGGTTGAGTATTATTGCTTAAATAGATTTCTAAATAAGACCCACATGTATTGACTTCCTGTTCTAAACTACCTTACAATGTGAAAGCCTCATCCAGTTTGCTGGTTTTCTTCTCTTTTCGCAGAGGAAATATTTTGAGTTTGTTGTTAATTTACCATGGGAATCTAACCTCTTATGATAAAATTTAGTCTGTATTCAATGAATATGGACCAGTGTCTTCAAATGCACTGTATGCATATTTTCTCTGGTACTTCTCTGAGGAATTTTTTTGTTTAGTGTGATAGTGAGTTTACACACAAGAGATTTATTTGCCTTTTATTTACTAGCAGTTTTGTAGGCTTTAAAATTTGAATGTCTTTGTAGGCTTTAAAATTTGAAAAAATCTGCAGCTGCTTTTGGTGGAGAAGCTGGTGCATGAACAAGCCCAGGACTGAATGATAAACAGTTGAATTGAGTGTTTGCAACGTTAGTGAATCAGTGCTTTGGTTGAAGTAATCCTCTTCTTCCATCTCTAGTGAGTAGATAATTCAAGGTTTAGATGCCCTCTAAAACAATTTTTTTTTGCCATTCCAGCTATAAATAATTGGAGTATCATTGCGTGCTTCCCCATGGATGCCCTTTAAATGGGTAATGAGGGAGAAATTATTCTTGTATCACCCTGTGCACAAGCAGGAATTTTGCCTGGTAGACTTAGGAGAAATTAAACTGAGAGGAAAAGATGAGGGTTTTTTTTTTAAGAGTGATGAAAAAGTAGTTTTGTCAGTGATAAGTGTTCATCTGTTCAGGTCTCCAAGGATTATAATGTTATTGCTGTCCAATTGATCCAAGCCTTTGCACTGCCCATGGTGGCTGGGAAGTGCTCACCAGGGAGAGGCTGTGATTAGAGCCACAGCCCTTTTACTTTTCGCAGAGCATTCTGCATCCCAAAACATAACCTTTTTCCTCCCATTTACATGGCATAGACTGATAGTGCTGTCTAAATGCTGCAAATTAGCTCCTTGCTGCACTAACAAACTTTAGGAGTCATAGATTATATTCCCAGGCCTAAAGCTGTTTACTGCATCCATCATCAATACCAGTAAATGGTAGTTCATCTAATCTGCTTTAAGGGACACAAGTGAATTTTGTCAAAGTAGTCTCAGATAAATGATTGTACAATATACATTATTTCTCCACAGTTATTTATAAATACATTTTAAGGAAAAAAATATTGTGGGAAAAATGATTAGCCTCACAAAAAGAGTAACAAATGAACATTGTCATGGATGCAATGACACACTTCACTTGTAGGAGAAGCAGCAGAAGGTTTATTGGTATAAACCAGCGATTTAATACAGTTTGATAGTAAATGCTACAGTGGTTTAACAAGATTCAGTGGCAAAAACTTGATTATTTACTGCATAGTGGACAGGGTCAGACAAAACTGCCAGGAAGACCCTAGCATTGAGTAACGAGGCTTATAAAGCACACCCTTGTGTTCTAAACTCCTTTCTGAGGGGAGTTTAGGTGTGGCGGGTTCCAGACTTAGTCCCAGGCTTGGTTAGTGGCTTATTCTAAAGGATTATATGTGCACATTAATCCTTCATATCACTTAGCTAAGACTCCAAAGTCTCAGCACTCTTATTTCCAATTCACTTACTGAGTACCTGGTGTGATAAGCATTCTCTTAGTTTTGATGTGTAGCCTTGAAAGGTGTCCCTACTCAAGGGCAAATCCTGGCATGGTGGGCACTGCTGTGCAGAGCTCAGTGTGCCCTGGGCTGTCCCTGTTTGTGGAAGAAGATGATTGATTTATAGTCATATTCCCATTCCGGACATATTTCAGCTGGCGCGTGCTCAACTAGCCCTCAGCTGTCAAGTAAGATGTTTGGCCTTCAGCTATTTTGGTGCTTTTCTGTCTTCCCAGAGTCCAGCTGAAGCCAGATGCAGCCAGCATGACCACCACTGGTGGCTATTGCTTACACAGGAAAGGAAGGGGAGGGGCGGGACCACGCCACCACAACATTACATTAGCTGTGAAACATCACATTGATTTAATCAGGTGCTGCCAGCATGAATGTCATGTTCATATGCTTACATAATAATGTTTTTAGCTGCATGAACACATATGAAATTTTACTATTTTACAGTCTTAGATCAGAACTAGGCTTTTATTTCCTCACCTGAAAAGTTACAGGCGATTAAGATGACTGGGACTGAGCAAGACCTTGTTTCTGAAAGGCACAGGATAACTCCAGTCTGAGCAGAGAACATCAAATCCTAGCAGAAACTGCGTGTCATTTTGCAGGAGGGAGCCTCTGTGCCTTGAACTGAATTATAGAAATCTGTGTCAGGGAAAAAAACTCTTCTCTCATGGGCATGGCAATAAAGTAAATATATCTAAACAAGTTCGTTGAAACATTCCACAGACTTTTTTGCAAGATGATGCATTGTTAGATGAAAGTACTGCTCAATGCCAGCTTTTTTTTTTCCCAAAGAATTACTAGCAAGATCAAATCTAAAACAAAATTGCTTTCAGTACAAGATAGCATGATGGATCATTTTTTGGTTTATTTTCTATTTTCAGACCTCTTTCTTTCAGTTTTAGTGCCATTCCAAAGAGTGAAGATGCATATAAAAGGAATGGTGAGATTTTGGCTTTCTCTTGAAATGCCAATTAGGATACTGAAATTCTTTTTAAGAAAGAAAAAGGAGTAATCTTAGAACCCCAAAGCTAGAAAACATTATTCCAAAAGGAATTGACATTCTGTGAAATGGGGATAGGGTAAAAGCTCAGAATAGAAATTGTTATCTATGAAAAATGAGTGTGTGTGGTTCTCTTTCCTACTGACTTGTTAAAATGAGACAAAATTTTGAGGGCTATGGGAAGGAAGGGGAGAAATCCAGAGAAATGTGAGAGTCTGATAGAGGTTTAAGCTTTATGTTGGTCATTGTTTAAAATTGTCTTTGAAAGTATCTTCCCTCAAATGGATTGTGCAACTTTCGCATTTAGGTAACGTGGACATTTACAGTGAGGTGCACCAGAGAGGAAGTTACAATTCTATAATTTTGTCTGTTTTCTTAAATTTTGAAAAATGTACCACTTTTTTATCCTAAACTTGGAATAAATGAAATCAGGAATGTCGTTGTAGCAGTATTGAGCCAAAGCAAATTGCAGGACAATGGATTTAGAGTAGAACTAATCAAATATTGGAAATTTTCATCTGTGAGAAATCCTTACATCTCAAAGATGTCGTCTTGGGGCATATGGATTGATGGCTTGGGGGAAAACTTTGATAATTCTGAAATAAATTGCACATAAGTCATTATTTTAGAACTCCCAAAAGCTTGAGAAGCACCACCTACTTGGAAGTCCTTGGAGTTTCAGCTCTTGTGAAGAATTGCCAGGATTTCCTGTCTTTCAGCTGACAGGCTGGAGCTCCCAGGACTTCTTGTACAGCTTTTCTTCCTGGGTGAAAGGGTAGGAAAGCAGGTTGCTGTGAGGTATTTTCCAGAATGTTTTCTAAACAGAACCTCTGTCTCTGTAAACTTCTAAGGTAATACAGCATTCAAATCTTCTTCCTTTTGAGTAGTCACTGTTACCTGTTCAAAACCAACAGCAGTACAATAAAGCTCTGTGTTTTGCTTTTCCGACATTTTTTCTCAGTACATGGAACTGTCTCATTAGGCATATTACAGACCTAAAGCTGAAATATCCTTCAGCAGAGTTGAGGAATCACCCCAGGTATGTATACCTCTCTGATAGAAAATTACTGCTTCAAATGAGACGGAAAGAAGAGATTGTTGATTGTTGGAGTGGGGAGAGAAAGCATTTGCGTGAGAGAGCATTAAACTCTAAATTGCATTAATATTGGTTAAACTATTTTGTCTGGCAATTGACCAAAACAGATAAGATCCTGTATGGCTTGGGGTTGTCATTAGAAAGAATGATCATGCTCTAGTAATGGCCAGTGATCATCTGGTGATTGCCCTTGTGATTTTCTGGTAAATTTGATGCAGTGCAGTTAAATTTTCAGTGACCTGAGTGTGGGCCATGTCCCTGGGGCTATTTGCATAATCTCAGTTACTCTTACTGGCAGTATCTGACAGCAGTAATGTTGGTCCTGTGAACCACTGTGGCTCATCTCAGCTGTCGATTAACAGGAGGAATGTCTTCCTGTGACAATTTTCAGGTATCTCCCTGCAATTTAGCACTTTAGCCTCATCTCTGGCAGTGTTCAAGGTCAGGTTGGATGGGGCTTTGAGCAACCTGTCTAGTAGAAGGTGTCCCGGCTTACAGCAGGGGATTGGGACTAGATGATGTTTAAGGTCCCTTCCAGACAAGATCATTCTATGATCTTATGGTGATATTTTTCACCAATAATCAGATTTCACAATTCCCATTGAAGCAACAGTGATTCCAGAGTGTCGTTTCAGAATCTGAGATAATTAAAATGAAAAGAATTGAAAAATCAGCTGTTGTTTTACACTGAATCTTACCAGTCTGATCAATGTTCCTACTGAGATAGAGAAGATAAAATAATCATAACTTTGCAAACAACAAGATGTGTTTACTAGGCGTTGAAGGAAGCAGTAGCCCCTTTTCTGTCAGTGGTTTAGCTGCTGATGTAAATAGTGTTAATTTTAGCGTGAAGATGGGACCCCCTTGTGTCAAGCGTGGGACAAATACATAATGAGAGATTGTTTCTCCCCCATTGACTGAAGCTAAGAAGGCTCTGTAACAACTCATGGTAGGCATCATAATAGTGATGTTCCAAAAGCCCAGATGCTCAGGGGTGCTGTCAGACCCATTGAGCAGGTCACCAACAGTTGTTCAGTGAACAGCAGCATCCCACCTGTTAGTTCTTATTTGAGATCTCAGTCAGATGTTTCGTAAAAAAACACCAACATTGGTGACAGTCCTGGTTTTGTACTTCTGCAAGGTTATATTTCCAGCTAATGATAGGATGTTCTTTTGATTCCCCAAAGGATAATTGTCATGGAGTTCAAGTTGTCAAAACATGTTAGATTGTTGGAGGAAGAATCTAAAGCTTTAAATAATCATTAGCTGATTCCAGCAATGATACATACACAAAGACACCCGTTTTAGTGCAGAAGGGAGAGGTGATGAAGGCTAAAAGTGGGAGGATACCTGAGTAAAGGTGTTTGCTATTTTCTCCTTCCTAAGCACTCTTGGAATGATCTTAGCACAGAGTGACCTCTGATCTTGTAACTCCCCTCAGTTGTTGCAGTGTGCTAATGGTGACTTCAGTGCAGTGGAGAGCCAGGCTGGATTACTGAGAGAGACTGAGTTATGGAAGGGATGGCTGGGTTTGGGTCAGTATTAAGGAAAACACAGGAGGATAAAACTTCTTACCTTCAAATGGGACTTGGAGAAAAACACTGCTTTTAAATTGTTCTGAGAAAAAAAATAGGATTATGGTGGGTTGAATCACTCTGAGTTTATAATTTCTGTGAATAATGTGGATTGCTTTGTACTGTGAGCGTGCAGCAGAAACTGGACAGTTTACCTTTTTGCAATCACCATGGCATCAGTGGATTCTTCAAGTATTGCTACATGCTTGTCATTTCTGAATGAACTTTTTGCAGCCATTTTACCAATCAGTATTTCAGGGCCTGGAAAAAGGGAAGAGAAACTGAACATAGTGCCAACACCCAGAAGATTTTTTTGTATACAGAGGGCATGAACACCAGGTCTTGCTCCATGATCCATGTGTTGGAATCTTTCTTAGTGTTCCCCAGCTCTGATCTTACTATGAACTGGAGAGCTGGAGGTGAGAAGTTAGTGACAAGCATGCTGAGCTACCACATGCTGCCCAGCATCTCATTGAAGGAGAAGAAAGCCAAAAAGGCTTTGACCCCAAACTGCAAGATACATTTTCAGACCTAACACATTTTTCTGTTCTGTATTGTTGAGATCATTTCCTACTGAGGTAGATACAGCCAGAGAAAAGAACGAATGTTTTCAAGTAGTTTACACTGCCCTTATTGTTTCTCCTATGCACTGGGGTGACTGCTTAGAGGAAATTGTTGATAAGTTGAGAAACTTTCACTGGTCTCTTGCTGCGACACAAAAGTTTCAGTTCCCCTGATCTCAGGTTCAAGGCAGTCAGAAAAATAATGCAAAAATAAAGGACTATTCAAAGGCACAGAGGGTGACAACTTCAGGAAAGTAACTGAAGTGAACAAGACTATAGAATAGATTTCCTCAGTGATAAATCCTTATAGTTTATTCAGTTTACTGTGTTACATTCTTGACAATTACAAAAAGGCCATATAATTCACTCTGCAGGATAAGCATTTCTTATCAAGAGAAAATCTGAGCTACTTAGCACAGAAATGTCATTGAGAATCAGGGAAATTGAGTACACCAGGATCTAACACCATGATTTGGAGCCAGATGGCTCTTCTGAACAGAATCATGCCATGAGCATAGGATTGGGGTATAAGAACAGCACCCACTCCCTTGAACATCTGTGGGAAGGAACCTGCAGGATGGGATGAGGAGAAGACAATAAATTTCTTTTTACATGAGAACTGGGGTGGACATTTTGGGCTGAAAGCATTGGAAAGAAGAAGGAACAGAAGGTTATTTCTTGAGAGATGCTCATTTAACTGGAATTTAAATGAGAGCCTCATACAGAACTGACATCCTAACTAACCAAATTAAAAGCAATCTGTATGTTAAAGAAGTCAAGAATATAAACAGGGAGGAGGGAGAGATAAGATATTTCAAACATTTTAACAATTACCCTGAAACTAGATTAGAGTGGAATCCAAAGAGAGATCTTTTATCCTCAGTGGAACAGTATGAGTAATTCTTGTTTTCATTAAAAGTTTTCATTTTTTTAATGATGTTACATTTGCATTTTTTCCCCCTAAAAGATAACAGTTGATTAACAGTGCAGCGAGTTTTCCTTCTGCATTTCCAAAGTTTCTTGGAGAAGTTTTGTGGACTTGTCTCTTCTCTTCAGGCTCATTTGGCTGGTTCAAAGACCAGATGCCATGGTCAGATTGAACAACAGGGAGAGGGATAAAGTGCTGAAGGTAATTCTGTGGCCTTATGTTTGTGCCAGCTGATTATATACATCTTCCCTTCTCTGTGGGGTAGCTTAGAGAAGCCTCTGAGCTGTGCCTGTTTGTGTTCAGGAGATAACATTTCCTAAAGAGTTGTAACACAGAGGAGAAATTGTCAGAGTCTCTTGGGTAGTTTTGCATCAGATTAAATGAACTGTCCAGTCTGTGCTTTTATTATGTTTTTTAACCCAACATTAATTTACTGGGGGGGAAATAAGAAGAACCCAAGCAATTTTAATCTCCTCCTTGCTTTCTTTTTGACCCAATAGTAACTATTTGGAGCTTAAGAAAGGACTGAATAACCTTGCTTGCAGCATTAGAAAATATATCAGCAAGTTGGTGTAACATTATGTACTTTACTGTCCCTTTAGAATTTGAGTTCAAGTGAAAAAAATGTTGGAAAAAGACATATGGCTTATGGGGACAGGTTTACTCTCTAGTGAAAAGTAAAGTTATTAAATGAGCAGTGCCTGCCAATTGCAGAAAAGTTGGCAGGGATGCCTTGGCACTGTAGTTTTTGTTTATTATTTAAAAGGCCTCATGCAGGGCCTCTGAATATGGCCTTAAAATTCGAGGCAGTGTGTGAACATACAGGATCAATGCACAAGCAGGAAGAGATTGAAAAACAGAACAGGAATGATATTATGAAAAATACTTGCAGGAGAATTTAGTAGATACAGTAATGACAAGGTCTCACATTAACAGATTAGAAAACCCTCTCCTAAACATTAAAACTATGTAAAAGCAAAGAATTCCTTGTCTGAAGTCCTTGCCTGAAGTCAAAGCAGAGAAGGTTCTGTAATATTTCCTGGTAGTTAATATATAAAATTGGTCAATTAGCAGAAAAAATAACCAAACAAAAATAACAAAAATGGATTTAAAAAAAAAAATGTTAGGCTCAGTTGTTAAAAATCCATAATTATGAATTTTGGCATAGTTTTAAGAATCGTAGATTGGTAAAGAAATTAATCACATTTTCAAAATAGAACCTAGCTGTTAGTGCAAAGGAATCCCAACATACACAACAGCAGGTACCTGAGTTAAGAATCTGGCTTATTGTTAATAAGAGTGGGATGTAGGCATTCATCCCAGGGAGCTCTTATTTCCCAAGATTCAAAAAAATTTCAGACTGATACACTTAAGTAATAATTGAATTTTTACATCTCTGGATAAGCCGATGGAACAAAACCAAACATTCTTTCAAAAAATTAAATGATTTTTATAGAGATATACCATCTACAAAATGCATTGCATAAGATGTTTGATATTCTCAATATAATGATTCACTGAAACTGCCATGGAAACTTCCTGGAAAAGTTTCCAAGCAGGCAATAGCCACAGGTAAATCCATGTGGGGGCAACTTTGCATAAGAAGGTTGCAGCTGATGACACCTGCAGAATCTCTCAGGGGTTTGGATCTGCAGGACTGCACTGCACACGGGCTATTGCTGATCCAAAGCCAGGCCTGGAGTCTCCTACAGCTGGAATTACCCTGTTGACAGCAGGCCCAGGAGCAGAGGTGATTAAGGACAGCGATCTGAATATGGCCCTTACACTGAAGATGCTGCACTTTGTCTTTTTCTTCAGTTTTTTTGCAAATACTCAGCCCTGTATTTTTTTCCTCATATTCATTTGACCTTTTCTTTTTTACCTAAGAGGAGCTATTTCCTGATGGTTTTGCTCGTGAGATACTTATTTTATCATGTTTTAATGCTGAAAGTTTTCTAGGAAAGAAAAAAGATTTTCAGCACTGAGCATCTGTGTAAAAATGAGATGATCATATGGTTTCTAATTTGCTTTTAAAACACTGGAAAGGATTGCCTTTGTACAGGGCAAGCTTCAGCTCTTTTGCAAATCCAGAGCCATCACTTTCAGTGCAACGAAATATATCAACACTGGAAGAAACCAAGTCCTATTTAAAGCTGAAAGCCTCCTAGATGGGACAAAACCCCTGCATTTTTAAAGGGAGAAAAAGGAGGGAGAAAACCATTCATGAGAAGTATAAAATGTAATTTTGTTTTAAAGCTCACTAAAAGCTATATAGGTCATGAAGACAATCAGTCCTTTATTCTTTGAAATAATTCACATTACAGCCCTATGTATTACCACCCTTATCACAGAAAAGCCTTTAGATATGTGTTGGCAGATAATTACAAATTGATTTCTCGACCCTCATTTTGACAATGGTTTTGAAAACCTTTTCTTTTTTTCCTTTTTTTTTCCTCTCTTTTTTCTTTCTTTTTAAAAGCCTTTTATGATTTCTCCTGCATCACAGTGGAGAAGTACTGTCATGATGAGCTGGCCAAGTGTAGTAACCATTTATAAAAAAGAGTCACAGAGTACAAGACCCAAAATATTCTGGAAATGAACTGTGAAATGCTGCAGGTAACTGCAGTGTACTTAATTTATGTCTATCTTCATCTTTCATCCCACTCAAACGTGAAATAATTTTTAAAATAGATGGTAATTTAACAAATGATTAACCTAAAATTTTACAACCTGCAGGTTGCTCCTTTCACTGCATACCAAATCCAGTTTACTTGTTTTTTCACCACTTATTACTGTCAAAAAGTCTTCAGAAATTAAAATGCTTAACTCTTTACTGCTCTATTCACCCCTAAGGGTCAGTCTGTCTCTGAAGATGCCATGGAGTGATTACCAATGTCATAGGCTGAAAGTTTAGTTTACAATCTAAGACCTGTTCTAGGGGTAGTAGCAGCCAAATTTAGCATGATAATCCTTGCCTTGAGGAGGCTACAGTTTAAAACTCAGCATGTTACAGCTGAAAAACACATTTAGGTAAAGTTGATGAGTAGGAAGGGAGAAGATGAGTAACAAAAATAACTGGATATCTTGGTATAGATGTGCTGTGTGCACAATCTGCAGTCATTCGGTGACAGCTAGTGCAGTAATCACTACTCACCACCTGCTTAGCTGTGCTATTTTTAAAATATCACTGAATGACAGCAGTAGTGGGGTTTTTTTTAATTGTTTATTATTCCACAGATTTAAATAGCGTTATCTTAGCATTTGGGATACATCTAAAGGATTTGCAGCACTAAGAATATCCTAGGCATGCAGGTACGTGAAGTAGACAGTACGACGTGCAGTAAACACTGACATAGAGTAACTGCAGGCTAAATTGAAATTTTTTAGTTTTGCAGACTTTATTGATTTGGTTTTGAGTTGTTTTCCTTTCTAACTCAGACTTATGTATTATTAAAATGTTTGCAGAACATCAAGCATGATACCATTTTTCTTTGGTTTATTTTTCTTTCAGGGGGAAAAAGGAATCTTTCAGATATGTGGGAATGGTGGCCATTAACTTAGCTAATAACCCACTTGCATGCCTTTGAAGTATAATATTTTTTTTCTACAACTCCCAGAAGGCTGTAATTTGTAAACAGTATTAAGAAAAGCCTATGAAGTGCCACTGTCTTCAGTAATCTGTAACTCTCAAGGGAGGATACATTTTGATCACACTTCTTGTTGAGCTTCAACCTGAATCTGAATACTACAAAATTTAATTTTCTTTTCCTGTTATTTACTTTTTCCTACGTATTTATAGGTCATATACTCTATTAACAATTTAACCATCCTTTTACCTTTGCATTCTTGTTCTTATGTGGGTGAAGAAAACTTTTCACTTGAAAACAAAATAGAAATCCAAAACACTTTAAAATAACCACTGGAATACATGAAGTTATATGAAATTTAAAAAAATAACCCCCCTAAATTTTTGTATAATGAAAATAACTCAGGAAAGTAGGATGTGAGCAGGTTGAGAGGTGATTTTTATTTCTCTGGGGCAGATCTTTAGCTGAAATTAATTACCAGAGTTCCTTTTATTTCAAAGGGTGTTTAACAATCTGTACAGTCTGGACTCTGTCTCATGATTTCCTCTGTTTTTTAAGAATATTTCTCACTTCTTTCTGTGCTGTGTATGCCTGTATTTGTATGAATGATACTTCCCATAAGCTGTCTTTATTTTTTCTGGACAAGACACCTTAGAATTCTTTGGGAGTATGACTAATTTGTCTCCAAGAGGATGCTGCTGTCCTGTCAGTGACATAAACTGCTGCTGTAGACATGCTTGCAAGAGGCAGGAATTTATGCCTGCATTTAAAATATTTAATATAAGGGGGAAAAAATAAGAGAATAATTTAGGAATGAGGGACAAGGAACAGGAGTGTATTCATTCCTTGTCCTCCAAATGAGAACAGGAAAGAGAGGTAAGCGACATGGAGTTTTGTGTAATTAAAAATACCATTTGAAGAGAAAAGGATTCCTATTTTCTGAATTCAGCTGTGTGTGTTCTGCTGTGGACGTGTATCAATAGGAGGGGTGTCATGTGCTGCCTAACCCTGCTCAAGCATCCCCATCCCTCAGACAGAGGGAAGGGAGCAGCACAGCTCAGGCTGTGCACAGTCATATTCTTTTGGACCAGTTCCTACGCTCTGGTAATGCAAATGCAAAGACTCATTTCTTCCTCTGTAAAGCCAATGCTCAGACAATATTGCAGAACAAACCTTTCCTTACACAAAGGTTATTTTCTCTCTGGAGCATTCTCTTTTTTACTGAAAGGAATTGTAGACTAGAAATTCTCTGAGAGTTCATGACACCCTGAGAGCCTTCTTTTCAGAGACAAGCTGTATAATAATAATGTGGTGACAGAAAAATCGAGGAGAGGTGGCTTTCTCTGATAGAGAATTTGCCTTTAATTCTACCCTGAAGAGATTGCAATGGAGCACCAACCTTTGTTCTTACTGTAGTGCTTCACTGCTACACCAACCATTTGTTAAATGGGAAGTAATTGAGGTTGAAAAAGGATTGAATGAATAAAGCTTTTGGCAGGGAAGGGGAGGAGGCAAAGTACGGGTTAAAGGTTATTCCTTGCAGAAATTTCATAAAATGAGAGGTAATGCAGCTTTTGAGCTAAAATTGTTTGTGCCTCTGGAGGGGGAAGAGAGGGAAGAGAGCTGGCTGGGGGGAGGGAGACTCAACCTGCAGAAGCACAATGGGAATAATAAGCCAGCATCAAATATTCAGCTTTGTGGCATCTTACTGATTGTATTACAAATTTCACCCATAGATGTGCTGCCTTGGCCACCTCTCTAGGTTAGCAGAAAGCAAAGGAGGAGGAACAGAGGAGGAGTCAGGAGAGTAACATGAATACCCCTTAGAAGCTTTTCTCTCCAATAAATGTTTTAGTATTGCTGTAAATTCCATTTGTTCCATCCAGAAGAATGAATGGGCTTCATGTTTCAATGCTTTCTTGAATCCTGCAGTTCTAGTAATCTGAAAAATAGTAAATATTTTTTATTTTTTTCTGTTATGAACTGATATTTGTCTTCAGACTTCCTCTGTCACAGTGACACAGCATTTTTCCCTCTGCTTGTTTCCCCTCCTCAAAATAAAAAGTCTGTTATGAAAGTTAATCTTATACTATTTTGGGCCAGGGGATGCTGGAGACAGGCAGAAAGAATTTGTATACCTGACAGAGCCCATGTTAAATAAAATGTCACTATTATGGGGCATTAATATATTTCTGTCTACTAAGCCTACCATACTGTACTGCAGTTATTTGAAATTTTTGGTGATTCTTGTCTTTGTAGTCCAAATGAGTATAGACCTGTACTTTTTTTTTTTTTTTTTTTTTNTTTTTTGGTACAGAATTATTTTGTATTCTCCTTATGTGCATTGAATTGTGGAAAGTGCAAGATTTTTGCTAAAAAACTCCTGATTTTAAGGAAAGTTTTTGATTCACAAATGGTATTTTCATACACAGCCTTGCTATTTCTACAAAATTAAACCTGTTGTCAGCTAGGCTTGAAAAGACTGGCTTTGCATATATATTTTACTATTTTTTAGATTTTTTTACTTTTTATTTGGATAGAATGGTGCTTTCCACTCCCAAAATAATAATGAGACCTAAGTAGGATTGTTTTGGTGCAATTCCTTAGGGATAGACGCTGGCTCAAATCTCATCCACAATTTTGTCAATAAATCAGAGATGTACATATTCTAGCTGCCAGTGAAGAAATTTCCAGATGACTAATAGACTGTTGGAATGGTGAATAGTAATTGAGAATTCTACCAGAGAATTTAGAATTGTTGGCAACTTGGGCCATTCAAAAGGCAGAAAAAAGGTGTCAAACCAGGCCAGCAGCTCACTGGGGCTTTCTATGAGAGCTGGGGCAGAGAAGGCTGATGTGGATCATGGATACACAGATTAAAACAGTGGTTTAGAGAGAGGGAAGTGATTTTGTCTGTATAGGTTGTGTTAGGTAACTACTGGAATATCTTCAGTTTTGTGTCTGCATCTGTTTAAATTATGTTGACAAACTGAAGAAGGTAAAAACAATGGGCAAGAAAAATAATTTTGAGAGAATGCTTATCGTGAGGAATTTAGAGCTCCATCTGTTCTGCTCTTCTCAAGGAAAGAGAGACAATTTGTTTACAACTCAGAAGGGCCTTAATGTGTTGAAAATATTGGTTACCTCTAAAATCTAGTGGAGAAAGACAAGATTTGGCTGAAGCAGGCTGGAAGCTGAATCCAGATAAATTCAAATGGGAAAGTAGAAACAAACAAAAAACAAAAGTAGTCTTAATCATGGAATAATACTTCATGAAAAATGAAAGTCAAGAAGCTATTTTTTTTCTTTTAAATGAGGCAGTATCATTATTGCCAAATTTGGGAAATAAACAGTGCAAAAGATTATTCTATGTTGACAGAATATCATCACCAGTAAATTTTGAGATGACATAGGTTCTAATTTTGAATCTCACAGTAATAAATCGTGATACCAGACTAGCAGCCACCAGCACTGATAAATAAAATAATTTATTGTTTTGTACAAGCAGTGTGGCAACAACCAGTGTGAGCAGCTTACTGCCTACGATTGAAGCTTTGCTGGTCTCTTGAGCAGGATATGGCCTTCGATGAGACCCATTGGGAGAGTTTGGAAAGGCTTTTGTAGTCCTGTAGAGGTGCCTGTGTCCTTACAGCAGGGCCAGTGCTCCAGCATGTGTCCAACACTGCAGCTTCACCCCGTGAGCTGGGCAGGAATGGTCATTGCAGCACCTGCAGGATGCTGAGCTGGATTACACAGGTGTCCCTTCAGCTGCCATTTTGTTAGACACATTCACTTATTGCGTGGTGTTCTGGAGTCCCTGCATCACCTCACAGTCCAAGGTGTGAATGTGAACCTTTGCACAAGTCCAGACAGCCAGTTCTGTGCCCACTTGAAAATGCACCGTGCAGGGGCTCGAGCAGCCAGAGCCTCTCACTGCTTCCTGCTGATTCTGGAAGGCTGGACTCAGAGAAATGAGTGTTATCATTCACAGCTGAAATACCTTTTAAAATTGGGGTTAACAGAGAGATACAAGAAGTGTTAATTCTGTAAATAATGTGTTACAATTAGAAACCATCATTAATTAAAGACATTCACTTACAGAGTGAGGTATTTTCTCTGTGGCACGTCCAGGCATTCTCTTTACTTACATTTTTATTACTTGCAATTACAATTTATTACTTTCCATAAAAATGATATTTTTCAGGCATACTAAGTTAAATGAATGATTCAGTAATTTAAAACTGAGTATTTGTTATCTTTGAGGACTATGAAATAAATCGCATATTGTTGAATTTAAAATGCCAGTCTTGTGGATAAATCAGTCCCTGGGGGAGCCATGAGCAGCCCTGTCACAAAGAGAGAAGAGGAGAGTTTGCAGGGTACAGATTTTTGCTTCTCTCATATTTATGGCCTGATAGTCAAAGAGGCAGAGCATTTGAAGATTTAGCTGAAGTGAATCGAGTTGAAGGTGCTTCCCAAAAATCTAATCTTCATATATATGTTCACAGTTGACTGGAGGGAAAGAAAAGTTAAAGCAGAGAAATATAGGCAGGAAAAAGACTCAGGCATGAGAGGAATCTGAGTTGTCTGAAATTATACGTGGGCTGCTCTTTCATGTCTTGAGAGATCAGAGAGATTCCCTTTTTGTCTGAGTGGAAAATTTCATGCAGGTTTTTGAAAGAAATGGTCTGCTGTCCTGGACCAAAGTCAGTGCTAGGGACATGACTGGACGTCCCTGTTTGTGTGACTTTTGCGCCGTATCAGGAGGGATAAGGAGGGGATCCAGATATTCCAGGATCCTTGGGGGTGGCAGGCGCTATATAAATGTAAGACATTGTGTTTTTAGCAGCACTGTCACTTAAACTACTCATTTGCAAAGAATGCCCTGCATTCTCAACCACTTTGCTGATGATTCTGGGAGATGGGTTAAATGGAGTGCATGTAGCACGTGGAGTAGTTTTGCTACATTCAGTGGAAAATGGATTGGTTTCTGTGTAATTCCTGCAAATTAATTTTGATGTCATTGTTTTTTTCCTCAAACTCTTGTACTAACCCAAAACAATACAAAGCAGATAGTTTATTGTTTTGCTTCATGTAAAACCCAACCATCATGTATCATGTAGGCAAACATGAAGATCTTTTAGCATAATTGTACACAAGCTATTAATTTCTGGTGATCTAAACACTTGTGCAAGCACACACATATTGTTAATCTCTGTGTGGTTTCTCAGTTCAGAATTACACATTAAGGATTTTTACACTGATTTTTAAGGAATAGGGGAAAGCTGAGGCTTTTGGCAAGAGCTGGGAATGTAGCAAAACTAATAAGTGATGGGCCTGAATATGAAAAGCAGCCTTGTGTCTCTACCTTTGTCTAGAAGAGGAAGAGAGAAGATTTTTATCATGTGTGGATACTGTCATCTCCTTTGTTGAAAAGAGAATAAATATTCTGGGTAAATTATTTTTTTTAAAAATTACTTCAGCTTTATCTAAAAAATGTACGTTATTCCCTTTTCAAATTAGTCATTTCTGTTACGCATGGTGTCTCCTGCCATTCAATACCTTAATTGAAACTGTAATAATTGATGCCACCTTTACAGATTTATTTCCTGTAGAAATAGTTTACATAGAGTCACAGATTCAGGAGATAAGAAAAGCATTCTGGTCTTGGGCTTCTCTCCTCGAGTCGCTGTGATGATAAAAGTGATTTCCTGTTGAACAGGCAGCCCGGGACCGCAATCGCATGTGCACAAAGCTCCTGATTTACAGGGGTTCTTAGCACCCTGAACTCCAGTTTAATTCAGTGGGAGCTTTAGCACCAATAAATTAAAGTCAACTATGTGTTTGCACATATTTTATATGCTGTGCGGCAGGTTCTGATTACTTTCATTGTCAGCTAAACTCAAGCTTACATTCCACCCCCACCCCTGCACCCTTACTAAGTTTGTGGTGTTTCTCGTGCTTGTATAAATTATTAGAAAAACCCCACAACATCAATTCCCTTTCCCCCAAAGCTCCTGCTCTTCTTATTTTATAGGTGTTTTAGCCTTTGCTTTAATGCAAACTATATCATAGGGCACAGAACATTGCTGGCAGTGGTTCAGCAGTGTTTATCAAGGATGCATCTGGCTTGGCCAAGTGGCACGGGTTTATTGTGTTGTGACCAAGCTCAGAAATTGCTTAGAGAGTAATGCCTGTTTGCCACAGTGCACATCTTGGAGGCACCGAAAATTCTTGAGACATGAGTGTTCATGATAATTAGGTTAAACAGTGTATGTGAGGCAATCAAGTGGTCATATGCATGAGTGAGCTGATATACAGATGATATTATATTATTAACCACTGGAATATCCACGTCCAAATAAGAAAAATACTGGGACAGTTAACAAGCAGGAGCTGCACACCAGCAGTGTCATTACTACCCAGTACTGTATCATATTTCATGTGTGTTATACACAATAGTTGTGAATATTTAAAATAATATTAAAAAAACCTCCTGAGACTGCAAATCAAGCATTCAGAAGGTAGACAAATGTAATTCAGGCATTTCCTACCCTGCCTTAATTAGCATCTTTCTGCTTATGTGTTACAGTGTATTGTCTGATTACAGGATCACATACAATTTTTTTTCCACATAATCCCTGCATCGTTTAGTGCAGGAGGAGACCTATTCTTTGGATCACCTGGGATCTGAAATAGCTCCATTTGCAAGCTGATAGTTTAAACTCCTAGCAACCCAGACATGCCTACATAACCAGCAAGCTTATCTAAGGTCTTCTGTCTCAGGGAATAAATTAACCCCTTCAATCCCAGTAGCTAACCATGAAAAAAGAAGAGAAGTCAAGTTGGCCATGATTTTTGTTTAAAATCCACCACAGTCTTCTATTGTTTTTCTGTAATTTGAAGTGTAATTAATCTCTTAAATATTTAATGGCAGAAGGGTGTGAGCAAGAAGGAGTAAGATGTCATAAATGTTTTGCAGCCTATTTGTTTCTTCCTTTGAAAATGGTAATTTTTATTTTTTATTATGGAAAGAAATAATTCCATATTGAGCTTGGACTGCTGCATGGAAAACAGGAGCACAACTGCCTTTCTAGGAATGTGTTAAATCAAAGCGAGGTATATTCCTGAATTGAGATTTTTAATAGGAAATTTAAGTGGTTTTGAAGCCCTGCTTACTGTGAACGCTGGAGGGAAGGAATGTGTTACTGTATCTACTTCTGAGCTGTATTTTGAGAGTCTGCATGAGTCGTCAAAGGTGCCTGTGTGAGATGTGACCTTTTCAGATCGTATTTATTATGTCTTCCCAAATACACACCGTAGCTGTACAGTGCCTGTCAACATTACGTTTAGTGAAACTGGTTCTCTGAAGAGAAGAGTTCTTTTTTGATACTTAAATACTCTCTGTCTGAAGCGGGTCCTGAAAAAGGTAAAACCATCATGAAGAAAATTGTGAGAAGGAGAGAAAGAAATATGTTTAAACCTTTTTTCCCCTCTTTCTGTTTCAAAATCCTTCCTTCTGTTATCTCCCTCTTCTTCTTGTGCTCCATTCTTTATATTTTGCTTTGTTCTTCCGAGGACTTTTCAAATAAATGAAGTGCAAGTATCTGATCTCCAATAAGACATAGTGCATTCATATTGTGTTGTATATAGACTGTGTTGGGCACCCTTCTCCTTCCCAAAAGTGTCTCAGCTACAGCACTTGGCTGTTGCCGACTGTGTTGGTCATGCAAGAGGGTATTAAAACATATTCAGCCTTTCCAACACTTTTGGTGTCTCTTTCCAACTTGCAAAACTCTAATTAAAGCCCCTAAGCTCTCACTGGGGCTGATGTCTACAGTGGGGAGCAGAGCCACAGACAAGAAATAATGAAATATACATTAAACCTATTGGAAACATGGAAAATATTCTGTTGTCTAACCCAAGCCACCTGATTAAATACCATTGTCTTTCTGCATCATGGGTGGAGACCCTTGTGCCCTACACTGGTATGGTGAAACTTGTCTCAAAGCTGAAGTGGCACACTCAGCCACTCTCTCTGCAATTTAAAAAATAACCATTAAGTGTAAATACAGGATATGGCAATCTGAAGTGAATTGTTAGTATTGAATTAGTTTTGATTCTGAACAGGAGCACTTTGGAAAACAGCTTTTAACAAATGTTGGTCAGTAGTGTGAAAACTTAGTTCATTTGAACTATCTGAATGCTTGAAAGGGTCCTATCAGACAGTCTGATTTGTGTCATTGCACTTCCTCAAGTCTTGCAGTTAGGTCAGGCTATCAAAATCTTCAACTGTGCAGTTGGTCTTTATAGTAATATGCTCTTCCTAAATCCCACTGTAAAAAGGCTTGTCCTCAGTGGATCTCCTCTTGTCTCAAGCAACCTCATCCATCTTCCTGCTTTGCACTGCTGCAGACAGGCTGGAACAGTTCTGAGCACAACTGGACTCTGACCAAGGCCTTTGGGCAATCCCATAATGTTTCAAATAAATCATAATAAACTGGCCAGCTGCTCTTTCATGTCCCCTCAGAGCACTGTATGTCTTGTTTGAAATGGGAGAAAGTCTTTTATGGATTGAGTGTTTTGGCAGGGAAACAGAAAAAGCCTCTAGGTAGCAAGCCTGGGTGATGGGAAAGCAGCTGGCAGGGATAAAACTTGTGGAATGCATGGCTGGGAGAGCTACACAAGTGCTGGGGAGAGAAGGAATGATAGAAGACCACGAAGTCTTGTTCCTGTGATTGCAGAGGACATCCTCTTCAGTATGGGGCCAACATGAGGACCAGGGCTAACTTTTATTTTAAGGAATCCTTTTCTGCTCCCCACGAACAGTCCTGGTGGATGGGGAAACCAATTTACTGGCTAAGATGTACCACTTGCTTGACTTTGGTATTTTTATTTATTTTCTATTCTGCCATGTAAGAGTGATAATTGGAACATCCTTCATAGCCCTCATGAGTGTTCTTCAAGTGGGATGTTGCTGTAGATAGGTAAACAGCAGCATCTGTATCTCAAATGCTCTGTGGGCCCCACTCTGCTTTGCTTTGCATGGGCTTGACACTCTTGTGCCTCAATAGGATGGGAACTAGATTACTCTTATTTTTCTCAAGTATGAATCAGCATATCGTTCTGTTCTTTTTTTGTCATTGAGCAACTGAAAAACCCCCAAATGTATAAGGTTGAAGGTAAACATTCCCAAACTTCTTTTTTTGTGTGTGTGTGTTCTGAATTTCTACAAAAATTTCTGCAGGTCTAACAGCTATATAATGTATAAATCATTATAAACAAGGCATGAAAGGAACTTCACTGTTTATACTATAACTTGCCTGCCCTTTAGCAGTGATGAAAACTGAAAATACCAGTGCATCTTGAATTCAAAGGAGGAAAAAAAAATAGATGAGAGATCATAAAGGGGTAACACAGTTCAGCTAGACTCAGCGTTTGGAATATTAAGCAGATTTGACCCATGCTGAGAAGAGTCTGAAGAGCAAATTCTTCTCAGCACCATCTCTTATGTCAGGACCCTGATTAACAAAGACATTTAAATAATGTCACTGCACTTCATACAATTTGAGCCTATTTTCTCTTTTGTATAGCTTGTGAATGTAATCTTTTTTTTTACTTGCCATATTTGACCTCCATGTCCTAATAGTGGCAGGCAATGATACTTTGAATTATTATGCTGAATATAAATGTAAGCTTCAAAACTAACAAAGCTTTTGTTCCTTCCCTGATGAAAGCACAATTTTGCAGTTGCTTTAAATATTATAGCTCAAAGTCTGCCGTTGCTACTTCTACTGAGGATTTCTCAGTGAATTCATTAGAGGTGTCTGTTTTCATAGCCTGGCTTGTACAAATAAGAAGAAGGGATTTGCAAGTTCAGGGTGGATCTTGCTGTGCTTAAGCTGCAGCAGTGTTACATGTGCTGAATCTGGTTTTATGTTTCTAGTGAGGAATAATGCAAGCTGAACTCAGAATTCCATCATTAGGGGTTTTAGGTCTCTAAGACTAAAACAAAGGCCAAATTTTGATATTCATTAATTCACCTGTGTGAATTAGTATTTTCTAGGGGGCACACTAAATTTTGAAGGGACAATTCTGGAAACGTAAAGGTAAGGAAAACCCACGTGTTTTCCAGGCATGTGAAAATCATTTCAAGGGTCAGTGGCTTCGCAGTTGGAATTAACAACACGGTAACAGAAGTAGGAAGAGGAGAAGGAAACTGCAGTTCCATTTTTTTGTGTGTAATGCAGAGAACAGTGATGTTCAGAGAATGCCGCTAATGAAATAATGCTTCTAGAAATAAGGGCTTTTCCTTTTCATTACACAGATTTCTTAGTTTTGTTTTTTCAACTCTCCTAATAAAATCTGTTTCAAGATGAAGAGAGGATAGAGGAGAAAGGAATGGAAAAAACCTCTCTATTTCAAATTGTATCTAGAGATTTAGGACACAACAAACTTCCAATGATGATAATTTCAGCTTTCCAGTGGTTTTCTACATTTTTGTTTTGGAATAATGGAAATGAAATTACTGTTCATTTGATTAGGATATCTGAAAATGGAAGTGATTTTAGGGAGAAAAGTCTTTCCTTACTGAGTGTCTAACTCAGAGTTTGCCCAAAGCCTCTGTGCCGTGTTTCGAGGTAGTCTGAACTCCAAGGAATGACTGCCAACTGCCCAGATGGAAACTCTAAATCAGGCAGCAGGCAAATGTGGGATTGCCTCTGTAAAAAATACCATTTTTCAGTTGTTTTGCAGATTAGGAACCTGTCACACTTTATTGCTGTCATACAACCCTAAACATTTTTTAGGGACATACAGGGAGCAGTGTGAAAAGTATAGATGAGTAAACACATTCTTATGTAATAGGAAATTGTATCAGATTTAGATTTCATAGCAATCCATACCATGAACAGGTTGTGTTTCTTCACTCCTGTTTCATTCTAACCCCTTATTTCATTGCACTTAGGGAACATTAAATATTTCCCCAAATTCTTCCAAGTCAAGGCTGTCAGTTGCAGTTGTATGGAGTCGATGCCACAGGCTGGGAAGGCGCTTCTAGAGAATCATTTCCTTCTTCCAACAGGTTCTCACTTCACTGTCACATAGCCAAAGAGAGCTGATGAAAGGGCAGCTTTCCAGCATCTTGACACTTGGCTTTCAGTAATTTTCAAACAGGGAGCTGGAATATTTCTTTTTATCAGTTGAGCTATCTTGAGGGTTGGTGGATGAAATGAAAGACTCTTTGCATTACACATTTGAAAACTTTGCACAATGTGTGATGCCTTTGCTAATATTTAGTGGCTGCCATGTAATCCATCTCTCCTGTTAAGATCCAAAATATCCTGCTGTTCTTGCATTAAGACAGCTATTTAACAAGGCATACAGGAATTAAAGAAAAAGAAGTGGTGTGTACTCTAAGCATTTTTTATAAGCCTTACAAATCACTGTGTGCAGATATCAAATGCAAATTGAATTTGTAAAAGCAATGAGTTTACCTTTTATTTAGAATAAAACAATCCATTGCTGTAATAATCACATTTTCTTAAGTCTTATGTAGCCCAGGAAACCTTTTCATACCTACTACAACATAACCATCCCTAGGGATGTTACTGAATAGGGTAAATTGCCGACAGGTTATTTATCCTTTTTTTGGGGGGGGGTGGGTGAAGGGGGAATGTGCTTTGTTTAACTTGGAAATAAAAAGTAGCAAAGTATTTCATAATCTTTTTGTCCTTCATTTTCCTGAATGTGTGCTGGAGAAATCATTTTTGCTCATCATCACCATCTAGGCTGTGGGTTGTTTCCTATTGAACTACTGCCATTTCAAAGCCAGTTTTCCATTCTGAAGCAATTAGAAGCCTGACAGCCCCAAAAGATGGAGACTATTTTTCTTTTTTAAACTCTGATGACTACTACCAATAAGCAGAAAGGCTTGATTGGAACCAATCTTTTTTCCCATTTCACTTTGTATTTTATCAATTAATATTGCCCCAAGATCTCATCTATCATTGCAGTGTCATTTCTGTGACAAGCTCTGCCAATTATTTTCTGTTTAATTAACACATTCAGCATCATTTGGGAGTGGAAAAAAAAAAAATGTAGATTTTGCTAAAAAGAGAAGAGATGCTGGTTCTGGCTAGTGAGGGAGTTGCCCTGAAGATAGCTGTGGGTCAAGTCAGGAGAATCACATATCCAGTTTATCCCCAGAAGAAAAGAATCTTATGAAGGGAGGGAGACTCTGTGTGGCTGGAGGGTGTAAGGTGCTGTGGGGATTTTGAATCCGAAGGAGAGAGACTTTTCTCTGCTGGATTTCCATGGATTCTCTTTATCTGGTCTCTTTCCTTGCCCTGTGCTGACAGCATTTCTCCTCAGGGAAATTCCCCTAACTCTGAGAAATCCACCGTGGGCAAAAAGATGATATAGTTGCAGCTCTGCCACAGAAACATGTCATTAGCCTAAGCCAGCTGACATGCTCTTGAAGAATGCTATTTGCTGTACAATTTAGAGCCCTGACTAGACTATCCCATGCCCTTTTAAACCATTGCTGTTACAGAACCAGATGGAAAACGAGGACGCTGCAGTGCTTTCCTTGGAAAAACATTTGGGTTGTGCCATGTCAGGCATGACAGCAAATCTGGACTGTGCTGCTAACAGAGCAGCTCCACTCTTTGGAGATGGGCATCCCACTGACACTGAGCAGACTGTTCCACAATTCACTGGCAGCATGCAAGGAGTTAGAGGACATAGAACATTTTTTTACTCTATTGCTCAGTTTTTGCATTTTGTTTCTCTTGGAAACTGGAGATATAGCTCAAAAAAAAAAATCAGAATTATTCATAAAATGAAGGATACATACTTAGGAAACACAAATATGCAGCACATAGCATTGCCTGATGTTATGCCAGGATAGTTTCTACATTTTTTCTAGAATTAGATATTATAAGTCTATGTTTGGATTCCTAGCTTGTATATACTTATTTCAAGAGGTGTCTAATGAGGAACTAAAGCCACACCAAAACGAGCTGATTGCTTTCAGGTAGTGTATGGATGACCAGTGTAAAATATTCCAGTGCACAATGGAAAGAAGGTAATGGGCTTCGGGTAGTGTATTTCACAGAGCTTACAATAAAAATCTTAAAAAGCCACAAACAGGCTTTCCTGTTCGTATTGAACTTTCGCATTTAGAGTAACTTCTCCTTTCTTTTTTCACTGCCTCTGGTGCTTTGCACGTGCGTTTATGTTGCGTGTGCTTCTGAACTGGTTTTTAGAATTTGGACTCAGATCCAAACACATGAATTCTTCAAGGGCAAAGGCAGCATCACTTGTCATTGACTCTGCCAAGCATTTAAGAAGAAGTGACATTTACCAGGGCTTGTTTTGAAGATTTGTAAATGCAATATAGATTTGGCAAGAATATCTGCTTCAATAAATGTTGTGCTGTAGCATGTAAGCATGGGCTTTACCACCAGCGGATTCACAAGCACTGTGTCATCCAAGTAAAAATAAATATTCAATAAACAATTTATTAGGGATGTGAGCTCACTTCTGCTTCATTCCACTTGGAAAGGCTTGAAATCTGGTGCCTACAAAGTGTTATTAAGGACACAATGAAATGAAAACAAATTAATTGTGGGACTGTCAAAACTATGTCGGGGAAACTTTCCCTGGCCAACAAAAATGATGCTGAGTATAGTGGGAGAAGGGATATATCCAGGCTGTATACATGAGGGTGATTTGTATAATAGCTAGGAATAACTGAATCCTAAACACCTGCCTAGAAGCTATTCTTTCCTGCACCTGGCTTCTGTTTTAGGAAAAATGCCTTGCATTCTTCAAGGCCATTTGAAGAGCTTGCACTAAAAGTAAATTTTACAAAGTAAATTTTACTAAAAGTCGATTTTACTGGGTTTACAACCATTATGATCACAATTTGGACTACCAGATCTGTTGATATGACATTAATGTGAATGATAACAAGAATAATAAAAAAATCACTTTCTGCTTCCTATTACTGTTATCAATATAAGGCCATAATGTGGAAAGAGTGGGAAAGAGTCTAGTTGAGATTTTCAGGGCATTATTTACACAAGTTCCCATGCAGGAGTGTTTCCTTGCTCCCATTCATCCAACCGCTTCCAGCAAATCCCCACACCATCCAAGGCTACCCCAAAATTGGGCAGAACCTGTTCTGGGCAACACTTCCTGCTAAACTTCTGTACTGGTGGAGACAAAGGCTTTTTGGAGCATGTTTATCCACGTAGCATAATCTGCTCGGTCTCTGGGGGAGCCATAGGAAATAAATTCCATGTCAGGTACTGCTGGGAGAACCCCGGGTGACATCTGAGTGTGCAGGAGAGGAGCTCTGGGAACAGGGGCACCCGGGGAGTGCATCGTGCCTTGCACTGGTGGTAGCTGCACAGTTGTAATCTGGTGTGGTTGCACAATCTTATTTGTCCTCAGTTGTAATGGGGATCACAAAAAACCCAAAAAAACAACCAAAACCCCCCCAAAACCCCCCAACCAACCAAAAAACCCCAACCCAAACCATTACATCCACAAAGTATATGAACATAACACTCAGCTAAACAGATTTTTTTTGCTAAATGCAGAATAGATGTGAAAAAGACTTGTCTTTTTTTCTGACATATCAATGTGAATAGGAATATCTTTGCTGTAATCTTGGAAATCTTGACCGATTCTAACGTACTTTCAAGCAAACAGGTTGATCAAAAATTATCCTTCTGAGTAACATTGGATATATTTGGCTTCTAAAAATGTCATAGCTTTAAGGGCATATCTTGGTACTGCATTGAGCAAAATGAACCAGACCTGACTCACTGCTAAATATAATGTAAAGTACAAAAGCTCGGTCTTATCTGGATGTCAAGAGAGACATGTTCAGTTTATATGTTTGAACCTCTGGCATTTGGCTGAGAAGTAATTGAGAGAAGGAAATATTTTCTTTAATGTCATATAATGCATGTAAAGTAAAATCTATAAATACAGTTCATCTTTATATACAGACATAGAAAAAATGGTAAGAATAGCAAATTAGCAATAAATCATTGAATTTGCAATGCCCCATGCTTCTCTTATATTTGTCATAGTAAATAAAACAAGTTAATCCTAGCTTCCTCCTTTCAACAATAGTCCTGAACTGTAAAATGAACTGATTTTTTTCTCTAGATAAAGTATTTTTTTCCCATTTGAAACTGTGAACACTGTGAAATTCACCCATTGCTCTTTCCTTTCTAAGATTTGTGCCTTTTGGGGCCATGATAGCAAACATGTTTTAGATAGATTGCTTTACTGAGCTACAGATTTGGACAACTGAACCACAAGTATTTTGGAGTTAGAAGAGGGCAGTTCTTTGTCAATTTATTCTGATATTTGGAACAGTCATGGAGGAGTGTATGGAACTCTTGGACACCTCAGCTCTTGGTTATGTTTACAGAGAGAGTTGCTTATAATTCCTCTACTAAGAAACATGGTCAGTGACACAGAGATCTTAATTTAAATAACAAAGTACTTGTAAAGATTGTGCGAGATTCTGGCTTTTGAACTTTATGTCTTTTGTTGTGAATTAGCTTAAACTGCTCTCAGAGCAATCAGATGGATTGCTGCAGGTTCCATCTATCAAGACTGTTATAACAGAGGGCAGCTCTGCTGTTAATTAAAGCTGCATTACATTTTCCAGTATTATTTATATGTCTGTTGGAGTAGTTTATAGATGAATAGAATAATCAATGCTCCCTTCTTATTGCATTTTATGCTTCCCTTAAAAAAAATTTAATATGCAGGTTTTGTTTTCTTAACATGGGAGAAAAATGCATGTGACATTTAACCAGGATACCCCGAGGATGTGGAAAACAAGGCACATGTTCCACCACATCAAAAGTATGGTAATAGGTAGCAGTCGATTATCTAGAAATATATCATTATTTGTTAAAGCTGGGAGCCACTGATCAGAAGACTTATCCTCTGTAACAATGCTAACAGTGAGACATAGCTACACCACCAGTGTTTTTGTAATGCTTTAACATCATTGCTGCTTCACTTGTGTTGCTTTAAAGCAGGTTTGCTGCTCTTTACAGCATTCAGAGCTGCTGATGAACAGATTTCTAGAATAAATGGTAGTTTTGAAAATATATTGAGTTCCTTGATATTAGTTATTAGTCCTTAAATAGTAAAAAATACACTGAAGTTAAGAAAAAATTCAAGTACCTGCCACTTAGTTCATGCCATGTTGCAGTAGCTCCTGGTGAATTCTGTTTTTGCCACTGTTCCTCGTTCATGCCAGCCCAGTTCTACGCTATTCAAATGCCTCCTGAAATGCAGTACAACTTTAACCCCTGAAATGGTGTTTGGTTATGTCTGTGATGCAGATAGAGAAATGAGCCACGGAGCTGGTGTTGCACTGCAGGTGGAAGGGCAGATCCAAGAGGTGGCATGAGTGCTTCTGGTCCCCCTCCTGGGGCTCCCTGTGGTTCAACCTGCAGGTCCAGGCTACACCTCAAACCATGGTCTGTGCCCAGAGAAAGTTCTCTGAGTTCATAGTGAACACACTGGGAATGGGAGGTCTGTGCAATTAGTGTTAGGCCTTAGTGTCATGAAATTAGTGGAGCTTTTATTTTAGAATATTTGGATTTTATCTGAGCATAGAACTCACAAAGATAAAATTTCTCCCAGGACTGATAGGAATTTTATGTCCCCTCTCTAGGTTTTATTTCAGTGTCTCGTCACTGTTTCATTTTTGGAGGCATTTTGTTAATGTCAGAGTAAATAACATCTAAACCTAGCTGCTCTTTAGAGTTATAAGCAAAAAACTAATGAAGTTTTTTGAATGAAGTGATGTGCTATGACTAGAAGCCAACAGAAAGTGTCCTCATAAAGAGTCAGATTTTAGGGGTTTTAAGTTCATATCTGATGAACTTGCTCCAGCTCTTCTACTGCAAATATTTTAACTCATTGACAATCTTTTTCAAAAACTAATTTAGAGATTAAAAAAAACCCTTTTTGAGTAGCCTTGTGGTACGCTGTGGTAAAACTGAGTCACAGCTTTATCATGGCACATTTTAAGTGTTCTGAGAGACCAACCCCAGAAAGCAGCAAAGAAACAATCGTGCATGCAGCTGACAAAGCATCCATGTGAATCCATGAATCAGCACTATATGAATTGTCTAAAATGTTATTAAAGCTTACTGAGGTATTAACTGCATGAAAAAAAGGGAGGGAAAATGAATATCATGCTGGAAATCATGTCAGTCAGAGATTCCCTCATGAAATCCTTTTCATTCTTAGCTAAAATAAGTCAAATGATAGAAATTTTACTGATGGACGTCAGCTTAATACATGGGCAGACACTGTACCTTGGCTTACAAGTGGTACAATAATTTTTTAATTGGAATTGAGTTGTAAATTAGAGCCCCAAGATGCAAAGACTAAAAAGGTTTTAATTAAAACCTATCTGTCATTCAATATACAGTAATTGCACCCTCCATTGCAGTTGGTTAGAGGGTCAATACCCAAAAATTTTATGTGCACAAGAAAATAAAAAAGAAGATATTTCAAGTACTCCTCCAGCTGAAAATGCCTTTCGGGATCGCACAAATTCGGTGTGTGTGTTTTCTCTACACAGGGTGAATTCAAAATGAAACCTGAGGAGCTCTAATCAGATTTTGGGGAAACAGCATGACCTGCAGATTGTTCATCTTTGCTGAAGGCAAACTGACTTGGCTAATGCAGTTCCCTGGAAAACTCTGAGCTTTCAGCCACCAAAATCCCTACAAGGTTCCTAAGGGAACCCTCTCTTCTGCAGCTGCTGGGCTTTTATTAATAATAACAGCAACAATAACAATTATTGTTATTGCTGTAGAAAGGGACTCTGCAAGTGCATACAATATATGGTCTCTCCCAGGAGGAATTTAAAGTCCCAGAGAAATGGCTTAGAAGTGGAAAATGGAAGATATGGTTCTGCACAAACTGTGTAGAGTTTCTTCCAATGCTTTAGAATAAACAAATTACCTTTTACATGCTTTAATTTGTATTTGTCATAGTGCAGCACAGAGTGTGATGAGTAGCAGACCTAAGGCCCTTCCTAGTGCGAGGGTTTCAGGAATACCGAGTTTCCTGATGGGATAGACTGGGAGTGCCCTGGAGAAGGCTTTGCTCTGGCTCACTTTAACCTTCCCTCCAGCTGCTGGTGCACTGTCTGTGCTTTGGTCAGAGGGAATTTTGTTCAGAACCAAAAGTGGAGGTGCCCGTGCAGCTGCAGTCCTCAGTGTCCAGCCCCGGGTGACACCCCTGGGTGTTGGCTTTGCATGTGCAGCTGAGAGCTCTGCTCTGACAGCCAAAAATTGATTTTTCACAATCAATGAGAGTCCAACGGTTACATAAAACAGGGGTGAGAGCCACTACATCACTACATGGAGCTGAAAGAACAGTTCTGCTCATAAGCATTTAAAAATGCATGAAGAACTGTAGGTCTGAGATGAATTTGCAAGAGCAAGTGTAACCTGTATATCCACTTAATTTTCTGTACTGATTTAAGTGCTGGCACATTTTCAACCAGTTCTGCCTTGTTACAGGTGATGTTTTAATTTCCAGACTGAAGACACTTCAAAAGTCCTTTCCCAGGAACTATATTTTTTGTGACAATAAGGCTGTCATCTTACTGATAGTGTGAAATGAATTGGATAAAATAAAATGAGAAGGAAAAACCTGCTGATTTTAAATGCATCGATAACTACTATTTGGACAAAATCTCCATTCTTAGCATTGTACAGTCTAGCATTACAACCAATTTCTGCATACTTAAAGAAATCCTGAGTTAAAAACTTTGAGTTTAAATGAAAGTGTAGAGTGGTATAAGACATCTTGGAAGGGAATAATAAGATGGAAAAGAAAAGAGAAAGGAACAGAAAAATGAAAGTAAACTTGACAGAAAGAAAAAGATGTTCTAAAATGAGATTTCAGATGATTAATATATTAAAGAGCTGTTTTGCAGCATGGAACTAACATCAGACCTTTTTGGGTTAAATTTGGAATAGTTCCATGCATCTTGGTGTGATTGCCAGCTATTGCATTTGGTTTCAAAGCTCAGGGAAACAAGCAAAAGTAATCCCATCTTTATTTTAGTTGTCACTATTCTGAGTGCATGTGAATATTTCCTCATGTTCATGAAAACTTCTTGGGCTGACAGCACAGAGGAAATGTCTGTGCATAGTCCAGAGAGAAAAGGAAATGGAGGACTAGGAGGTGCACCTTTACTCATCATGCATTAGAGTTGATTGTTTTTTTAAATGAGTATGTCACAGCCTAGACAGGGCAGAAAGATATTGAAGTTAAAGATGGGATTGGGCATGGGTTAAATTAAACATTAATATAAAGTTGAATATTAAATTGAACATTAATATAAACTTGTAACGACTTGAGACAACTTCTCTTCGTAAAAAGCATTTCTGTGAATGCAATGAAATGCTTTTGGGTAGAGGGTCAACAGTTTGTGGGAAGGTTTATATGACATGGTGAATAGCATGGGATTCATCTCAAGGATTTGGGAATCATGTATCCATTCTGCTGTAGTCTTTGGAAAGTAACCTGCTCTGTGTGGAAGTCTGGAGATGTATTTTGCATCATATTATTCTTTCGTTACTGTCAGCTCCAGTGGTAGAAAAGTCTTATGAAACACTTAGAAACTTTCTCTTGTAGAAATCCAATTATTTGTAGCTCTCTGCAAGAGCGGAAATAAAGGTAAGGAAACATTAAATACGGAGTCCTGTGAGAGCATTTTATAATCTCCTTGGCAAATGAAGCACTCATTTGGCTTTTTCAAATAATAGAAAAATTTCAAAAACTGAAGAGAAAAGCCTTTCCTCTACCTTCTGGGATAGTTACTTAGAGTAAATTAAAATCAGGACTGTAAGCAGATCATGGTTGTAATTTAATTCTGTGGAGATTATCACTTTTATGTATAATAAAACAATATATGAAAAATTGAAGCCGTAATCCTTAGGCAGCCCTTTCATCTGTTCAATTAAACAGAAGCTCTTTGCCTGTGAGAGCATTGCTGCTGCATGCAGCAAATGAAATTCTTCCATATTAGAAAGGTCTCACTAGAAACTCCAGAAGAAGGCAACAAAGTCAGCAATGCAAACCTGGTAACTGGCAGTGGAAAAGGGAATGAAATAAAAAAAGCTCCAGAGGAATTTCAGGAGATGACCACAGCTCAGCTGAAATGGATTGAACAAGAATGGTGATAACTGCTTATAACCCCGAGTCATTTCTTCAAATAAATTCTAAATCATATTTACTTGTCATCTAGAAGGAAAACACAAAGTTAGACCAGAGCAAAAAAATTCAATTAAAGTAAGGGTTTTTTTGGAAGTGTAGTACAAAGTGTTTTGGCAGACTTCCTTCCAATCTTGTAGAAAATGTCTGAGTCAAAGTTTTCATTAAAAATTAATATTCCAATACAAAGAAATGGGGAAATTAAAAGGTTGTAATTTAAGAGCAGGTTTTAACTTCTCTGTTTCTATTTTCACCATTAACTTGTCATTTCAAGTTGTATTGCAAAATTGCTTTTAGATGAAGCTTTATTTTAAGAGAAAACACCAGGATTTTATGTTTTGGCTGCAATCTTAAGTAGGAAATACAGCAATAGCAATTGAAAGGCTTAATTTTGTTGTACACAGCAACCTCAGCATTAAAGCTGCAATTTTGACTTAGCCAGAGCTGAAATATGTGAACATTATTGGGTATGTCCTTGAGCTCTGAAAAGGGAGATCTGGAATGAGAACAAGAGCAGCTCCTCTGGAGAATGTGGGAAGGCAGCCTGCAGAAAGGCACGTCTATA
Source organism: Cyanoderma ruficeps (assembly GCA_008694505.1). Lineage (NCBI taxonomy): Eukaryota > Metazoa > Chordata > Aves > Passeriformes > Timaliidae > Cyanoderma > Cyanoderma ruficeps. The sequence goes on from VZDJ01000074.1 coordinate 6,865,326, forward strand.
CCTTACATTGACCTGTCTGTTGTGAAAATAGCGAAGAAAGCAAATCATCCCCAATTCTGCAGACATTCTGACAGCTAAAGTAGGCATTAACAATTTGCAACACATGGCATGGGGGATGAAAGTCTCTGAGCTCTACAGAGGAGAGTTTCCTGGCTGAAATGAAGCACCAGTTGAAGGTAGCTCAGTGAAAAAAAAAATTTATCTACCATGTAGGCACAAAATGCCTAACATTTCCAAAAACTGGAGAAAAAAATAATGTCACAAATCAGAAATAGTGCCTATCCTGGCTTTAATTCTGAATAATTCTGAGGGGTTTGGGCCTTTATAAAGTGGATTTTCCTGACATAGAAGGATCAAGTTCTAGTATATAGATTTCTACAAAATTAGAATAATGTCCTGTCATTTTCCATGAACTTGGTATGTAAAAATAATTTTGTTGATAATATATTGATGCAGAACTAATAATTTTAGATTTCCATTGGCGCAAGAGCTGGAAGAGTCAGACAAAAGTTCTGCTGGACTTTCCTATTCAGCCTCAGGCATGCTGGCCTGGAAAAGGGTCAGGAACAGCAGCAGTAAGATTTGCACAGCCAAATCTCTGGGCAGTGAGAACTCTTGTTTCTTTAAAACACTTACATTGAGCTCTTCTGATTTACACCAGGACTCCTCCAAACTGTTAAAAAGCTGCTGTTTTTTTTGCTTAGGCCTTCAGAGGGAGGGAAATTCATTTGTATGGGTAAGTCTGAGCTAGAATAACTTTAGACAGAGAAATAGCAGATAAATGTTTTCAAAAGCTGCTGTTATAATTTATATGCATTAAAGATGTGGTCAGGTGTATTTGGAGAGACATTAAGTTTCTCTAAGATAGAAAACAGAGTCAAAACCACACAAAATAATGCAATTGCTTAGAAAAACATCATTTGAGAGAAGGAAATACATATTTGAATTTTGAGTATTTTTCAATGGTCCTCTGTAATTGCTATAGCAGAGAAGGGAACTAAGCAGGCTAAGTGACATTCTATGTTGAATTTGAAAATAATTTTTATTTTAATTCTGTAGACAGAAATTAACATCTTCACTACTGTGAAACTACTTTTTTCACTATTTAAACTGCTTGCTTTTGATTTGATTTCAACTAATAATTCTTAGAATTCTGATGTCTGTTGACATAGCCATCTCTAAGTGTTGAATATAATGAGGACCTAAAACAATTTTATTATTTTTGTGGTTGTGGGTAATAAACATTTTATTATTTTTGTGATGTGGAAATAAACGATGTGGGCAAATACCTGATGATATGTAAGACTGTCATATCCAGACGACCTCTGTTAGATTTGGCTTTCCAGCTGGGTTTGATAAAGGTGTTGATGTCTTCACTGTCTTTATACTGGCATTCCCTTTTCGCACACATTTAGGTTATGGAGCTCCAATTAAATTTAAAAAAAATTAAACATTTGGCAGATACCAATGAAAAGTTCTACTTCTGTAGGGAAAACTTGTACTGATGGCTGTTTTTCATGGGGTCTCACTACTATCAATGACCTTCAACTGAGAGCAGTCCTGTGTCTGCTGCTGCTGTTGTCGCAGCGTTTGCGTCATTCCAGTGTCCGCCAGACTCTTTCTCTTCCCGTGTCATTGTCCCTCTGTGGGAATTTGGGCTGGGAGAGCCCCGGGGGGGACGGTTAATCAGGGGCTGGGCGTCCCCCACGCCGCTCCCCGTTAGTGACATGGAAGTAATGGGAGCAGAGGAGCTCTGCTGTGATCCTGCTCAGCCGCTGGACACAAATCGTAATAATTGAGTGGCCAGGCCGGGGCTGGCGTGAGGTGTGACGGCACGGACAAAGGGGACAGGAAATCGCCACACGGGGTCATATGTTCCTGCTCAACCTCAACTTTGATTGCAGCTGTCAGCGTGGCATTATGGCTCTTGAATGTGCTGTTTTATTCAGCTCAGTGTGTGGGAGATATTTTTTTTTGAAACTGAAACAATGCTGGGAAATGATTGGCATGAGGTTAACTTTAGGCAAGCTGCAGTTCCTGAGATCGTTGCATAAGAGACAGCAATATTAAATTACTGACAAGGGGATTTTTGAATTAGGTAAAATTTGTGGTTTTCATCCATGTCTTGTTCTAACACTGGAGTGACTTAGAAGTGCTGGAGACACAGCTGAGAGGGCGTGTTCCCTTAACTCTAGTTCTTTCTGGCCCTATAACAAGTGGTCTGTTTTTCTTTCATCTATTTACTCTTTTTTAGTGCCATAGTTACATTTTCCACAGTATTAAGGATGATAGTGCATCTTTACTGGTTTGAAATGCATTAGGAAAAGATGTTAAAATAGCACAGCAGGAGAAAAAATACATTGAAGCAAACAGATATACCATTCTTGGCCAGTGAGAACAGGCATCATAGGTTTCATTTGCTCTGTTACTGAAAACATTGGGGTTTGTAGGCACAAAACTCTGTATTGCTCAGGATTCAAAGAGATTAATTTCTCATCTTTATGCAGGTACCATAGATGAACTCTTCTTGCTTTAATTTGAAAAAAGCTCTTTAGAATAAGTCAATGTATTTTTCTTCAAAGTTTATGTTATTTATTGTGTAATCTTCAGCCTTTAATAGGGTTGGTATTGTTTTAGAGCTAGAGAGTGAAACTGTAGTAATTTTGGACTCATAATTCATAAATTAGTAGTTTTAAAGCTCTGCTAATGATTTTACTGTAGATGTATTTTAACTGAACTTTTTGCGTTGCACATTCTCCTAAACTGAAAGTTATCTTAGTTTTTTCTCCTTCATGAGATTATAAAACAAACAGAAATGTGTAGTGCTAGACAACAGAGAAATAAAGTTCAACATAAATACATACATATATATAAATAAATAGATATGGAACACATCTCAACTTTGTTTTAAAAATCTTTTTAATTACACTACATCAAAGTAGTCATAGGTGTATGGTGACTCATTTTTGTATGTTCACATAAAAACATGTTCTGAGCAGCCTTAGATTTAGATTTTTGAAACTATTTGAATCCATCTTCTTACATGGCATCTTTGAAAAGGTGATATTTGCATTTGAAAAGGATGAATCAGAAATAAAACCAGATTAAATTGAGACAGATTCTTTCCCCTCCTAAGTGTCTGGAGTCATTTACTGCAGCCATTAACATCTAATATGGTTCAGGTGAAGTGTTTCCTCAATAAACTTGAATAACATTTTTATTTAAGGAAAAGAGAAAAAGGAATCACAAGTGGAATGCTGGAAAGCTTTTTTGTTTGTTAAAGCCTTCATGCATACTTACATTGGTACCAATTTTTATTATTATTATTTTCACTAATGAAAAAAGTTTGGGATGCAGTTCACCTAAATCTTGCTCAAATGGGACCTTACTTTTTTTCTCCCTAAACTTTGTCTAAGTCAAGACAACAGTATAGTTTTAATGCTTCCTAGCCCTGTCTAAATGTGTACTGAACCTACTTAGTATCTCCCCTCTAGGATGAAAATTTGATAAATATTAAAGTAATTTTTACTTCTGCATGCTCAGAATTGTCTCCCTTAACAGAACGGAGAAATGTCCTATTTAGGCTTCTTTTTTTTAATTCTAGAATTTAGTAAATGGATAAATATTTCTGCTTCAGTACAGTAGAAAAATCTGAAGAGCCAAATGTATAAAGTACCCGTCCAGGTAGTGAAGTGGCCACGTTCTGAGTTCTGCTGAGGCTGAGGACGCTTTATCTTCATCCTAAGGGTCTGCCTACACCAAAACACCTCATGTGGACTCCAGATGGTGTTGAAGTTTATAATTTGTATGTAAAATAGGGACTGAACCAGAAATCCTCCTTCCAGGTTCTAGCAACTTTCCTTCCTGGTTCTAACAACCAGATCTGACTGCCTGCATCTGGTGCTAGAGAGGATTTTTCTTTAGGTGGTTTCTTACAGGAAGATATTATCTGGACAACCATATCTGGAACTTCTATCAATTTCATTGAGAGATTTGTGGTGTTTGCCTGCACAGGGCATAACAACAGAAATTCTCTTCAGTTGTGTGATATATAGTATTAGATATTTGCAGATAATTGCATCAGCAATTTCTATGATCTGAAGTGTTACTGTAATGTAAAAATCTACACATCAGGTAACAATTATGTTTGGCATTATACCATTATTTCAAGTATAATTACCAGGAGATTGGAAGTGCATGTACTTAACCAGCAGTCACTCTAATTTGCCTACACTGTTGTTCTCCACCCTTGTGTAAAATTTCTCTGTCGCAACATTTAAATATAACTTAAATTGACCTCCACATGTGTTGTACTGAAACTTGCAGTAACAGCTCCTCTGTTCTAAACCTTAATGTTTCATGGGGATTACAGAGGAGCAGTGTGCTGTGAATGGAGAGGAAACGAGGCAACCTTTCAACGGGCAGCAGCTAGCGGGATAATTTCCATAGCTGTCCAAAATAACCCTTTCTTATCTATTAAAACTGGTTTGCAACTAGATAAGATTCTGCTAAGACCAAAGGCTTTCAAAATATCCTTGCGTGATTTACTATCTTCTATCCATTGCCAGGAAGTTTCATTAGCAAAATTTCATTATCAGAATTTCATACGGAAGAGAAGAATCTTTAGTTCACTCTTGGGTTCCAACCAAGTGAGGCTTCTTTTTTTCTTTTTTCTTTTTTTTTTAATGTTGTCTATATAGGACACATTTTTGCCGAACTTAGCAATTATTAAATATTGAATCTTTTTCATTCTGTTTTTGTTTGTTTCATTGTTTATCAGGTTTTACTTGGCGAGACGATTACACACAACATGTTATTGGTCAGGAACTCTCAACCATTCACAAAATCCACAGCAGACGCCCTGATGTATTTGGACCTGAAGGATCTGACACAGGAAGGTAAGTCTTCTTTAGTGTTTTCACTTGGGTTTTGCAAAGGTTTACAAATGATAAGAAAGAGATTGACCCAGAAGCAGAATTTAAAAAATCACAAAAGCCACTATCTGTATGATAAAGGTGTCCACCAGGGTTCAGGGGACAGGATGAATTAAAACCCTGAAACTTGTTCCTTTTGTTTATCATCAAGTTCAGGAAATACATGTTCTATTGTTAATTAAGGTGTCACAATTCAAAACATCAGGCCTTTCATTCAGTTTCTGCACTGTCTAGTGTCAGTTCAGCCATCCTTACCCATGACTGGCTTAAAAAGGCAAACTTACAGTAGCACATTTACAGGAGATATTTGATTCTGGACTAAGCACTGAATGACATTCTGAGTGACTACTTATATTTTCAAAGTCAAATTCTTCCAAAACATACCGATAGTTGGTTTGAAGTCCATAAATTCCTAGCGGTAGTTGCAAAATTTGTTCAGGAAGGAGAGATTCTTGCAAGTTCCCGTGACAGAAAATAATGTTGGGACATGGCTTGAAAGGTATTGAGGGGTGACTTTGAAGTAATTATTTGCAAGAGACACATGAAAAATTCTTGTAGACTGATATGGTTGTAGGACCTGCAATTATATCATCTTCATGTACAGTTACACATATAGAGATTCTTTTACCTGGTCTGTTCTATTCCTATTCTGTTCCTATAAGCTTTTAAGGGTAACCCAACCACACAAACCTCAGAATGAAATTTTAGGAACAATTAAAAATGACACATTTTGCTTTCTCCTACATGATTTTAAGAAATACTTTCTCAAAAAGTAGTGAAATTAAAAGAAAGGGCTTTTTGTTAAAAGAACTTTCATCATAGTGGGATAAATCTGAGCTTCTAGCCTTGATGGACGAAATATTGAATGTCGGAATTCAGATCTTCATGTACTGCAGTATGTGGTTTGCATATACTGCAGAATCATTTCTTTTCCAGATTGTTTTTTTTCTGGAAATAAAATGCTGTGTAAGTGATACTTCCCAGTGTCTTCAACTGTGTTTGCCTCACTTTGTTTTGATTTAATTCAGAGACTTTGACACTGTATTTCACATGTTTGCTGATTCAAAAGCATTTCTTAAAATCACAGCACCATTTCAGAAGTGCAGTAAGGTAGAAACTTACCTTCTAAAGAAGATAGTGATCTAAAGATTACCATAAAGGTGATAACAACATGTGGTTTGAGTCCATAAACATGTTCTCACTGCTTAGATACACAAAATGTCAGTTTTGAATGGATTACTCTCAGTAGATGGTATCAGAAATGATCTTCAGTATCTTCTGGGGAATTTTTTTTTTAAGAGAGTACCTAAAATTTTTATTCATAAGAGTAAGACAAAATAAGCCAAATTTCCATTAAGATCAAGGCCACATTCTGCAGTGTTCCAGATTTGTAGTTATATAAAAATAAAAAATACAAGAAGCTACAAGAAATTATTTAAGGTTTAGATTGAAAACAAATACTCACGTTCAAGAATTCCTGTATTTAACAGATTTGAGATGTTTTACATTTTTAACTATAACTATATGTTAGAAAAAAACCTGCGACATTTTGTATATTGGTACTTCGGAAACATCAGAATTTCAAATGTGCTCACGTAAAGCAGCTCCTATTGTGGATAGATTTTCTGTGGTCACCAAGCTGTGCTTCTGAAAGCATTATCTTATGTGCCAACAGTTTAAAGCATTAATTGATTTTTCTGGTTGTCCATTTGCAATGTGTTTTGTAGGTCAGAGAACAGTAGGAAATCTGGTGGCTTGTAGATTCTGATCAAGTGTGTTATATGTTCAGTGTGCTCAGTGTGCTTGCTAAAATCTTATCAGATAATAATTAAATAATTTAAAAAGCAACTTAGAGTAGGTATCTAATTATCAAAGAAACATTATGTCAGGAAAACCTTTTATTAAGGGTAACGTGTGTAATAAGACAATATGAAGTCATACTAATGAGTCATTAATCCCCACAGAGCTGGTGAGAGCAAGAAAATAGACTCAGACACTTGAAAGGTAAATTGACTTAGGCTAAATTAGTGCATATGAAATCTGATGAAACAGAAGACATGGATTTAATCTCAAAAAAAAAAAAAGCTGAAACTGGGAGTTTGATTTCAAGATCAAAGTTCTTTCTTTTTTGGCTAACTGGAGTGTATGTGGTATTTCCTAGGTCCTTATTAAATTTCAAAAAACCCTCTCTTGAAAGAGGACTCAAGATAAAGAAAAAAGGTCTATTCTGCACAGAGGAAATAAATGTCAGTTGTGTTCATTGGTGCAATTAGGCAAAACCACAAATGTTTCCAGCAAACTTCAATGTTTGAAATGGGGTATAGTATTATTTCTATAATAAAACCATCATTAAGTCAGTGATAAGATACTGTCAGCATTTAAAAGGGAGAATTTTATTCTAAAATGTGTGGTATCTATTAATTGGGAACATTCCAGAAATAGCAGAGGTGAAGTGAATTAGATATTTTCACAAAAAAAGCTTCTGAAATGCTAGATTTTGTAGGAAATACATAATTATTTCTGTAGATAAATAATGATATGTGATATTGTCTTTATACTCTTAAGTTCATTGTATGCAGTCATTTTTCAGAGCAAATTGAAACTGGAAATACTTCCAAAAAAGTGTACAAAAAGAACTCATCTGACTGTCATTTCTCCTACTCACCAAGTACTTTTATATATTTGTCTTTCATCCATTTTCCAGTACGACTTTGTTATATTTAAAAAAAATAATAATTTAGTTCCAATAATTGGTCAGTTAATGCATTTTCATTCCTGAGTTAACAAGGTGATATAGTGGTGAACTACAAAAATTTTAAAAAATCTTTCAGATGTATTCATAATATCTTACCAAAGTTGTCATCAAAGGAAACATAAAGCTTTGTAGTCTTTTACATTTTAATTCTTTAAATGTTTATAGCATTAAATATTACATCTAATGTAGAATGTAAATGTAAGGGCCATTATTGTCTCTGTATGAAAAATGAGAAATCTTAGATCCCAGATTTTACTTTTGCCACCAGTGACAGTAACTATCTATTGTAAATAATGGTTTGAAAAACCAACCTAAATACTGTCTTTTGTCTGTGCATTCAGTTCCTGTTAGCGCCAGTGGAAATCCTTGGGGCAGAATTTGGTCTGGTTTTTTTCCCCTTTTCCCTCCCTTTTAAGATTAGTGAAGAAAGCAGAAGATAGGTGTTGGAATTAATCAATGAATGCAAGATGAGTGTTAGCAACTGGGATCCTTCCTATGAAGAGCGTGTGTTTGGATTAGTTCGTCTCTACTGAAGCAAAAAGCACAGTGCCCAGGTTTTTCTAAAACTGCAGAATAGTTTTGGTCTGGCTTTAAGCTGAAAAGAAGGTGGATAATGTTACCTGCATGTCCATGCTCCATCAGAAGGCAGAATTTAGAGCTCTGGAATAAGAGAAAAAGGCAAGCAGCATGAGAAGGAAGCAAGACTGATGGTAAATTACATCAGGTTTGCTACACTGCTCTGTGTGGTAACCCTTATTTTTCCTAGAGTTTGTGTTCCTGCTGTTATACACTGGGGAGAAATGGAGGATTTTTCTGGTGTTTCAAAGTGAGCAAACCTGTGAGCACTGTTGGTTGCAATGCCGCCACAGTAAATTAGATTATTAATTACATCTATTAGTATGAAATTAGTAAGGACACACATTTGGTACAACTGTGAGCATGGAAGGAAGTCTGTTAATTTTTGATTAAAGTAATATAATTAAACCTCGGCTTTGGAAAATGATATAATGGTGCTCTCTCAGGCTGTGCCTCCACATTAGTGCCAAGATGTGGGCTGGTAGAATAAAATTTTATTTACAGTGGCACAGAGATGTTGAAAGTCAAATTCATTCACTGAGCTGTAAAGCTCTTCCACCTGGAATTCTTCTTCACTGGAGAAGTGTGTGGGTATGTGAGTAGGAAATGGTGACACCAAAAGGTGATTTCCCTCAAACAGCTTCACTCACAGGGAAGGGAGAGGGCTGGGAACTTCCTCTCTGCTTTCTTGCACAAGAAATGAAATAGTTACCTATGCTGACATTTAAATTATCACCACCATTTACGTGTTGTTGAGATAGATGAGGACAGCTGGTAATAATTTGGGTTCATTGCACACAGCATCTGAATCCCATATAAACACCTCCACACTGCCGTCGTTTAATCACATTTCTAGCTTTTCTTTGCAAATGTCACCAAAATCTGTCTAAACCACTCAGGAAATACCACGATTCTGTGAATCCCAGGCACATGAGAAGATCAGAAGAGATACTTGTTCCATCTCATTATTTCCTTTTCAAGCCTTTCTCTGGAGTTTACTTGCTCCATTATATCTGCATATGCAGTAGTCTTTCTTCTATTCCTTATGTTGGTGCAGGGCCAAATTGATATTGAATCTCATCATTATCCAGCAAAATTTTAAATCTTAGAGCCATCTCATAATTTCTTTGGGGTGCAGTTTAATCATGTGCATTTTCTTTTTACAAGCATTTTCTTTTCTTTTAAATATGGTTTTGCCTTGATGTGGCATTTTATTTGATTTACTCTAGAATCATTAATTTTGATTCATGAAATAAATTGTTAATAGTGCAAGATTTTGTGACTGATTCTGCTGAAACATTGAATTTTCTGTACTTTTGTGTTTGCAAAGCTTTTGAGTGACTGTTATGCATTGAACTACAGTGGCTTGCAGTGCCTTTCTAGTTGGCAACTTTGTACATTGGGCAGGCTGGTAACTTTCTTTGACTTGATTTTGCTCTACAGGACTTTGGGACAGAATGAAGATAATGAAAGAAATTATGATGTGGAAAATGATGTGAACTTGGCCAAGTCTCTTCAGCAATACCTTAAATATCTCAGAATTCTCTCCCAGACTGCATCTAAAAACTATCCAAGGAGGACAAGTGACAAAGCTTCTGTCAAGGTAGTATTTTAATGTGGCTCTTACATTCTGTGATTTTGTCTTCCTTGTTCTCTGAGTTCTCATTTTTGAAATTTCCCCTCTGTCTGAAGACCAGACATTGTTTTTTTACTGCCTCCTCCAATTGATTATCATAATGCACTAAGTTTTCTCAAAATTATTCACCTCCAAGCATTGTAAATGCTTCAGCTTGTCAAATCTGCAGCATTTTACTCTAACTAGGCATGGGTTGCATGTGATGAAGAAAAAAGAGTGGGATAAAGCTGGTAACATCTTGACTGGCTCATCTGAAATTCTGCATCTGAACTGCTCCTTTCCAAAAACCTGGCTGAACTACTGTGTGAATTCTTGCTGGTATTTATGCTGCTTAGGGTACAATCCACATAATCTTTCATCAGATTTTAATAATGAGTCTGATAAATTGTGCCTCAACATTTCCTACTTCTTATTGATCATAAGGAAAGCCTACTGTGACCAGTTAAGGTTCATATGTATACATTATAAATGTACAGATAGTTGGAAGATAAATCACAACCATTAAATCTTGAGTATTGACTATGTCAAGGACTACAAACATGGCTATTTTGGGAACCTATTTGAGAAGCATTTTTTCCTCTTTCTAAAGAAAATCTGTCTCACTCTAAGATGCAACTTGGTAAATTTATTTAAATTATTGGATGAAGGGGTTCCATACTACAGGCCCTTATGGCCCTGCATCTTTTGCTCAAAAGATACGCACTCTTTGATTTTAAAGAACTGGGCTGCTGTTACAGCAATCCTTTACAAGAAATTGTCTGTGCTATTCCAATGCATACGCTACAAATGCAAAATTTACCAAAAAAATATACTGAAGTTCTGGGAAAAGTATCAGGTGAAGAGACTAAAGTGTCAAAGCCAAACTGCTTTAGTTCAGTTCAGGGACTAACTGAGAGACACCAAACCACTCTGGTATCTGCAGCAACAACTCCTGGCGGCAGCACCAGCTGTAGCAACCATTCAGTCGTGGTTGTTGTTCTTGTCAGGAGCACAACTTCCCAGTTTCTGGTTGATTTATATCCAGCGCTTATGATTCATGGCACAGGTCATCAGGTGCTCGTCTGGGGCAAGAGGAGCTTGCAGGCAGTGGTGAGGCAGCTCTGAGGAGGGATCAGGGACCACCTTGGTGGTTCTTTTCCTCCACTCTCTCCTCATGGGTGCTGGCTGCAGTGAGGATGCTGTTTTGGATCACTGGCTTTCAACAAAAACTTGCTCAAGAAGTATTTCAGTGGGTCTGGTGTTGTCATGCAAGTTCATAAATAATCCATATGGCTGAGACCTTCTGTGGGGAAGCCTGCTGTGATAACACCACCCACCAACCTTATCGAGGGTTGCCATGGAGATGGGTACTCTGAAGCCTGGGGGAGTGGGATAAAGAGGAGAAAATCTGGAAATGAAGCACGTATAGGAGCAAACTGTACACTTCTATTTACTAATGAGCGTTTTGAAACAGCAGACATTGAGTCAGATGTGTTACCTGTAATCTAAAATCAAAAAAGAAGAAAAGAAAAGAAACGGAAAAATATTTTAAAAACTAGAGATCAGCATGAATTTTAAATGATCCTTGAGATATTTTCCTATCCTCGGCAAATAAAATGCAACTGCTCTTCTTGAAAAAGCAAGAGGGACATGGTATTTTATCCTGATTCATTGTTTTATTAGTGAAATACCATTTAAACAAGAGAGAAACCAGGATTTTTGCTGCTTCAAGAAGCAGAAAAAACTTCATAAAATTTAGCAATTTGAAAAAAGAAGGCAGAAAACTAACTGAATGGGCTACCTCTGATATGGTTGTACCACTTGAAATTGGAGAAAGCTACCTTTTGCACTTTAATTGCAAGCTTCAACAAAATGTTGGTACCTTCTTTTTGTACTTAATATATAGATAAATCACAAAGCCACGTTAAATAATTGAGCAAGATCTGATCTTTTAAACTTTCTTGTCCTTTTCTGATTAAAGTAAACACAAGACAGAGGTACTTTACCCTATTTAGAACTGCAGCTCTTGGGCTTTGCCCTTCTTAAAAATAATTTTCTTTCAAGTATATATTTACCTCTGTCACTTCATTCCTGCTGTAGTAGATGTAACACTGCTCTGGGTGCTTTGATACCTTACGTGCTGTGAAGTGTAGCTGAATCTTGCAGAAATTTAGTGCTTCTTGACAGACTTCCTGCATGGATTCAGGTTCCAAGATGACATCAGAGGTCTCTGGCCAAATGTAAAACAAAGGAAGATAAAAAAATAAAGAGGTTTTAAAATATTCCTTATACTCTGAGAGGGTTATTTGGTATCTTAACATTAATATATTTTACAAAAATTCAGTCTTCAGTTGCCCTACTGTCTTCCACTTGTATTATGAGAATAAAACTACAGAGCTTCAAAATTACTGAATAGACATCACGTATACATTTATGCAGAAAATTGTAAAATACAACATCACAAAACTTAAAGCAGGTAGCTCTTTTCCTATTTCCCTTGTTCAAACAACTGTCAGCTTGAGGCTTGATGCAACAGTGACAGAAATAACACCAGTAAACTTACATCATGTGATTGACCAAAATTCCTGTGATGTCTACCATTTACTGCAAGAGCTTCTTTGGGGGATTTTTGAAGGACTTAGTTCACCACTAACTTAGAATTATTTCTCAGTATTTAGGCAGTATCTACTGCAGGCTGTAATCTAGCCAGTTGATAATGACTCTGCCAGGAAATAAATCAGCAAATCAGAAGTTTGGTGGGTCTGTTTCCCAAGGGTTACAGTTGTAAAGAACATTTCATTTTAGTTCAGCTGAAAAGAGTTGTTCAGGAAATGGGCACTTGGTGGCATTTGTTACTTAAGCATTAGCTACTGGGATTTTGTGTTTGGTTTTCTTGGTCTTTCCCCCACAGACACACTTGGCCTTTATGAAAGTTTTACCATTCACAAAATGCTGAGTCTTTGTGATTCCTTTCTACCAAACCTTGATGCCGTATGGAAAACAACAAATAGCCAGGCACATATTTTAATGAGAATTGGGTTCTCTTAGCTACAGAGGCAAGAAATGCAGAAGCTCCAAATCATGTGTGTATTGTCCTGCCCTTCTCTCCTCCAGCTGGAGCAAACCCCTATCGTATCAAAACACCCAAACCCCTGAAAACCCACTGCACTGTTGACATTCCTGCAGAAACTGAGACTCAGGGTTTTGTTGGATTTGAAAGACAGCACGAGCAGGTATTGCTAAAGTTCAGAGAACTGTAAAGGAGAACTTGGTGGCTTTGCTGCTGGTCTGTATGCCTGTATTTGAATAGTTACTGGAGATTTCAATTGTGCTGCTTTCATCTGAAAAAGAAAGGGAACTTATTTGAAAATGTACTTACCCAAAATGTACTTACCCAAATGTACTTCCTGCTGGACAGGCTGTAGGAATAAGGAAGTTGCCATCTCAGTTGTGCTGTGGCTGTATTTCTTGTTGCAGGAATCTCTGTTCTGTGGTTTGGGTTTTGTGGTTTGAAGATTAATGGAATTGCTTCTTCTCCTTCCCCCTGACTTGGCCTCTGAAGGCTTCAGTTAGGGTTGGTCCTGCTTGCTGCTGAGGTCTTTGCCAATGTGCCATTCCCTCACCACCATTCCCCCGTGGGTAGGATGGGGGGAAAGAGAAAATAATGCCAGATGCATTAGGGAATTTCATGAAATTTCTGTTGTTACTATTTCTTTGTATTTTAGTTACATTCATTTTTCACGGTAGACTTCTTGTGTAGGTGTAGTGATTACAGAAATCTCTACTCCTTAGGTATTCTTATAAATATTAAAGCAAAGGTTTCTGGGGAAAAAACCCAGAATCTTTACATCAAAGAAGGGGCTAATAAAGTTAAAGGCCTTTTCAGAATCGTGAGGGCAAAAGAAACAGGTGAAGTGACTGGTTAGTGCCAGAGAGTTGTGGCTCAGCAGTGCTGTGGTGGTGAAAGGAGAGAAGCTGCAAGTAAAAATCATATAGATTATGTAAAATAAAAATTCATATATTTGCTGGGCTAAAAAAACAATTGTTTGAACCTTTGTAATTGATCACCAAAAGAACTAAGATGTGTGATAATTATTTAAAAGGATTATTATTAATTTTAGAAAATCTGAGTGCATGAGTGCTCACAAATGTAATCTGAGTTTATCTGCAAATAATAATTACTGTGATTAACTAGTAAGAAATTACTTAGTCATTGCACATTTTAACCTGAAACTTTAATTCAAAAAAGCAGCACTCTTATTTATCTAACCCTGATTTAAATACAGGACTGAATGAAATTCATCAGAATTTTGACAAAAAGTCAAAAAACTTCCTGTGGTGTATATATTTAAATTCTATTTCTATAAAGGTAAAATTTAACATTTCATATATAAAGGATTATGTATAAACATCTGTAATTCATCTGTGCTTGAACACTTTAATAAAAATATTCCTGAAATAATTGATAAAGGAATGTCTCCTTGAAGCTACGGAATTGCCTCTCTATTGGCACAGGTATGCAATGATATCTGAGCATTTCCCAAGCATGGGTGTATTCATTTACCTGCAGCCATTACAGAGCAGGGAAGAGCTAATGCCCCTACTTCACATATAGATTAGACGGATTTTGTAGGCCATGCAATAATTTTTGTAAGGCGTAGACTAAAAGCTAAGCCTCAAATCCCAGAAAAGTATTTCATCTTTCAGATCATTCTCCTCTTCACGGCTCTTTATAGCAAAATAGAACCATTAAATCCTCCTTAAAAAAGTCAACAAGCACACATACACAAAAAAACCCCAAACTAACCAACGGAAAACCCCACAAAATCCAAAACCAAACCAACTCCAAAACCCAATAAAACAAATCCCCATAATCACTGGAGAAGAAATGATTTGACCAAGTAAAGATGTCTGTATTGGTGCAGATCAGCCTAAACTCATTCCATGATCAGTGGAGGGGAAAAGAGAGTTTTCAAGTTGTGATCCCTCTGTTTTAATTTAAGTATATAAAATGAGAGACTGTAATTTCCATCCTCTTGTCCATTCTGCAGGAATCTGGTACAGATTGCAACTTTTTCTGCAAGGACCGGTACCCACACATTTAAAGCTTTAATAGAGTCATGGCTACGAAGCCTAGTAAAATTGCAGTCATGTTGTGTGTGTCCTTAATACACAGTCTGGTGACCTAATGTGACTTGTAATTTATTTTTTGGACTAATAATTTAGCAAGGGAACATTCTAGTGCTATTATTATGCTCAAATCTTAGATCCAACCCATACTTTTACCTACAACCCATCAGTTTATGCAGGATATGATGACAGAGTTTCAACATCTAACATAGAATCCATCATTTCCCTTATCACACAGGTATCTTGTAAGGATTAATTATTTTTTCAATTATTAGAAGATACAAGTGCCATAGAAATGTTATTATAAATGATCTGTGTCAAGTCTGGAATCTTATTTAAAAGGGCACTTAATTAATTTCTAGTAATTCCCAGATGAAACATAGATTGATATTTTTAAAATCTCAAATACTGACTGGATAGTTCTTTTTCAAACCCTTCCCTTCAAAATCAACTATTCTTTTTTCAAGTACCATATGTTTGGTGTTAGTTTCTGTAATTTTTCCTGCAAGTTTGCTGTTTTTCTTGCAAATATTTACTCCCTGTACTTCAGTACATTGCAATCAGTAAATAGAAGATGATGGAGCTGATACAAATTTTAAAGTGCATTCCATTTTTATTTTTCCATTATACGTATCAAATGAGAGGGTAGAGCTCACGGAAATTTAAACTTACTTTATCTACCTCTGTGTGAGTATGTTGGTGTAGACATTTCAGGAGAGTGGAACAATAATTTCTTTATTTTTAATGGGGGGAACTACCTCAGCTGTCCTCAAGCAGTTGTCCAGCAAATGGAAGGTTGCTTTCAATGGGGTTGGGAAACAATGTTGTGGACATCAATCCTGCAGGTCTCTATTCACTTGCATTTCTTAGGATAAAAATATTTTCTAGATTCATGTGTTGGAGTTATAAATATACTGAATTGGTGTGAATGTGCTCAACTTTTGGCAGATGAAGATCATCATGTTTCTATGAAAATCATCTTTAGATAATGAGATAGTTCAATATACCAGCATATGCCTACAGAAAATGTGTCTAAACATCATTCACTGAAACCTTGAGTAACAGATTTATTGGCATGTGAGCAAAATGTTCTCAGGCAAGGGAAGCTGATGTACCCTGGTAGATCTGTCAGCACTGGTCACCAGGCTGCACAATTTCTACCATCACTACGGGTCGACTATCACGCCTTGGTTCCTGCTGGTGGAATCTGGGAGCTCCTGAATACAGGGGCCTGGCAGAGGCAAAGATGCCCCAAACCTTGTGTCCCCACCTCCAGGCAGTGGCCAAGTGGAGCAGGTACTCCCAGGAGGCACAAGGTACAGAACAGAGCTTCCCGCCCAGGAGAACTGTTAGAAATTGGGTTTGTTGAGAAGACAGGACAGACACAAGACTTGGCCAGACAGATGTATTGGTCAGCCTGCTTGCATGGTACCATTCCAGACTATTCCTTTTTCCTAAACATCCCATAGCATGCCTCAGACAGTGACAAGATGGCACCCATAAGGAGTCCTGCATCTCTTAAGGAGTCCCACACCCCTGCAGACATTCACAGGGGGGTCTGCAGGGGGATTCAGAGAGCTTTTCACCCGTCAGAGTGATGTCTGGTGGGTGGCACTCCTGGCCATGATGGCTGATGGGTGCCTGTGATGGCCCTGGATGGGGCCAGGGCAGGAGCCCCTTGCCATTGATCAAGTTATTGTGGGTCCCCCACCTTCATTTTTCTCCATGTGTTTTATCCTTTATGTGTGGAGACAAGCCAGGTTATCATGTATCCCAGTGTGCAAAACTGACCTTTTTTGTTTATGATGAGGCAATGATGGATGCTGAGGAAAGACCACCCATCCTTCTACACCAAAGGAAACGTTGTTTTGACCCATAGGATGGAGATGTGTCAGAAGGAAAGAGAAAAAAGAACAGTTTTAGTTATGAAAACTAAAGACAGTAAGTTACATCAACTGACAGTAAAAATTATCCATGTAGGAAAGAGTCTGTTGTAGACAGTTGAAGGGTAGGCAAGTGAATATGATCATTTCAAAGGAGATCAAAAATGTCTGGGAACATCTGAGACTTAAAAGTGATTTTATTAAATAGTAACTTATACATGAAAGAAGCCAGTGTATTGCCCTTTTTTTCTTCCTGTTTTTTTTTTTTCCATTTTTCTCTTTTGAGGGTTGTTTTGTTTAAGAGTGGAAGCCGAATCTCTGAAATCAACTGAAATTACAGCAGTGGAATTTATTGAATGCTGTAGAGTGAGAGCCTGGACATTCCTGTTGCACTGTGCTTTCACAACAAGGATTAGGGAAGAAAGTCACGAATAGTTTTGATCAAAGCAGACTCTGAAGGCTCCTTTGACTTGATTGAGTTTTTGACACTCCCAGCTACAGGATATTAATTAACAATCTCTGCCACCTTCTCTGATGTAGTTATTAAATTGTTTCAAAGCTACTGTATCTTGAGAAAGAAAATAGAAGCTAGTTACAGATAATGATTAATGAAATCATAGGCCAGGTGAAATGACTGTAATGTTGCCTGTTGCCTTAAAACTATGAATCTGTGGAAAGGCCATGGTCTGATGCTGTCCCATCACTGCAGGAAGCACTGGTTTGGTCTCTTTTCCAGTTTCTGGATCCTGAATTAGTTTTCCAAATTCTTCCAAATTGGGCTTTGTGCACGATATAAGTATAGTATCATCATGGTATCATTATGGTATCATTATGGTTAGTGAAAAGGTCGTTAGCAAAGCCCTTTGCTTCATTATTACTCTGATAATTGAAAACTTTCATTGCCTGTAGTTATTTTCAGCTAAAGCTAACACTGAATTTGGTGGAGTATGTAAGGTCATGTCTACAGCGCACAGAGCTTGCCAAGGGAGCTCACCTCTGTCAGCGTGAACCTGGCTGGCAGCCTGCTGAGACATCCTGACAGGACAGCACTGTGTGGACACAGCAGCTCCCCAGCTGAAAGAATTCAGGCTTTGTTGTCAGAGGACTTGCTACTTTAGCTGTGATGCTCTGAGGACAGAGCTGTTGCTCCTTGCTCAGCTCCAGCCCCATCCAGGGGCTTTCATGCTGTCATCCACTCCTTGACACCTGTTTGGCCCTCAGGTTGTTGTTGGGTGGATTTCTATCAATTTAAAGGTAAATTAAGCAGTAAAAATTCACAGTCTACCCTTTGATCAGGCAGTGACACTTGTGCTGGTGTTAATTTTGGGGATTCACATGAGTGCATGCATCTCCCATGTAGTAAGTTTGCATGAGGTAAGTGTGTGTGAGTCACAGAGCGTCTAGACTGTGTCTGGTACAAAAAGCTGAATTTCTTTCAATCCATACAGTGAGTTAAGGTATGAGAATTTCATTTCTGGTAGTCTTTGGAAAATGTTATTTTATCCCACGTGTGCAAAGATGGACCTTCCAGTGCTTGTTGTGGTTTTGTCTTCTAATTTCAGAGACCATAATGTCAGTATCTCACACAGGCACAGTAAATTAAGAGTTGTAGGTGGAATCATGCTTCAACCAAATTTAGGTGGTAGCAAACATAGGTTAATATCTGCAAATGCATCAAACAGAAAAACATAAATGAAATTGCGGGCAGAAGATTTCTCTTTTTTTGCACTTCTAAGGGATTTTTGTTAGCTCTGAATACCTTCAGGATTTAGCAAATGTATGTGCAAGAAAGGAAGAATTTTGTCATAAATCTGATTCCATTCTTTCTGCACTTGGGCAAAACATTCAAGTCAATCTACCCTTTAGTAAATAAGGGTAAATAATAAATTAAATAATAAATTGATAAATTAAACAGCATTGTGTTTTATGTATCTAATCCTTCACCCCTCTTTTAATATTTTTTTTGATAAAACAGGTAGTCCATAGACTTTTGCATAGTGTGTCTTCAGAGTGTAATTTAATGCCCCTCTGTGAACTTTCATGCAGAAAATGTCAGTCAGTTATATACATAAACAAGATATTGCCCTAACAATTCCATCTTCAGAAAGGTTAGTGTGTGTGGATTTTTTATAATGTGTGAATTATAGAGCTAGCTTATTTGAAAGGTGGTGAAGGAGAGGGAAATCCTGTGCAGATGGAGAAATAAGATTTTTTTTAAAAAAATGTCAGTTTTAACAATTAGGTGTACTTTTCAAAGGCTTTGTATCAGTGTCATGAGATAATTAAACAGTATTTTACCTATTAAAAAATGAAATGTTCCTGATAGTAACAGGTGCTTGTATTTCAAACTTACTCAGTAAAAACCATCTATATTGTAACTAGTGCATTCTTTATTTTTGCACATTTCACTTAATGTTTGTTTGGGGCGAGGATTTTTGTTCTATTACTGGCAGTGCTTCATTTGAGTCCTGTGTAATAAATCCAGAAATGTATTTTCTTTCAAAAATTTCCAGTTCTGTGTTTTGCTCTGCTTCTCCACAATATGAAGATTAGAAGATTCTCCAAAGGCGCCAATATAGGAATTTACATTCTTTTCACTAACCATGGACTATGCCATTTAACTTTGACATTAATCAAACAAGCAATGTCCATGTTCAGGAGTGGGTTTTGCAAAACCCACTTCAAATAAGATAATCATAGTGCTCTGCAATTCTTATTAATAACTTGAGATGTAAATTGTCTCTGGATTCTAAATTACATATTACTGATATTTTTCTCCTATATTTTTCTGTAAAAATTAGATGTTTTTTCCCGTACCACTTAGGTAAACCCATAGCTTAGGATTGTATTTATCTGTGCTTCAATTTTACTTGGATTTCATCATGCATATGTCAGGTGGCACATATGCTTCTGGTGTTTTGTTTGAGATGCAGGCAGCAAGGAAGGGGATTTTTTCTCCTGCAAGTGGAGGATTGCCATACAGCTGTGAGACCCCTTTAATTAAAGGCAGAGTAAACTACATCAGAAGGGCTGCTATCTCAGTGAAGACAGCTGAGCTGTCAGTGCTCTGCTTTAATTAGAACTTTTAATATTTCATCCCTTACTGCCCAAAGTGTGACCTGTCAAGCTGCTGAGAGGCTGCCCCTTCCTGATGGAGGTGCAGCTCTGAGCCCAGGACTGGCACACGCTTGCATCCAATTTGTGTATGATCACTTGGTGGGTTGTTGGTCTTTTCTTTGTTGATGTGCTTCTTGTCTGCAAGAACAGAACATCAGTGATCTGTTAATGCTAAAGGGTATTTGGGCTTATTAAATAGCTCAAGAGCCAGCCCACATCTCCTAACCCTAATCTTTCACATGATTTGAATGTCCAGCAGTTTCCCCTCTAACACTTATTAGTAAAGCTTAAAAGGCAAAAGAGAGAGCTGGGTATGGGACATAGATCCAAATTGCCAAGTTGGATTGAGTGATTTCTTGTCTTTCCATGGCTGAATGGGGAAGGTCCTCATCCCCCTGTTGCATTTCTCCCTTTCCCAGCCCCCTGTTCCTCCTTCCCTTGAGCCCAGGAGGTCCTCTGGAAGGCTGCAAGGAAGAGAGAACAGGAGTGGGAAAGGCAGATGGCAGTTAATGTGAATTCTCAGTGAAGTGCTCGAGGTGTCCTGGGCTGCTTTGTGTCATCCTCTGCAGCTCCTCCTCACTCTGGAGTGAGTATCATTAGAGAGTTAATTACCCCAGGCAAAGACCCGTTCAAATAGGGAGATAAATGCATCTGACTGTAAGTTTTTCACATTTGGGCTTTGCTATTAAACATGTAAACAGCGTTCGACTTGCATTTTGACAACTGGCTCCCCCTTGGAGCTGATCAGAGCAATGCCTACCCTGCAGCTGGAGCACTGAACCAGAGCTGCACTGCTGCTGTTTGATACAGTTCCCAGGGGACACCGAAATATTTCATACACAAAGCTGCTTGATCTCTAGCTCTGTATTTTTTGACACTGCCTCACTGCAATCCAATTTCTTGACTTTAACAAAGCACGTTTCTGTGTTGAAGACCAACTGCAGAAATTCAAAACCTTGCATTGGTAGGTCACAAACGAAAGTGGCCAAAGTGCCTTTTGTCTCTCCTATAAGATTGCCTATACCATAATTCTATTTAAATCATGATATGGAACTGTAGCAGTGCGGGATTTATATGGAACCACGGAGTGAACCTCTTCATATTTTAGGGGGAAGAAAACCCTCTTGGAAAGAAATGAATGTGAATATGTATTGTCATCAGAAGAAATAAAATTGTTCAGATGGAGAGCAAAATTATTGTCCAGAAATTAAGACCTAGATTAAATCTAAAAGTAATTCTTCATCTCTGGAGGAGTTTATCAATCTTGCTTATTTTGTTTTTACAAAGTACATTAGCAAATACATAAATAATGATTTTTCTGTCTGAATCTTTCTAATTGCTCTCCTCTGGAGTGTAGACTTTCTTCACTCCCTCTGTATTTTTCAGCTCCGTCTGTCCTAAATCATTGTGCCATCAGTGCACAGGGACACCAGTGATTCACTATAATTTAGAGCAGTGAGAGCTGAAATAGTCCCTGTCCTAAGGTTGCCACATTGTGATGGTAGTTTGTGTGAGAGTTTAACCAAGAAAGCACAGCTGAGAAGCAGGACCCGTCCTGTAATGCACATACAACATGGGATGTAACTTCAGCAAGGTGTCCTGAGGGAGTTATAAACAAAGAATCTAATCAGAATGATTCTGGATAGAAGTAAACCTCTCAGTTCAAAGCTGTATTCAGCAAGAACTGAAGGAACATGATTTTTGAAATTATTTAGCTGGATGGAACTGGTTTGCTAAAAAAAATGAAAAGGCCTACCTTCAGGTTGTGATCATAGCAAAAATGTCTCTAGGATTAAATCCTAGTAAAAAGAATGTCCATCTGGTGTGTCCAGAAAATATAAACTGAACATAGAAAGCTGTGCTGCAAGCCCACCTTTCCACTTTTTGTTCCCCAGCACTTTTTCAGTAAAAATGTGGTTTCAGTTTGATTGTCGTGTTTTTAACATTTTTGTTTAATTTGCTGTGGTGTTTTTCCTGAAAATAATAATTTAATTAAAAAGCAATTTAAACATCGTTTATACTTTTTTATATATAATCAGATGATCTATTTATTAGAGATTTAATTTAGCGGAAAAATATTTCCTTTAAAATAGGGCAAAGTATTTATTGTATGCACAAAAAATTTCTTTACTTACTTGGTGTTCCTTTAAAAATGACGTTTTTAATTTGACGTGGTCGTTTTTTGTAAGTAATCTGAAAAATAGTTGTTCTCACAGGTTAAGTAAAAACCAAAGGGAAGGTGGATTTATTAAATTTCCTTTGTCTGACTGAATACAAATAGTGCACGCATATTTAGCATTGAGTTGTGTTATTCTCTTTCTAATCTCTTTCTCTCGCTTTTTAATAATTTGATAATGTGGATTTTTGCACATTAGTAGTGCTTCTTTGAAGCACACCTAACAGTTTGAGGTTTGAAGTTTAACTTTTGCATTGAAGATTGCAATTCCTGCTTTCCTGGTTGGTAAAGCACTGAGGGTTATGCCTCAGACCCTGGCACAGCAATAATTCTGAAGCAATTCTGACCTTTTCTTTTTGTCCACCTTCTGCTCTCTCTAGAGCTACATCTACAATGACCCTATGAAGTATTACACGAGGCAGAACCCCAAAGAGCCGTCGCCTCCTTTGGCCCATGCATCCAAATCCCACCAGGAATCCCCTGGGAATGCCCGTGGGAGGACCCTCAGCCAGCTCCAGCCGGACAAGCTCTCGCAGGAGCCGGGAATGGGGCTTGACCAGAAGAGCCTGATGGCTGCACTGCACTCCTACATCACCCAGAACCTGTCTGCACAGAGCAGTGAAAAAAACCCTCACAGCAGGACTAAAGGGTCTCCGGGTTATGCTGAGAGGTTGTACTCTACACAAGTCAGTCCTTTTGATGGAACTCTTGCCAAAGGAAATGCAGAAGATTTCAACATGAGGAAGCTGTTCCAGCCGAGGCCTGGAGTGCTGAGGCCGACCCCTGAGAGGCTGACTCATAAATCTGCTTCCCGGGATGATCCAAAGGACCCTCTGAGCATTGTGGATGGTAAAGTTGATATTTATTTATTTGTGCTTACCTGAAGTTTCCCTCATGTTTACTGAGCATTTTCGAGAAAAAGAAAATAAAATGAGACATTTGATGTATCTCCTGGTATTGGCATATTTATATCTGCCATAACACAGTAATGATGTTCACCATTCCAGCTACTCTTTCCCTGCAAACATCTACCCACATTCTTCAGCCCACCTTCCATATGCGTGCAGAAATATATGGCACTTAGTAAGACATAGCATTTATGTAATTTATTATATTTTCAAAGGATTTTACAAACAACGCATAATTATGGGTATATCTTTGCTATCAAATCTGTTTTTATGCAGTCATCCCACACTATATATATAGATAATACAGAAATGCTTGGTTTTGTTCCACATCTCTTTATTTAACTAGAAATTCAAGGATCATGGGTAAAATTCAAAGTTAAGCACAGAAATTAAGTGAGATGAATTCTGGTGCAGAACACAGAGAAGGGGGGAGTCTGTCAGTTCCATGGATGGGTGGACAAGAAGGTGAGGTTGCATCTAGTTTTGGCTGGGCATTCTGTAACATTTCCTGGATTTTTTTTTTTTTTTTTNTAGTTCACTGTTTTATTTAATGTCTCATTCTAAGTACAGAATGAGACTCTCTCTCTCAGAAAATCTGCTACACATGATAGTTGAAGAAATATTTAAATGAAAATGGAGGATAACATCCCCATGCTGTGATACACTTAAAGCACTGCTTTGTAAGATGAGTCTTGGGGAATCATGTAGACTTTATAACTCTGATTCATTTTGTTGTTTCTCTAAACTAATCTAACTATTGATGTAATTCCAGTGGTTCAGAAAGATTTTCAGTGGTTTCTGAAAAATGAAAGCATTGAACCCCAGCCATTGTCAAGCACTTGTATGTGTTACACTGCAGTCACCACTATCCCAATGGACTTTGGTGATATCTAAGAGGGTTCCTTTGAATCCCTCTTTATCATCCATAAAGTGTAGTGTTCTTTGATTTGTTTTGTTGGGTTTTTTAAATATCCTCCAAAACCAGCACACACACACACACACAGAAATGTCAGAGTTTCAGCAGGGGAAAGATAATGCTTGCAGTCTAAAGGATGCTCAGAAGTGAAAGCATTCTTGGTATGGTGCCCAGAGATAATAGGTTTCAAGGAATGAACTATAATGTAAAATCAAATCCAGGTGGCACTGTAAGTCTCTTGCACAGGTTAGACAATTTTGTTGCTAGACTCAAAACAAACTAGGCACATGCTGGTTTCATTATCCTCCAGCTGTTCCACTTCACCTTTCCTGGTAGGAGCCAACTGGGAAAAAAATGCTTAACACTTACAGGGAATAACATGTTTCACAATTCATTGGGTTGTACTACTTTGACTTCTCATACATAATATGCCCTGTAGGAACTTCTGCCATTGCATTTGCTTTTAAATGTTGCCTAGACAAGGCATTATGAATTGCTTGGCTAGGAAATAATGTGGTTTCCTTTGTATTTTTGAGCCAATTAATAATCTCACAAGAAAGTGGTGAGGACAGACCCCAGCATGTTCATTGCTTAAAATGTTGTTCATTGGAATGAAAGTGGTTTGGATTCAAATTTCCCAGGCTGCCCACACAACCTCTTTCTGCCTTTAACCTTTCTCCAATCTCTCTTGTGCTTCTGGGTTATTGTAGGCTTGTGGGTTGTTTTTCTCTTGCACTCTGTGAACTACAGAACTGTAAAAAACTGGAAGGCCTGGGGTGCTCAGTTCTCTTATCCATCTGATAGAGGATTAGACAAAGGCACTGGACTGGGAGAACAATCCAGAAGGTACTGAGCAGATTAGTACTGAGAATTGCTGCAAAACAGTGGCAGGTAAATTGGCTAACAAGGCACCCTGAGGGAGAAATACAAAAGAAGGAAATGCAGAGTTATTTTTGCTATCAGATTTGGAAGTTGTTACCTCTAGGAGTAGCATGATGTGCGTGGTACCGCCTTTGCAGTCACTGTGCAACACTGGAATTGTTAATCTCTCCTCTGCACCAGCTGTATTTAGAATTTGGCTCAGTTTGATGTGGCTTGTTCTAGTCTACTGATTTTTTTGTGTGTTAAATATTACAGAATATGTCTCCCTGTTCCTTTGAAAAGGTCATAGAATTAGTAATTCAGATGTCTTAAAAAAACAGCAAACTTCCATGTTTATGGAACAAAAATTTTTTTTTTGCTTCTTTTCTCTGGCAAAGCTGGGGTCACTATTCCATGTGGTGCTCAGCTGCTAAGGCAGCTCACATGTGGTTAGTAAGGTGATGGGTTGAAGAAGACAGACCATGCTGTGGAATTTCTAACAAAGTTACTGCTCCCATGTCATGTGGTTGTCAGGCAAGTTGGCTTTGGCTCTTGTGCCAGCAGAGTATGAGGCATCATTTATATGCTGTACAATAAAAAGCTTTTTCCCCTGGATAAGGTGCTATTGTTGCTTACTAGGGAATTCTACTGGTGGAGCTTATATTAAAAATTACATCTTCTAGGATATATATGCTTTTACTGCCATTATGGTTCCAGGGTAACTATAAAAGGCAGTTTGCATTCATCAGTTGGAAAGCTGGAGC
The DNA here is from genome assembly GCA_008694505.1 of Cyanoderma ruficeps. Lineage (NCBI taxonomy): Eukaryota > Metazoa > Chordata > Aves > Passeriformes > Timaliidae > Cyanoderma > Cyanoderma ruficeps. The sequence goes on from VZDJ01000074.1 coordinate 6,890,961, forward strand.
TAAGGGAGAAATCTGGTTTGCAGTACAAGCCCTGTGAAACATGACTGAGCATTGCTGAGTCTACTTAGAAGGGAGTCAGTGGGAGACTATAAAAGCTGTGCACAGGTAAATGCATGTTCAACTACATGTGCTGCTTAAGGGCTGTGCCATTGCAGTATCCATCTGCTTTTTGGTCTTTCTCCAACAATATTTTCTGATTTTAATAAATTCATCATGTTACCCAAAGGTGTTTGTAAACAGATGCAGTGATATTCATCTGTTTATCAGTGTTATCCAGTAATTTACAAATTATTGCAAACATGGACAAGTGCCATAACAAGAAGTGTAAATATCCATATTTACCATGGACAAGGATTAATATCATATCAGTAGCCACGTGAAGTTAGCAAGACTTTTTATGTAGACCTGCATTTCACCAGGCTGTTACAGACCCTTTGGTGACTGTCCCTCCTAGGGTACTAAAAACATGACATTCCTCAAACTTACTGGCTTTGGTTATTTATTGCTTTTGGTCCTTGACATTTTAAGTCACATTGTAGTTGTTCAGTAAAATTAGATATAATGCCAAAGTTTTACTCACGTCAGTGCAGTATTTAGGAATCTGTTGGATGAACTGTTCCTGGATGGCAATGGCCAGGGCAGGAATGCCAGTATGACAGGAGCAGGAGGCTCCTCTACGTAATATTGAGGTTTTAGTGAACCAGAAGAACCTGCAGTGAGTCTGTCAGTATTATCTGGACTAGGGCCTGGGGCCATTCTTTTTACGTGTTACTCCTTGCCCTGTTGCCCCATTCCCATTTGTTTGAGATTAAGACTGCTTTTTTCTTGACAATGGATATTAACTAAGAGTCTGAAAATGGACTGGAGAGATAAGAGTGGGCTAAGAATATAGGTAAAGAGAGAAAAGTTGGTTTGGAAAAAATGGAGTGGGAATGACAAGGCTACATTGCCTGCATGTTGTTGAGTAGCTCAGTAGTTGGTCTTGACAGCTGGCTGTGAATCAAATGAAATAAACAAAAATCTAATAGTGTTGCATTAATATAACTCTTTGAATTATATATATCCTGAAATATAATTCTCTTTTAAGATTTGTCTTCAAATGATATTTCATTTGTAAAGTTTTAGTTTTGATTTGGAGCTGACATATATTCTGTCTTTTCATTGCTGACTTTATTAGCTCTGTTTTAATAATTTAGGTTTTTCTGTCAAGATATTGTCCAATAGTTCTATAAAGATAAGATCAGAAATGATACCTAAGCAGACACAAGGCTCCTGTGGTAATGCAACAGTGCTGTTTCCTTTGTATAACTTAGTTTTCTTCACTGCTGCTATCTGTAACATCCTCTCCACCTCTCTGCCAGGTAGCTCTTGTGCTTCTTGAAAAAGTGTCTTGAACTCAGGTTGGTCAAGTGTATTGAAAAATTTTGTTGCATTTTGGATTAATTTGCTCTTGTAAATTACCTTCTTAAGTGAAAGCATTTGGCCACTATGCTTTTACTATGGTATTAAATTCATAACAGGGTGGATACAATAAAATGAAAGGAAACTTTTCAAAGTTTTCTCTGAAGTGTTGCTAAGCTTCCATCAAACTTCAGTATTAATTTTGCTGCCTCCACATATTTTGGCCCGGAGAGTTTGGCACAGATTGAGTTTACATCTTTGATTCATATTTCTGAGCACTTTCTTTCCTGTACAAAGCACTCTGCTATTCCATTATGGTACCAAAATATTTGTGGGCTGTCGGTTTGAAGTAACATCACAGATACAACCTGTCTTTTTTTATTGATGGTCACAATTAAGTGTACTTAAAACTATGTTTTTTTTAAGGAAATTTCAAAAGCTCACATTTTACAACATTAGCTTGTACTTTATATTACTGAATTTTATAATAAATTAGTAGAATTTTATAATAACATCATGGTGGATTATTGGAAAGATGTTTCTTTTTTTACCTGGAGAAGAAAGTTCATCAAAGAACCCCTTTCCCCACATGTCAGCACCCTCTCAGACTCACGGTAAACCTATTATTTAAGCTGTTTAAGTTATTTTGCTTTTTATGGACTAATTACTTACAGGAAAATGGCATTATTTTGGTTGGTGAGTTTTGGGTCAGGTCAGGAGAAATTAGTCTTTGCCTTGAGATGGAATTGGGAAGCTGATGAGATGCTGATGGTGAGCTCTTCAGTTAAAACTGAGGGGTCCAAAAAATGACAGATGTGTCCAAGGTCTTGGCCTCTTCTTCCCAATGAAAAATAGTCCTTGATGCTTGTCTCCCTGCAAAATCACAGATGTTCCACTGCTCTTCCCCGAAGCAGAACTCTGCTGAATACTTTTACTTATTTCCTAGTCTTTGTGTACTTCTTCCTATTTTGTCCTGCAGAAAAAGAAAAATCCTTATTTTTAATCCTCCTTATGGCATTGCTTTTCCCTGTTCTCCTGCTTTTTAATTCACTTTTATGTGAGCCTGGAATCTGACAGCATGGTCCCAAAATCTTGCTCACAGGTGATGAACACGTCCAGCCACTGGGCTTAGTATGGTGCGTGTTAGTGCTGAGAGAAAGAGTTGGATGGTGACTTTAAACTGCTTATATGTAAATTCATACATTCAACAGAGATATAAAAGGAGCCCTTATTATCCTCTTCCTACACAATACTATGTGAAAGAGTTTTCTTGCTTGCATGCATATGCATAAATATGTTAAATTTCTTATCAACATGAATAAGCAGAACAGAGACATGATTGGAAATGGTTTTGGTGTGCTACAGTAAGCACTACATTTAGTGTCATGTAGTCCAAGGGACATTAAGCTGAGTTTTGCCAAGTTCTACAGACTGATAGAGAAGTAGAGATTCAATATATGCAGTCAGAAAAGTGCCTTCCCTGGGGAGATGTTATGCTCCATCTTCTGACTCACCTTTAATATCCATTGTCCTTGAATTTCCTTATCTTCAAAACTTTTATCACATCAAAGGTGTTTTGCTGTTTTGTTTTGTTTTTTTTTTCTCAATGTGACTGGTAAAACATTCATAGCTGGCAAACCAAAACAAGTTCTATATCTATAAGTTTATATGTAGATATAGATATATATCATATCTAGCTATATCATCTATATCTGTAAATTTATATTTGAAAAATCCTATATGTTCCAAGAGAAATTAATACAATTTAGCAATTTTGTCCTCTACATATCCATGTATATAATGGACATATATTTATATCCCCTTCTAATTGATGAGGAGCTTTTTGATTGAATGACAAAATGTCTGACTCCATTTTTTCCCAGAACTCTGTATAGCTACTAATCTCGTGAAAGCAAATCACCAATGACAACTGATCTCTAGGAAACAGTAATGTTGTTTGTACTGTTTTGCAGCTAAAAAAAGTTTAGGCTACTTTAGGATGTCTTCAATATTTTAAGACAATTTAGACTAGGAGAGAATGTTTTTGTAAAGAAAAAAAGTGATAATTTCATGCCCTCTCTCTAGGAGACCTTGCTGGGTTATGATGGCATACATCCCCCTGTCCTGCCACAGATTCACCTCGTCATAAACTTTAACATCCATTAAGAATATTGTATTTTCTGTAAGGAATGCAGCATAAATGAGTGCCTTCCTTTAAAAAGCAGAAACTCTCCATGAAGGGAAAGCTATCTTTTAGGAAAACTTAAAGATATAAGCACATGTGTTTCATGTGTTTCATGTATGCAGCTAAATCACGTGCTTATGTTGTTTTGTGATCCAGAGACACTGATTAAAAATGTATTGAAGGACCTGGAGAAACACCAAGTGAACGTGGAGAATCTCAGCTCAACAGAACTGGATGAAATCGCTGATACTATCGCCACTGCCATTCAAAGTGTGGACATTCAGGAAGAAACAGGAAAAAATGCTGGAAAAACTAAAGAAGACAAAAAAGACACACAAATGAAGAAAGGAGATGCTCAAGGAAGGGCAGAGCTTCAGACTGGATTAATGGAAAGCAGTGTTAATATACCAGGTATTAATTTTAGAAGTTAAGTACAGCAAAAGACAGCTACCCTAATTTTCCTCTACTGCTTCACCTTAGTGCTAGACTTCTAAAAATCTGTTTTAGAAGATGGGAAGTTTCTGTATTTCCTGAAAGGCTGTGAAATTTTAGACTGTTGTTTTCTTTTTATGGTGGGTTCTTAATTTACCAAAATAAAAAAAAATCTGTCTATGAACACTTGGTCTATAAGCTTCACAAAGAAGATAAACCTACACACCCAATCATAGTGAAATAAGAATTGCTTTATGATGTGTGGCTTAATTTCCTATTCTTAAAATTGAGATATTTAAGAAACATGATAATGGAAATTATTATATTACAAGATGCATTTCCAAATATGCAGAGAGAAAAATATGTTTTACAGATAATTATTTTTTAACGTGCCATGGTTATTTGCAGAGGGAAATCTGTGACAAGTACAGGTACAAACCCACTCGTTCCTTTTCCTTCTTAGGGAATAAGATGAGTTATTATGGTTATTTGTTTCTGTCTGCACACATATTTTCCTGGTGATGCAGATTCAGGAGCTGCAGTAATTGCCATTAATGAGTGGATACCACAGTGGAACATAAATTACCGATTATCCATTTCCTATTTTAGGAATGTTATAATATCTAATATGCCAGAAATATATACTGTATGTCATAAAAAAATATTTTAACTGTCTGTTTTCATGGTGCATGGTGATATACTGAAATCCACACTAGTTAGCGATATTCTGGTTATTCTGATTGCCAGATTTTGTTGTAGATTAAAAGGAGCAAACTTGAGGATTTATCTTGAATCATGCTGAGAAAGATGAATGACATTCAGTTCATAAAGGAAAAAGCCAGTGTTATTTGACTGAGGTTAAGGATGTGACTGAATATTATCACTGCAGTTAAACTGTAACATGATTTTGGTGAATGATATCTATTGAAATATGTCATTTTCTTCCACCAAAATATGTATGAGGGAAATATATGTTTCCTTTTCCTTTACTGTAAATGCCCATTCAGCAAGCTGAAGCCATTTTATTCTGTTTTTTCTTCTCAGATATTGGTAAACTGATATGATGATTTGACACTTAATTAGCAAAATAACACTATTACATTGACTCTTGAGGTACCCTGTCTATTGATCTCATATTCATTTGCTATCAAAGTGGGGTTAGAATAACGAAAAAAAAATTATATAGTGCTCTTTACTCTGCCCTTTTAGCTTTGATGTCTCAATGTTTAAGTCACATAAAAAAGCCACTGCTAAAAAGCAGCCCATGTGAAGTCTTTGTTTTGTATATGATGTTTGCCCTTCATAACTATATATTTGTGCTTTTCCTATCCTACAGACAATGGAGCACATGAAGCCAGTGTGAGAACGGATAAAGAGGTAGAGTACCAATATTTTAACAAAACAATATCTCAGAATATCAAGTTTCTGTGCAGTTAAAGACAAACTCACACTTCTGAAATATAGGCCTTGTTACATGTTTTGTATGGCTATGATTCAATATCACACATAGATAGGTTGTTGTTGATGCACTGAAATGTTAAATGAACATTTAATTAAATATAATAAATGAGCATTTATAAAAACCTTAACCAAAATGAGTTTTGATATTCAAAAAGCAAAATCAAGTCCTTTTTTTCCCCCTTTCTCTACTTTTTAAATACACAGAATTCATAATGGATTCACAACGTTCAGACAAATTCAGTCTTTTCCTCAAATCAGTGAATTTTGAGCATTGAGGTGTTCTTGAAAATTCTTTCCCCCTTGTCCTTTGGCTCTTAGTTCTGGGGAACATCAGAGGTATTTCAAAAGCTCTAGGCATTACATCTTGCACCTTAGCTAGTAACATCAAAATTAGCATTTTATTCCAGATTACTTTTACAATATTCCTCTTGAGCTTTGGATCATATCCTATGGACTGCTGTCCAATATTTAGCCGTTTTTGAAGTATATTCATTTTTCTTTTTACCAGTTTCATGAAGCAGAAAAATGTCAAAGGAATATTTTTAAAAAGTGTGTGAAACTTCTCCTACTATGTACTCTATCAAAAGCTAATACTGCAAGACTCATAAACGGGCAAATCCTCTTGTGTTCACAGTAAAATCTCTTCAGCCCTTCTACTGAGCAAGGAAAACACACACGGACAGTGTGGCAGGAGCTTTAAACACCCACATGAAAATCTTAAAGGAATGAAGTGCTGTAGTCACAACAGACTTACAGGGGATCCCATGTGTAAATTTCTTAGTGACAGTTTGAAGGGGAATGTTTGAATAGAATTATTGTAACACAGAGCACAAATTGCCCATCAGCCAACCTTTCCTCCCAAATGCTTGGCTGCAATGAAGTTATGTAATGAAACTAGCTAATGAATTTTTCTAGGCACCTGGTTTAACTTTGGCTCATTTGCTTATTGTTGATTTATTAGACAGATTTTGGTTTTCTGTGATCATATATTTAGCTTGTTGGATCACTCACATACAATTTGTCACCATTTCTAGAGATCAAGGGAAACAGAATTGGTCATATAATATCTGTTCTTTTTCTGGTGTTTTACTTCTGAGACCCAAGAGATATGAAAGTTTCCAGGCCCAATCCAGGCATACTGATGAACATTTCTATTTTTTCTCCTTTTCATTAACTTATCTGATAACAAAGTTTCATTTTCATCAATATTTAGACACACAGGCACATGGAAAAATATAGTGGCATAATTTAAGGCTCTGTTATTATAACTGAAAAAACAGCATGTTCTTATCATAGTCTAGCAGTTTAAAGAAATTAAGAAAATTACCATGCAACAGTTGTATGAGTAGAGTCTACCATACCAATAAGAGTTTGAAAAATTATTTCCGGGTTTGGTGGATATAATCTTCCTGTGTTTAGTTTTAAAAATAATATTTTTCTTTTAATACAGGAGAACACTGCGAAACTTATTAGATTCTTGAATGAGAACGCATTAGCTGAAAATATTCATAAAGACCTTATTCCTGAGGAACCTGCAAAGACAGAAACTAAGAAATCTGAAGAAACTGACCTTTCTTCCTCAGAAGAAGCAAATGCTGGTGTGGAAAATGTGAAAAGTGAGACTTTCTCAAGGGAGCTGACAACTGAAAAGAACAGTGAATCTGACTCCAAAGACCTGAGCCAGACCAGCTACTGGATTAAGAATGCTTTAATGCAGGAAGGAAACTCCTATGAAAATCCTCAGAAAAACACAGGACAAGGCTTACAACTTGAAGTGAAATCTTCTGAGGACAAAGAATATGGCTATATTGTGACAGTGAAAGAGTAAGTACGACAGCCAATTTGAATGGCATTTTTAACTGGGGAAAAGAGAAAGTCATTGCACCTAATGAAATATGAATGTTCAAGAGGAAAATGCCACAGGCCTGATTTTTAATACATCTGAAACTGTTTGGAACCTGTTCAGTACTTTGATGAAAATATGAGCAAACAGTTCCATTTTGTTACAGTTGCCTTTCCTCCCTTGCGGAAGACATTAAATTTGTAGGTCTTTAGCTTAGACCTCTCTCTATCTTCTCATGTTCTAGTGACCTTCCAATATGTCAGTAAGTGTGCTTATGGTTGGGATGCGAGCTTTAAATATTTGACTTGAAAGTAGTCTAAATATCAATGCCTGAGTCATTCTTTCAAAAAAACGACACACAATGATAAAGCGCAGTATTTCCTCTGTGGTTTCATTTTGATCTGAAAATAACACGTATAGGAATCCAAACATCACATATGCAGCTAGTTTAGAAAGAAAGTCCTAATGATTTCAGGTCATGCCACTAATGAATTTGACATTTAATACTATACTTTCTAAAAGACAACTTTAGCCCTGTAATGATTACACAGTTCATTCCAGGATTTGGGATTTTAGAACCATGTAGGCACTTTTACATCTGTTTCCCCTCTGTGAAACAATGTTATATTTGATTAGCAATCCTTACTCCTCTTCTGTGAGAAATGGGAAATTTCTAGGATGAGCTTACAAATCACTGTCTAGCATCATAGAGAAACTGAGGCAGAAATTTCTTTAGCATGTATTGATTCTTTTGACTGTCTTAACTTATTAGTGGGATTGAAGGCAATAGGATTGTGGAGGATTCTTGTTTTTACATATTGTGATGCTTTGAAATGCATGTGGCTGCACATTAGAAACAGACCAGAAATTGATGGAATACCCTTTAACTGCACCTCTTTGTTCCTGCCTAGGAATGTTATGTGAAGCATTCCTCTGAAGTAGAAGACAGTTTTTCCCCAGCTCAGCACTACTTCCCTACTTCCCCCAGCTATTTTAACTCATATCAATCTGGAAGACTCCTTTATTCCAAGGAATATCTTAATGACACCATCTCCTTTGACTATCCAGACTTATTTGGCTTATAAATGCAGTAAAGTTTAGAACTGTCAGAGCTCTGTGAAATGGGAGACATTCTGAATTTCAGTGTTCACAACCTGGAGATTCTTCACTCTGTCATCTTACCTGCTTTTCTTCTTAGCTAGTCTCCCACTGATGGGTTTTCCCTGAATTATGTCTGTTATTATTCAGTGAAACTTCCTGAAGTGGGAATTTGTACAAAGATTCTTGGTTCTAGAGGAGTCCATATACACAAATATAGTTTACCTTCTTTACCATTTTTATTGTTTTTAACTAGCTGGATGGCCAGACCCAGAGAGTGGTGGGGAATGGAATTACAGCCATGATTGTAACTGGGAGGTCACAAGTGTGTCCCACAGGGTTCATTACTGAAGCCAGTTCTGTTTAATATCTTTATTGATGATCTGGATGAAGGGATCAAGTGTGTCCTCCATCAGTTTTCAGGTGGAAACCAAGTTAGGAGGGAGTGTTGATCTTCTGGAGGGCAGGAAGGCTCTGCAGAGAGAAAAGCCTCAACTTGCACCAGAGGATGTTCAAATTGCATATTAGGAAAAACTTCACAGAAAGGGTTGTCAAGCTTTGAAACAGGCTGCCCTGGGAAGTCACCATCCCTGGAGGTATTTAAAAGGCATGTACATGTGTCACTTAGGGACATGATTTAGTAGTGGACTTGGCAGTGCTGGGTTAACAGTGGGACTCAATGATCTTAGAAGTCTTTTCCAACCTAAATAATTCTATGATCCTATGATTCTGCTCAGTGCTATAGCTGACATTTATGGGGAGAACAGCTCCCTGTTAGCTTCTGAGGTTTTTTACAAGTATGATCCAAGAAGGTATTAACACTGCTGCAGTGAACTCCATGAAATGCTAAGGTGCCAGCATTTAATCGTGCCACAAACCAAAGATAAACATTTCCATCTAATACTTGAAGTAAAGATTTTTGATAAAGACTTGTCAAAATGGCAGTCTGACTGTCAATGGCAGAACAGTAGGTCACTCCTGCTGTGTTTATCAAGTGACCTTTCAGATGGTTACAGCACTGCAATCCATACCAATCCATATTATCCATCAGTGCTAAGCTTTGGAATGAATTGACACTTTCAGTGTAGAAAATTGTCCAGCAAATCCTCTACTGTGCTGCTTCAGTACTTTATCATTCTGTGAAACCAATCAAATTGGTGATTTACTTTGTTTACTCTCTTCTCTTTCAAAAAATTGCTATTCTACCACTGGAGTATTTGTGTAAGATTTCTTTCCTTCTCAGTGTAATTGCTTTGAAGTGTTTTATTAATTTTAACTCTAAAACTCTAAAGTAATCTTATTTTTTCAAAGTAATCTATGGGATGCTATTTTCATTTGTATTCTGCTTTTCTCTAGTTATAAAGTACATTCGGTCATAGTTGGGATAGATCAGTGTGAGCTCCCTAATCAGAGAAGTCTTGCCTTTGGACTCTTTCTATTTTCCGAAATTCTAGTTCTTCACATTTGGAAAACTTTTTTTTTGTTTTGTTTAAAAGCATGCCAATTCTCCCATTTGCTTGGCAGTATTTGCTCTAAAATGAGGGCCTAGATCCTACAATCAAAACATTTACACAGTGTTTAGTCTCCTGAGTGTCTCATGAGGAAACCCAAACCTTGACTTTCCAGAACATGCAGTTCTTACCACCTCCAGTAAATCTAAATGTAAGCTGCTGCATGCTCAGCAGTTTAAATAGCCAAGCTGGCATGCAATATCTCAAATATGAGATTGAGTAGCTAGACTTAAATGCACTAAGAAAAATCCTAGTTTGAAAGTTCATCTGTTTCCACTGCTTATCTCAGTCTTTCAAGCTTCAAAATCAAGTCATGCTTGTCTGAAGCCATGCTTGGACATCTAATGCAGAGCAACTGTTTTGTGATTTATCAGAAGGCTTGTGCTTGAAGTTTTTCATACAAATACTAGATCACAGACGGCTCATGGCAGCTCTCTTAGCTTGTGAGCCAACTTCTGGCATTGTTGTATCATGCATTTCCAGGAGAGTTCATGTTTTGTCATATGTTAGCTCTCAATTCCAGACTGTCTATGTAAAATTGTATAGGCTGTAAATCTGTTCACAGCACGTTAACCAAGTTGGATCCTGGATGCATGGCTCTGCATTTCACTGGAGGTAGCTGCTATTCTGTTCAGGTGCTGGGAAAAAAATGGGTCTTGTGTTCATAGTGTAAAATTGCTGGGGAATATGATTACTCTGACCCGTTTAACGTGCTGAAGGGTTGGGTTAATTGCAAATGCTTGATATTATTTCTCCACCTTTACAAATGTGATAAATGATGCCGCTTTGCATATAATGATTACTTTCCTCAGGATGGCGTTCGGGTTAGGACCCTGAAGCTGGGTTGTGCAGAAGTCTTGGTTTATTCCTCAAGTTTTCTGTTTTCCTAGGCAGGTCATTAAAGAACTGTATTTTTATGATCTTCATTATTTTTCCCCTACCAGGTGGAAACATTTTAATTGCATTTAAAAATTAAATTTAAAATAAATAGGAAAAATGAATCACAATATCTACAGCAATGAAACAGGGCTGATAGGGCTGATATCATTCTCAGTTACTAGAAGATCTTGATGTTTATTAGAAGCTAAACATTTATATTCCATGAGGCTTTGCAGCTCTTTTGAGAAAATAATAACAGAATGTTCTTGTCTTTTAATACATATGTTCGAAAAGAAAGTTTGATTTGACCCTCTCTGTCTATCTCTCTGTCCTTTTTGAAATCATTGTTCTACTTACAAGTGCACTTTATCACGGGAAAGAGATTTGTGCATATTCCTCACTTAATTTCTACAATTAGCTTTAAAAACTAAGAGAAATTATTAACACACATAAACCAGAAAATCTGTTGCTACTGAAGTCTGTTCAAATCACAAAGGGACAGCATTGCTGACATTAGAAAAGAAGTTAAATGTAAAATTTTAATCTCTGTTTTTTAAGTCCCATTGTACTACTCTTCCCTTGTATAAATAAGCTCCATAAATGTGCACCATTGATCTTAAAGCCAAAGGTTTTGCTTCTGACAACACAGCTTGACCCCCTATCTGAAAAATATACATGGAAAACCCTTTCCTGTGAAATTACCCAGCAGCCAAAATTTGGTCTTTGTGTCTCAGCGCCAGAACTTGTAGAGAGACATAATTCTAGAATTTGCTGTTGCAAACTCTTCATGCATAATTATTCATGATCTTTAGAGTTTTCTGGACATAAAATCTTCTTTCCATCTATAATTCTGCAGTTTTCTTGTGATTCTTAGACAGTAACAGATCATATCCCCCATATTACTGCTTCACCACCTCAATTTTGATATTATATATTCCCATGGGAAAATGATACTTCATGTTTCCTATTCATCCACACGAAAACAACAGAAAAACCGTAGTTAATGTTGCTCTCAACAGAGAGCAATAAATGCTGCCTTTTTCTTTTTTGATGTGCGTATTCACATGTGTATTTTATTATGTTACATGTGCAGAGATAATATGATATTCTGTTCTACTTCTGTGGCCCTTAGCTTTTGTGCTTTCAGAATCTGTTGAAACATATTGTGACAGAAGGTGATTCTCACCTGCTGATGTAGATCACTTCACAAGAGAAGTGTCCTTGCCCGTGCCCATCTTTCCCTCCTCGAAGGGCTTTGATTGCCCACATGTTTTTCTCTCATTTCTTTTGGGACCAGCTCTGCATTTGTACCTCTAGAGGAACATAGAGGGAAGATTTTCTAATTGATGTAGCTGACCAGCCAATGCTCTGCACTGATGACAGTAATGGCAAGGCTTCACTCTGGTCCTGATGCAGTGGGCAATTTTGGGTGTGTGCCTGGAGTCCCCAGTAGCATCACAAGAACTCCCTCAGTTCTGTATTACTCCTCTTTGTTGCTCAGGCTGCGGTCCGCACGCGTTCGGGGTCACCACTTGTCACTGGTCGAGGCTGGGTGTGTCCCACTTTAGGGACAGAAAGAGAGCAGGCCAGAAGCATCGCAGTGAGGGGACAATCTCTCCTTCTCCTTCTCTACTTTTTTTACAATTTCACTACTTTATACATTTGTACAGAGGTCCAGAGATTGGTTACAGAGGTTGCCACCTCTTAACCTGTATGGTGGACATCACCATCAATCAATTCTTCTCTCAGAGGAGAAGAATGCAAACATTCCAAGAATAAACATTGTTTACAGAAGAAGGCTATGTGAGAAAGTTCTGCACAGAGACAGAAAGGCAGAAACTGAGGCAACATCTCTTAGCTGAACAGGAGTGGCTGCTGGCCTAGTTTCCCAGACCAGGCATTCCCAGACACTCTCATTCCTCTTTCCATGCCTCTGTGCTGCTTTAGCACCCTGAGTTTGGGTCTTATGCCAGGTCTTTGACAGAGCAGCTGCTGGTTCAGGTACTCCACAAGCTCTCAGGGAGCAGGTTCAGGTCACTCTGCTGACTCCAGGATATACAACTGGGCACATTAAATATGGATGTTATTTAAACTAAGGATGGGGCTGGGGGCTTTGTTCTTATAAACAGTGGGAGTCGTTAACACCCTGAGATGCTGCAATATCTCACAATAACATATGGTCAGTTCTAGGATATCACAGTGCTTTTTGGGTAATTACCATTCAGGTGATTATGAAACAGTAATGAACTTTAAACTTTTGAAATGAGTGAGAACAAAAAAGCCAAAGATCGGGATTCCTGGGAATGCAGCCTACTGAATCATAGTGCAGTCTATTATCTGACAATATTTTTTCATCAGTGCTGTTCTGCCCAGTCTGGGAAGCTCAGATATAAAAATGCCATCATTTAATTTTCATGCCTTTTTTTTTTTAATTTCTTAGCTCACATCATGTGTAAAAAATGTAAATGCTTGACCACTAAAAAATTAGAATGAAGTCATTTCATAAGTAGAAAATCAGTGAATAGATTTGAATAGATGTTCTCTGGGCAACCTTTGCCAGTGTGTCAGTAAAAAATTGCCCCCTAACATCTAACCTAAAACTATTCTCTTTCAGTTTGGAGCCATTTCCCCTTATCCTGTCACTACACTTCCTGATGAAGACCGCCTTCTGATTTCCCTGTAGGCCCTCTTCAGACCCTGGAAAGCTGCTTTGAGGTTCACACACAACCTTCCATTCTCCAGGCTGAACAACCCCAACCTTCTCAGTCTGTCTTCATAGGGGAGTGCTTTAGTCTCTTCATGAATTAGTATTTGTGTTCCTTCAGCTCCTTTTTTGATCACTGTATTGTTGGATATTCTTTGTCATCTTGCATTATAAATTGGTCTGGGCTTTATGCTGCCTTGAAGGAAGATGGAAGTTATAAAGGAAGAAAAATAATGAAAAGTCAAAAGTGCATTAAAATGTGTATCATCATTTGTCCTCAATCTCATTTACTAATTACTCGTATGGAGAAATAACTTGATATAAAAGAACAGGTTTGCATTTTCAGGGCGTTGTTGCCTCAGAGATTGAGAGTGCACGGCAAGCAAACCCTGTAGCTGTTTCCAGCATTCAGCTTAAAATGCATTAGGGAGTACTTTGGTGGGGTCCATTTCAGCCTCAGAAGGGAGGGCAACACAATCATGGCACAGATTATTGCCATTATTTCTGTGCTTCTGCAGGCGACAAAGCATCTGTATGAATTTGTTACTATTAACACAGCTGGAGGTACTGAATGTTTGAAGTAATGCAAGCACAGGCTGGCACAGTGTCACACTTTGATTATAACTCCAGAGAGTTGATCCTTCTCAACTTCTCTCTCACTCTCCTGTTTCCAGGATGCTGTTATCTCCTCTGACCTTCATAGCCCAACCACTGCCATTGATTTTTAGCAAGTGTCATTTGTGTTACAAATTGGTCTGGACTTGAATCTGTCTGCATTAAGAGGTTTAGATTCACACTTACTGATGGTGGGGAAAGAGGGAAAAAATTACGGAAAGTGGGAATTTGCTGAGCTGTCAAAACAGAAGTAAGCTTAAAAAGGTTTTATGGCTAATAAAGCCTTTGAGGAAACAAGCATGAAAAGACGAAAGTGCAGCCCAATGCAGTGAAATTGCACCGTCCTTAAAATGATTACAATAACAGTGCTGTGAGGTCAGGTAGCTCTCAAACAATCCGGTGAATAAGTCTGTGCTTCGAAGTTATTTGGTTGCTCTCATGAATTCTGGATAAATGTGAACTATTTACAAAATTAATCATTATTTAACTTAATGTAAGGCACAGACCGTGTTCAAACAAAAATAAAGCCATGAAATGCATTTCTTCCTAAAGTCTTTACTGGAGATGTGTGCTTCAAGATGTATGAAGTTACACTGAAGCATGGACAAAAAAGTCAGACTCAGGCAGACAGGGCAGGCTGTTCTAACACCATGGACTTAAAGCACCAGTGCCCAGGACTTTCATTATAGATTATCAGATGAGTTACTCTCAGGGGTATTTCCAGACAAGAGAAATAAATACTATTTAAGTGTCCTTTTTTTTCTAAAGCTTGGTAGCCTCAGAAAGAATTTAATGAAAACACTGTAAATTTGGTATTAAAAATGTTCCCAGTAGTCCTTGCCATATGAGGCACTTACCTCCTCTATGACCTGCAGAAAACCCCTCTAATGGATCCATTTCTTCTCCATTGTGTGGATAACATGCATTGTTCTTGTGATGACTGAGGCTTCCTTTGTGTCTAGAAGAAGAGGAATAGGAATTGGAGAAGGCTGGATTTGACAGCTTTGTGCTGGCTGGTGGTAGCCAGCCTGATGAGAATGGCAGAGTCATATCACTGTGCTGCCGTCTTTTCCAACCGACTGTGTCCTACCTGAGGTGGCAGGAGCACTCTCTCCATCCTTGGGGCAGGAGTTGCCCTTCTGCCCTTCTGCATTAATTCCCTCCTCAGGCAAATGTGACATCCTTCCTTTGGATTATGAGCTGTGTGGCTCAGATGGTGGCAGTGGCCGCTACATGAGCCAGGCTTGGTAAATGACCTTTCACATCAGAGAACAGTGGAGTTGGTGAGCTAAAAGGTGCCATGAAGCCAATTGTCAGGAGGCAGGAGTCAGTGGGAAAAGGGGAGTGAAAATCTGTAGTGGAAGGTTGGCAAAGCTATATCTGCTCGTTGCAGTACCATCAGCAGCCCTCCCTTGCCTCAGTTACTACTGAAACTTGCTCACAAGGAGTTTCACATCAATGTTTCATACATCAGTAGCTGAGTTTCCCATAATGTTGTTTGTTGAAATATTTACTAATCTTAGGAGGAAAAAAATTAAGAAGAAAAAAGAAAATGCAAAATAGGGAAATCCAAAAGAATTAAACTTACAATAAAAGTTTCCCTAGTGTTTACAGCTTTTCTGAGATGGAGGAGTGTTGTGATCACAGACTCTGAGACCGCATTGATGATAAGCTACTATTTTAAGCTACACAATTTAAGTCCTGGCTATTTATATCTGAGGGCCACTGAGCCTGGGCCTCCAGGAGGCAGTGCCAGGGACCCTCTCTTCTCCTTTGTGGCAACACCACATATAGAAGACCCTCAGGTCTGCAGCACCTTCTGCTGAGATACATCAGACTCTCCCGGGAGAAAAGCTGCTGCCACAGCAAAACCACGAGTTGTACCTACCCTTGAAATCAACAGGAGATAAATGGGATGCTCTTCATACTGGCTTTAAGGAGAGTGAGTCACAGAGCAAGGGGCAGGGTGTCACTGCAGATTAAGAGCTGGTGATGAGATAGGAGAGAAAGATTTGTCATGAGCTGCTGCTCCTCAGCGTGCACGGAGATTAGTTGTACCCCATCGGCAAATTGTCTCTGTTAGGAAGAACTATGGAGGATTTAGAAAAGTTCCAGATGGATTTAAATACATTGAGGGATTAAGGAGTACAATGCTAGATTAAATTCTGCTGGAATAAGTGTGACAGAATAATAGACATTAACAAAAATAATACTTTGGGGAAAATAGAAAAGAAAAAGCAGAGGTATTCTTTAAACTCCTCATAGTCTGTACTCTGAGGCTGTGGAAAATTTGAAGAAAAGATTTGCTATATCTATATGTGCTCTTCATATGGTAGCACATATTTTCAGAGTTGAAAATTTAAAAGAAAGCATGCAAGTCCTGAAGGCAGTGGCCCATTTCCCAACATTTCTAAAACACAAACTAGTCTAATACATATCACTGAGGTCAAAAGTTCAGGAGGAGATTTTTTTTAAAAGAGAGATTTTTCTAATTGTTAAGCAGGTACATAATCACGTTAATGAATTGTTTGTAGAATTATAACCATAATCTTATTTATTTTCAGAAAGAATACTCTTGCTGCAGGGTATAAGGCAAGAGGAATTCACTTCTGATATCTGTCTGTTCTTGGCCTGGGCTGCAGTGCACATGTGACACATGGAAAGTGCTTGGCTGATATTATTTTTAAACATGTGTTCATGTGTTTCATGAGGATCATTTAAGGATGATGTAAGAATGTGGAACCATTCATGACTTCTGGAGTAGAGAATGAATCCGTTACACTTATTTTTTCATATATAATATTCTAATTTATTTGGTCTGGTGTTCCTAGTACTCCTGGGATAGAATATCTCTTTTGCTACTTTTTGACTGGGTTTTGGGCAAGTGCCTGGATAATAGCAGTTTCATAAACACCCTCTCACTGTTGAACTTTTCCCTCAGGGAACTGAAGAAATACTATTTTTTGAATACTGTTACTGAATAACTCTTTTAATATCTTTTCATGTTTCTTTCTTGATTATTAACGGTGTAAACAGAACAGTGCCCAAGCAAAAAAAAAAAAAAAAANAAAAAGAAAGAAAGAAACAAAAAGAAAAAAAGAAAAAGAAAATTAAATAACTAATGTTTTTTGTTTGTCAAAGCACTGTTTATCCCAGGATAGATGGATCCTTAGGTGGCAGATCCCAGCTGAACATTTCTCTTGCCCTCCCTCAGAATTTTTTGAGAATTATCTTGGACTTCATTTCTTAGCACTTACTTTTGGGCTATCCTGTATTTAATGCTAGTTTTAGAAAATCAGGCAGTAGCATGTCCAAGGTGGCCTAAAATAACCTCCAGTCTTGTGCTGGTGGCGGCTGCTGAGAACTGCCTCAGGGTCTGGGGTTAGTATGCACTGCTGGGAATGTGTTTCCTTCAGCGTGGCTCTTCTCACTCCTTGATCCCAGCAGCAGGAACTGGAAATTGCTTTCCTGCTCTTTATCCTTTTCTCTTGATGCTTTTAGCAGGCAAAGCTGTCGTGGCTGGTGTGCAGCAGCCCCTTGCCCACGGAGAGGCAGTGCCCAAGTCCTGGCATTGCAGCTCCTCCGCTTCTCCTGGCCAAGCAGCGCACGGAGAGGGGAGATGGGATGGGAAACAAACCAAGCCTGATGCTGGCCTGGGTGCTTAAAAATGCTGAAGTCACCTGTTTCCAACAGCCCCCCCCCTCTACTGGATTTAATATTTTGTATTCATTATAGCAAGTAATAAGCAAATAGTCAGTTCCTAGCACATCTGTCTGTCATTTTACAGAAGCTCTGGAATACCTCCACACACCTCAGAGTCTCGTCACTCAGCCTCAGCCTGTGACAGACATTCCTGCTCTTTTGCAGGCATGGAGAAAGGATGGCAGCTTGGCTGGAGCTGGCCAGGCTGCTCCTCCGAGCTTCCCTCCAGCAGGGATTTTGCCTGCACCAGTCAATGCCCAAGCTGCTGCCAAATGGTGTTAGCAGCCAGAGAAAACTAGTCCTCAACATTATTCCTTCTGAAGACAGACTCCTTATTTGACTCTCTGATGCATTCCATATGATATTCCAGACTCATATTTCTGAACTTTGATTTTTCTTTTTTTAGGTTTTAGCTTTTTATCTTCAGTACTAAGGAGTCTGTGCTGCATATTGAGAGATACTGCTTTAGACTGTTGCTCTGTCAGTGACGGGAAGCTGATTTGATGTCAATCAAAACAGAGATATTACTGAGAAATGGCCAGGTGGAACTTCCAGTATTTAAAAAGACTAAAGGGAAAAAAATGACTCTCAATTCTCAGATCAGTACTAAAAAAAAATCTTCAGTGTAAAAGAAGTTCCTATTCATGTCCACTAAGAGAATGACTGTTAAAAAATCTTAAATATAAACACTCAGAATAAATATAGTGGTAGGCAGAACCAACAAAATTATGTTTTACAGATCAAAACTCAGATCAGCTCCTACAGTAAAGTACCACCACAAGAAGCCATGGATAGTTGGTGAACCCATCCAGGCAGATCTTCTGGTAGGATCTTTTTTGCTAACATGTGAATCTGTGGGATAAAGAACCAAATGAGAAAGAATCTTACAATTCTAACCCAACACTTTGACCTGCAGGGCATAATCTGTGTGCAGCTCACATTGTTTAATAAAAGTTGATTACTGAAATTAAATTCTTCAACAGATTTCATCCATTCAGCTTCTGTTTTCAAGAGCTTTGGATATGTCTTGTTACCCATGTGTTTAATATCTTTTCCCTTTAAGGCACAATGCTAGGTGTAAAGCTGAAATGTGGTTATTTCAGAATTGAGAGTGAAAGCTAGACTGCCTCATTTAGGTACCAAACTGCTGGATGTGCCCATATTCCCCAAGGATGTCATCCACTTCATTTCACATCATTGAGCTTCTTGAGAGACAGGTGAAGACATATCCACACAGGGAGATTAGACACCTTCTTTTCTCCACTGATTAGAAGGGACCTTTGAAGACTCCAGAAGACAACCCAGACTGCAAAGTATTTCCCTGTGTCACTGAGACATGCCAAACAAGTAGGATGTTCAGGGATCCAGCAGGTCTAGTGCTGCTCTGCTGACAGGCCCTGTGTCCAGGATCTTCTGTCTGTCTTCAGCTTATTACTGTGGGGCTTGGAAAGTGAAGCAGGAGATGGAAGAGACCTTCCATAGAGTGCTCTATGTACCAGAGATGAGAGATAACATTGTCCATCATCCTCTTGATGGCCCAGTGGTTCATCTTCAGGCCTAAAAGCAACAGAGAAAGATAAATAATGCACAGAAGAGAACCTGACTCTTAACTTCCTTACTCAGGAGTAAGGAAGATTGCTGGTCCAAACTTAGTTGTTTGAGTGTGTGTGCATTTGAAGTGATTTTTAAAGTCACCATAAGTCTGAATAAAAGGTCTTCTTCTGAAAAGTCCTAGAGGCTGGCTCCAAGCTCTGCTTTGTCCTCTGATTTAGATGTGTATTAAATAGTATTCAAGCTGAGCTCAAGTGTAGCCAAACTTTTGAACACTCTCCTGGGGAGATTAATGTAGTGTCCATGCCACTGTGCTCGAGTTTGGACAGCAAAAGAGGCTGGGCGGGAGTGGTATTTACCTGGCCAGAAAATACACTTACTGACAGTGCTGCGAGGATACTGTAGTGAAGCATTCAGGCAACTTTCACTCTACAGAGAAATGCCTTGCAATTTTGATGTAGTGCTCATCCCTCTTGAAAATGGGCAAACTGGCCATCATTGCCTGTGTTCTGATCTAAGCAAATTTTAGGTGGATTGAAACCTACCTTACTTAAGATTTTTCTGGGGATTAGACTGACGTTTAGGTTTAAAGAGTGCAATTCCCAGTGTCAGGTCCATTTCTGTACTGTATATTATTCTTCATTTTTACAGAAAATGATCCAATTGAATTAATCTGACAGGACTGACTGGATGTCCATTACAGTGCTGCATTACAATTGCTAAACAGAGTATTGGGAGGGCACTAGGTACAGTCTGGTAAAGACAATACATAATTTAAATGACAGCACTAAGGGGGCATTTTAGAGTTCAGTAGGTGGGTTTCCAAGGGCACTTGGCAACTGGGAGGAGGAAAAGCAAGTGAGAGCAACTGCTTGTGAGAGTGACATAACCTCAGCATAACACTGAACTGCAGGTTGTTCTTGGGTTTGAGAGCAGGCTTGGCAAACACCAGCAATCAAGCCATCTGTATAACTGCGTCAGATTTCTTGCTACCAAAAATGGTTCAATTTATGCGATTGCTTTGACAGCCGTGTTGGGGAATACAGAACATATAGTTTTCATCATTGTTTACTTCTGTTTTTCCTCTTGTTCCCTTTGACATTGCCCACTTGCTCATATTAGTTTGAGCTCCATTTAGCTCAGCATGCAGAGCTGGCCATGCTGCCAGTGTCACTCCCCACAGAACTGCTCCTGTGCCTTCATTTACATGCTTCCTTTTAGTTCTTTAACCAGAAGGGGAAACTTTGAGCCTTGAATGCATAAATCATTAGGTCCAGGTCAAAAATAGGTCATTATTCAAAATGTTTGTTCTCATTCATCAGATCTATAGTTAATCTTGGGAATTTCTTGAAAACGTGGACTCCATTTGTAAAATTGTTCAGAGGATTGGAGCATGAAGCTGAACTGGTCTTGAGATCAGCATCCAATATTCAGCATTACTCTTCTGTTAAAGTGGTCTAACTGGCCATTCATGAAGCAAGTCTGGTCCATAGCAGGCCTTTGGCAAGACTTCCAGGGAGGCAGAAGTTAACTTCACTGGGATCAGAGTTCTCCAAATATGCTCCAAAATCAGCAAGATGTCCTCTAAAACCAGTCAGAGCCCCTGTGCTAAGAAATTTTGGAACAAAATTTTTGATAGGGGAATGAGTGAAGTTTTTAAGTTAATTTTCAGGTTTCAGAGTATTTGCTACTACATCTCCTCCGCATTTGGTAGGGAGTGGTATATAGAGCCAACAGTGTTGATCTTTCTATTCTTAGATCCAGAATGGATGCAAGTCAAATAATAGCATTATTGTCTTTTATATAACAATTCCAGGCACCTGACAAGGAATGTTGGTGCACTTGCCTTCATTTCATGGAGAGTGGAATTGCAGGTCAGGAAGATGTCTTGACCGAGGTAACTTGGCAGACCCCTCCCAGATGAAGACATATTCTGTTCCTCATGAATTATTTGTTTAGCTATAGGTATTCTCTCATTTATGTGTAAAACCACTGAAGACAGTGGGATTGTATAGACAGATTAAAAAAAAAAAGTCTAGCATTTCTATACATTTTGTAGCAGAACTAAGGAGAAACTCATGTAATGGGATTGTTCTAAGTTGTGCCAACTTCCTGGGAGCAGATTTTAAAAATTACTTCTCATCACTGCGTTTTTCTTGTAAATTGAAAAGTTAAATCTTAATAGTCAATAGCAGAGGAAGATTATCATTCAGTGTTCTATTATTTAAATTACCTCTGTAAGTGGATTGTTCCTTAAAATATTTCTGTTTTCAGCTTCCCCACTGTGAGGGACCTAGACACTGGAAGATACAAAATCTTATTTTCACCAGACAATCTAATTTTCTTGTATTCAATGTCCAGTACACTTTGTGGAAACACTTTGAGAATTGCATAAAGTTGGGCTTCCAAATCCACTCCTGAGCATTTAAATGGATTGCACTGATTTTCAGAAGTGCTCAGCAGCTCACATTAAAGTTAAGAGATATTTATTCCTGTGCTTTCATTTCAGTTTCATCTCTAAATAAAATTTCTTTTTTGCCTAGATCCTGCCATTTTTTAATGTGGTTGGTTGTTTGTGATTGTTTTTGGGGTGTTGTTTTGTTTTGTTTGGGTTTTGTTTGTTTGGGGCTTTTTCCTTTTAATTTTTTTTTGGTTGTTTGGTTTGGTTTGTGGTTTGGTTTTGGTTTTTTTGGGGAGGAGTTAGATAAAACTGATGAACTTATAGGGAGCTGATCAGCTCAGGTTTATTTTAGGTGAACCAAGTAGATCTGAATTGGATTGTTTATTTTGGACATGATAAAACTGCATACAGAATTTTTCATGGCTATGTCATGATGTTAAATCATAGATCAGATTCTTGGACTCAGCTGGGGAGTCATTTCATCTGAAGGGATAATGTAGTACTAACATATAATATTGGCTATTTTCAGCAGAGATATAAGCCATATTCTCCAGGAAGTATAATAGTGTAAGAGCCATGCCCTGAAAAGTGAGATCAAACAAAAGCAGTTGTGAAATATTTTGCAGATGACACTCTGAAAGACTTTAAAGACTTATATCTATCAATCTATCTATCTTTATAAACCCCAAAGGAAATATTTATATTTCATTCCCCACTTATTTATTCATTGTCAGTAGTGTGTCAAAGTATATTCTACCAATAATATGAGAGAGATTGGCATCTGAATGAGACAGAGTTCTGCTACTAGTTTGGTAGAGTCTGAATCTGTCAACTAAAAAAATAACAATTAGGGTAGCACTCACAGATAGAGATGGTATTAGAAGATAAAGCAATGGAAGAAGTACATTATACATGAATTTTATATACTTTCTGACACTCTTTTAATCTTCCAAGAGAACTGGAGATGGAAACCTGAAACGGACCTCAAAAGAATTACTTTAAACAGTGAGATGTATTACATTTTCTTTTAGCTGCTATTATTACGGTTACCTTGAAAGAAGGTGCAAAAAAGAAATCTACAGCAAATGGAATGAGAGCAAAGGTAGGAAACCTGAAGTAAGCACTGTCTCAAAATCTCATCTGGCAATGTCTATATCATCTGCAAAACGGTTCTCTGCCATCCAGCAGTTGACTGTTCCTAAGGCCAAAATCTAAACCAAAGGTGATCAGAAACCTTCAAGGCAATAAAAAAAAAAATAGTGGTAAAATCAAATCATAGAATCATAGAATATCCTGAGTGGGAAGGGACCCATGAGGATCACTGAAGTCCAACTCCTGCTTCTGTTCAGGACACCCCAAAAATCACACCATATGCCCAAAAATATTGTCCAAACACTTCTTGAACTCCATTGAGAGTGCTCTGACCTGGGGAGCCTGTTCCAGTGGCCATCAAGCAGGGTGTTAAAGGCACTGCAGAAACCATTGGTTTACTTGGACATAGAAATGGTTGGCCAGCCTCAAGAGAACTTGGAAAACATAAACAGCATCCATGAGAGGTCCTTTTTCTGCTTTTGTTTTTCTCCAGCTCATGCTTTGTATCTCTGAAGCCTTTGTAAATTGTGATTTCATTTTTAAGGGTTCATTGTTACTGGTGTACTGAAATGCCTTATCACAGACTCCTAGAAGAAAATGCATATGAGTTGGACCTGTCTTGGACCTGGAATGTGAGGGGCCACAGCCCAGGGACTCCGTGCTGTACTGCTTGATGTGCCAGCAAGGCCCAGCACCAAAGGAGTTCCCAGTTTCCCCACTGGGAACTTCAATGACCATCTTGACTGTTCTGATGAAGCAGTGTGAACCCTACCCATAATTTCTCCAAGTCTTTGGCCTTTATAAAATAGTTCAGTTGTCAGGGTTGTCTAAACAGTCTTCTTTCTACTGTTACAACTTCAGTCTGGAGTGCCTCACTATTGTTCCTTTTCTGAACACTTGTGTTTTGTCTTTCTGTCTTGGTTTGTCTAACACTTCCCATTGAATTAGTTCCGCAGCTGTTGAACCCTCACAATCAATAGATGAAACATATTTCCAAGAAAGTCCCCATTCCCTAATACAGAAACTGAATGAAGCAGGCTGAAAACTAAGCATAGGATGTGAAAGATCACAAGTGTCATCTGTTCTACAAGTATTGAGTGCTTGCACTGTGGATGTGTGGGAGGGCCACAGCCAGGAGAATAGGTGATGTTTGGAAGATTGTCCTTGTGAAAGCCTGAAATCAGATGGCTGATGTGGGTGAACTGTGCTGTTGCAAGGTAGGCCAGTTTGCTTAGCACTCTGCTGGTGGAAATGGTGTGATTCTCTCCACGTAAACAAAGTTAAAGGCAATCACCATACAAACCACGCAGCAATGAGCAAAATGAAGCACTAAACAAAAGCAAAGCTTCATTGAGTGTGGAAAATCATGGCGTGGCATTTTTAGAGAAAGGTTTTGAATAGTCTACAACACAGCTGTCCTAGAACTGTAATAAACAGTACTAGATTGCATCAGTGTTGGGAAGTTGGAAAAATTGCATTGGAAAATATCATGATTGTGATCCTTCCTAATGGGACTCCTCAGATATGACTGTGGGGTCAGTAATAATATTGGTACCACAGAATACTCATCCTGCAGCTTTCCTGTGCTATAATGAATGATAATTTCTTAGCCTTATCAAACTGCATCTGAGTTTGTGAACCTTTGTGTTTGAGTTTGATATTGTGTGAGATTTACTAAAACTGCGCTTAGATGCTCAGGCTTGCAAAACAATGACCTTCCTCCACCATTTTCTCACCCATTTCCCCTTCAGCATTATTGCTGGTTTGTAGCATTCAAATGCTCTGATTACACCCCCTATTTACTGCTGCTGCATTGGCTTGTTACAGCATATCTTGTTTTTGAAGCTGGGGAATGCTTTTTCAGGGGAGTAGGGGGTTGAGCTTTGCAAGTGAGGCTCCCTTGGTTAAAAAGCAGCACCAATGTACACAGCAGCCTTTGCCTGCATCAGACTTGCCATTACAGTAAAAGCCCACTTGCTGACACCAATCATTTTCATAAAATTTAAGCCAATCTCTTTGGGAGAAAAGATTTAATTAACACATAAACCCCAGAGTAACTATGACAATCTGCTTTCATAGTGATGGGAATAATCACGTTTCTATCCACTGTCAGTCCTTGAAATATAACAGTTTTATGAATAATCTATAGTACATTTTTTTTCCTTACACAATCAATCAGATTCTTTTGTTACTTTCACACAAGAACATTTCTGTCTTAGACATCTAGAAAAACTCTATATTTATCTGGTGCCTTGAGGGGCTACCTCTGGTTGTGTGACAGGAGGTCTCCTGAGCATTTTGGGCTAGTAGCATGAAGGGAGGCTGAGCAATTCCATCCTAACCAAGATCCACATGAGATATCCCATTATTTAAATAGAGGTGCCCTTAGGGCAGTGCATGCAGAAACCAGTGCAAAAAACCACCCCACCCCCCACCCCCCCAGCACAAAAACCAAATCAAAACAACCAAAAAAAAAACCCAACCAAAAGTTCCCTCAAACAAATAACAATAAAACCACCAAAACACAAAACCCAAAACCCCAGCATGTATTGCAGACAATAAATAAAATAGTAGCGATGAACTACTATGATGTAAAATTAGATTAAGAAACTTCAACTCTGAGGTGGAAATAGTGACCTTTGAAAAAAGCTTTGAAAAAACACTTTTTCCCCTTAGTCCAGTTGGAAGGATTGTGTCTAATATTACATGCTTTCTTTGATACCTTCTTCTCCTACTTACTATAATTCCTTGAAGGAAAAAGTACAGAACCTTTTTTTCTGTGGGTTAATCTCAGCAAAGTTGCTTCTGCTTTACCATGGCATAAGTTAGATAAGCTTGTAAAGTATGATTTTATGGTCTTTGGGGCTTTAATAATGTTAAGAATAAATCTATGATCACAATTTAGATGGAAAATGTTGTCTCTGGTATTTTCATTGGACATTGTTATTTCATTTCCACATCTTTTTACTTTCTTAATACTTTTTTATTTGGTTCCACGGTACTGAACAACAACTAAGCAAGATATGATCTGTATATTAGGGTTGGAATGCTCTTAGTACATCGTTAGAGTTGTATCAACTCTTATAATTTGAAATTTTTGCAAATATAAATTTTGCATCTAGATAAGTGGTTTTTAAAATGATAGCAGTCATCTTGTGTTAGGCTTGATTGCAACCTCTTTTCTAAATTAAAAAAATGTAAATGTGGCATTGACAAAGGTTAAAAAGATTTAAAGGGGGCTCTGTCAGCAGTGTATGCACACACCAAGCTAAATCCTACGTATCTAATCAGTGTCCTCTGGACTGTGTGTCTTGCTCCATTGTTTACTTTAAAATCCATAATAATTTTGTATCCTTTCACTGGGCAAAGATTTATTTTAAAATCTAATGAATTTAAAAATACGCTTTTCACCTGTCCATTTGATACCGAGCCTGCAATTTGACTTTCATTGTTTGTTTCCCTCCTTGTCTCGTCAATCCTTTTCTTTCTTTCTGTCCTTTTACTTTATTACATTTTTTATTGAGGACTGAGATGAACTGGTTGCTGCATCATGGGCCCATTACACTTCCTAACAATTCCATTTGCACCTTATTGTTTGTCTTATTGCTGGAAAATTCAGGTGATTCATCATGCCTGAAGAAGCACCTGATCCCAATTCCCTTGATATCACGATTACTATGTGACAGGAATACAGTTAGTGGTGGCTTTCAGGCTCAAAGAGGCCAAGGTGATAACTCTTTTGGGACCTTTAGCCTCTCAAGTATTGATGAGTTCCATTTTTTTAATGCTCTGTTTTCTTGCTCCCTTTCAACAGCCCCCTGAGTGTGGAAAAAGGCTTGGAGTTAATAAAGGAAGTGGCAGATCTCCTGAAGCTGCAGATGAGTGTCTTCGATGATGTCAAGTATGTACATGGGATTTTCTCCTTTTTTATTTTATTGGATGTCTCATTATTTTTGTATAGTTTGTCTTACAAGGAAATATCTGCTCTTTACTGTCAAAATTAGGGAAAGTGGGCAAGAGGGAAAAAATAATATTGATGATCTTTGTAACATTCCCTACACAACAAAACAAATTATTTTGAGAAAATTATAAAGAATTAAAGCATTATAAAGAATTACATTTTTTTTCTGCTTTCATAGGGAAAAATAATCTGTTCCAATTGCTGTAAAAATATTACCAACTTTATTTAACAGTTCCTAGGTACGGAAAGTCTTCTGAAGGGTCATTATACCCAGCATTGCCAGGGGAAAAAAGAAATCAGAGATGGATAAAAACTTGGGTGCCTGGCCTTGAGTCTGGCACATGGCACACTAGGTCATGCCTTTTGGTCAGCTACTTATTTAACAAGTCACAGGGAGTTCAGCTATACTGAGCACTGTTTTTCCTCCTGTGGTTCATACTGATGAATGCTCTGCATGTTAATCTCATGAACCAGGAGGTTATGATCTGCCATGTCCAGTAAAGGGTTTTAGATTGAGGATTTTCTGAAGGCATTTTGGAAGAAATATGTACTTCACCAAACTTCATCCTCTCTGTATGAAACAGAAGGAGTTTGATATAAAGGTAATTGAAAAGAAGGGTCAGCTGTGGGAGTGTTTTGAGAAAAGAAGCCACATCTTGGGCATTCAGGAAATAACTGATGTCTGGGTAGCATCCAGCTCCTGCCTGGGGTTCAGAAGGTTTGGGATTACTTGCCTTGGCCCATGAGTTGTGTTGCTGAAGTGCAGCATCTTTCTCAGCCTCACCTGTGCTGCCATCAGCTACTGTTTGATCTTCATTTACAGAATGGAATCCATTGTTTAATACTTTGTTGTAAATCAGAGTCTTTCAGTGGAAGTGTTTATTCTTGATTGTAAAAAAGAATTGTACCCTTTCTATTACTGTATTTGTATGGAGAAATGGACTACTGGTGAGAAAATCTTTTAAAAAACCTGGAAAATACCAGCCAATATTGGCTTTAGTTATTAAGAAGGAAAATGTTCCCATATTTTGTTTGTTTTGATTAATGTCTTTTGGTTGTATTTCATTAAATACATTTTTTTGTGAATACCAAGGTTTTAAATTGAAAAAAATACATATATTCCATTATCTTTCTTGTAAAGGG
Source organism: Cyanoderma ruficeps (assembly GCA_008694505.1). Classification (NCBI taxonomy): domain Eukaryota; kingdom Metazoa; phylum Chordata; class Aves; order Passeriformes; family Timaliidae; genus Cyanoderma; species Cyanoderma ruficeps. Next base: position 6,918,940 of record VZDJ01000074.1, read on the forward strand.
AATTTGTACCCTTGACCAGGAGAGAAAGTCTACTGCACATTTAAAGGAGAAATCCCATGGAACAATTCCTCCTCTGGAATCAATGGGTTCAGCTTCATTAACTTCATTCATTTACAGTACAAGAGCACTTTCACCTATCTTTCTAATTGTTAGTATAAAGCCTTTTGGTTGTTTTTTATCATCTGATAAATCACAACACATTGCAGTTGATAGGCTGTAGATTCCTTCTGTAATGAAAAATATCCTTCCAGTGGTGTCACCAGCTGTGATGGGCCTTTCTTTTAATGTGCAGAATTAGCTCCTTATTTTGCATCTATTAATATGCAGTCACATGACTGTACTGAAAATATTTGTATGGTCCATACCTTAAAAATGTGGGATGAATTACAGGAAATCCAAACAGGACTGAGCATTCATTCTATGCATTTTATCAGTCTTTGCCTATTTAAAAATCTATAGATCAGTGAAGGGTTATCCTAAATCTCAAATCAGTGAAGAATTCATCTGTAATAATTTTCCTTTGTTCAAGAGAATGAGATGCTTAGACTTAGGTTAAAGCTATAAAGTACTAAAGGAAGGTGGAGCTGACCAGTAGATAAAACTGTAGTAGAAGCTTTAGACAAAGCCTTGCCAAAAAAAGAGTTCACACATTTGGATTTGTTGTTTCCTTGTCATTGCACCACTATCAGTGGGAAACAGTATGAATTTGAGGACTCTGGTTAGCCTCTCAGTGGCCTCATGGAGAGGGGTTTCAAGAAAAACCTGATGCCATGTCACAGTCACCACTAATATATCAGGAAATATTTCTAGGGAAATATGCTTCTTACTTGGGCTAAGGCATCAGGGGTGATTTATTTTATTTCACTAGCAACTAAAAGTATCCTTTTTCTTAAAGGTTCATTCTTTTGTAAAAAGTGGGAGGCTATGTAGGAAAAACTATCAGTCAGCCTAGAGAAAATGTTATAAAAGGGGTGAGAATTTGTCATACTATCCTACTTTAACTCTGACCTGAGTATTTTCTTGTTCTGGAATTCTCAAATCTCTCTTTTACCCTCAAAGAATTTCCAATGGTTAGAAAGTAACAGTGTAAACTTAGATTTTTTAGATCATTGCAAAGATTTCAGAGTAATGGCATGTTAATGAGAATCACAGGGTTAATTTGAGAGTACAGACAAAGTCATCGCATCAAATAGGAATAGTGCAAGGACTGAGGAGAGAGGATAAGTGGTGAGTTCTTTTAAAATTCTTTAAATTCTCAGTTATCAGTTTATTGTCCTTTTTCTCTGAAAAAAAAAAAGAAAAACCCAAAGAAGATTTACAGTAACTGCTTCACTAATGTATTTCTGCCTTTAGTTAGTTTTCTCTGCAAGTGTCTTTCATTCTTCCCTATATTTTTAGTTTTTCCCTGTGCTTTGGAGTTAGGTAAGTGGACCATTGCTTTTGCCATGGATTCCTACCAACACCCTGTGTTAGCTGTTGGTTAACTGGTGCTTGGTAGTAATCAGATGATTTTATCTTCCATTTTTCACAATCCTGCCAACTCTAACTGATAGGCTTCAGTTCACAGGATATCCCCAGGCTTGGCTGCCAGAGCATCCAGTCCATTTCTACAGCTGATTTGTTGTCAAGTTTGCATTGACATAAACTTTGCTCACCCTGTGAAGCAGATGAGTGGGAACAGATTTAGGAAACTCAGAATTAGAAATATTTCAACGTTGAAAAAAAGATCCAACTTGTTTGTTGTCACTTCTGGATACAGCCTGAATCTTTATGGAAGTAATAGTTATGCTTAATATGTTTTGTTAATGGTTATGTAGCTGTCAAATAAATTCCATTATTTCTTATTACATCATTAGAGACCATTAAAAGGATATTAGCATGCTGATGTAATTATGCAAGCAGACGTAAAATTACTATAGTTATGATTTTATAATCTAATTATGGGTGTCCAATGCCCCTGGTGATTGATTGTTGGACTGGTGTCAGGGATTGAAGGCAGATGAGTACTAATGTTTAGGAGGATTTGTATCTATTTTCTTAAAAAAAAATATGACTTAGCAATCTCCAACATTGGCCTTCTTCATGTAATTGAGTTATTCACAACGTGAGACTTTATCAAGAAACATCCAAATATGATAAAAATACCAAAATCTCTCAGCTCAACTTTGAAAGTAGTGGAAAGGTTGCAGAATTAATAGTCAAAGTTATATATGATTTAACAGGTTTCTGATGAGAATACAAATTATTTTTGAATTTGTATTTATTGTTCTCGCATTTGGGCTATTCACTGGCAACATTGTAAAGATGAAGCTTCAGCTCTGACCTTAGGTGAGTACCTTTGTATGGAGAGAAAACAGATTATTTTGATTTCATAGGATTTCAGGCTTATATCCTACCATTCTCTACCTCCAGTTAAGAGTGAGATTTTCAGCTGAATATTACATTCTCTCTAGATTGATATGATTTTCCCTGTTGCCATTGAAGATATTTCGCTCTAGGTGTCTCTTTTTTCTCCATTTTGTTCTGCTTTAGCTTCCTCCCCTCATTTATCTTAATGGCAGTTTTCTCATTTTTGCTTTCTGATGTACCAAAACTCAGTACTCAGAGAACTGAACTTTCAGGAGATGTGCTAACTTGAGCAGAATTTCCATTTTCATATATAACTTTTCAGGGGAAAACCTCTAGCAGAGCACTCTATAGTCATTCCATAAAATTACATTAATCTCAATCTGCTTCTGTTGTTTGAAGTGTAACAATTCACTATATAACCATATAATCTATATATATAATGTTGAGAGTGAACAGGACACTTAGGCTAAATTTGAAATGCTAATATAAATAGATTTTTTTAAGTTGAAAAGGCTGATTCTGATTATTTACTATAACGTCCTGGATTGCAAAGGCATTTCATTTAACCAGTACTCCTCTCTCATGAATTAATGCATCTATACTGTGCATCTAAAGCAAGTTAAAGGACCAAATCCCTCATCTTTCATTGTCTAAATCTCCAACACCCAGGATTCAGGCTGGTTGTTCAGCTCCCACCTCACACTGCTCCCTACCCACACTGGGACTACAGGTGAATTCAGTGTTTCCTTAAATAGTTTATTATATAAAAAAATGAAAAATTCAGGTTAACCGAAGGAATACAAGGGTACCATGTGAAGACTTCAGCTGAAAAATACCTTTCAAATTTCGTAGCAGACACAGTAATGTGATAGGACATTTTGAAAAGAAAATACTATAAATTCAAAGTAGTAACTAGTTTCAAAATTTAACTAAGCTTGACTTATAAGGAAAATGCATCTATTTAGGTGTTGAGAATAAACAAACAATTGACTTTGGATTGAACTCCATCCATTTTTTTGCTTTGTTCAGGTGACCAATCTTTTGAATAACAGTAATTATGATAGACTCCTGAAATATTGAATCACATCTATATATTTTTATACAACCAACTGTTTTATTTCATGATCAGGAAAGAAATCCTCAGTTAATGAGTAGCTCTTCAATGTTTCATTTTATTTTCATTGTTCAATGTATGACTTCAGGTTTTATTTATTACACTTTATTCAAATTCTGCTTTGAGGTCAGAAATCCTATTTCCGTCTGGTTTGGTTTGATTTTTTTCCTATCATGGTCTCCACTACACTATCAAAATGCTTGGCAAATGTGAATTGATATATTCAATTCATATAAGATACGGGGTTTTATGAGGACCATCCAGAGCTAGAGTTATGAATGAAAAGATGAGTGTCAAAGCATTTACCAGTACGAGGTGTCCAGTGTGATGTGTCACGGCATGGCTCACTCAGCCTCTTCTGAAACAAACTGACTGAGACAGAGATCCCATTGGCTTCAACCTGCTGACCATTCAATTACCTGAGCATTCAGCAGTCCCAGAAGTCAGCTCTCCATTCAGACACTCGTATTTGGCCTTCAACATAACTATTTAAATAAATAAATACATCCATAAATTCCTGACATTATTTTTCTTCTAATGAACTGAGACTAAGTCTGAAGTGGATGATTCCAGCAGAATTTAAAGTAACGGTAGGACCTTTAAATCTTTGTTATTCCATACTTCATTTGCAACATACTTCCTGAAGTCTGATAAAATTGAAATTAAGGCCCCTGAAAATATTGGTCTTCTCTACTACTTTACCACCATTCATCTTTAGATTTCAAGGATCCTACTGAAAAAACACTTTTAAAAGAAAGGCTGCATTCTGTATTTGAAGTAAGATTGATTTTTCCTGATGTACAGTAGCATGTCCATAGTTTTAATATTTTTTTTAATAGTTTTGTGTAAAGAGTGATCTTAAGAAAAACATGAATTTGGAAGGCTTATCATGAGGACAGTTACAAGCACATTCTTTTCCTACTTCCAATCTCTTGTTTCCAAGTACTGGGGTTAGAGACATTTTGCACCTCCTTTTCAAAGAACAGGCTTTACACAACCAAACCCTGCTGAACATTGTCCCTGCTCTTAGGAAAGCTGGAACGGTTGGGCTGGAATAAATACAATTTGAAAAGCCAGCCAACCATCCCAGTGAAAAGGACTTGAACTGAGGAAGATACCTGAAAATCAAAACAAGTGGTGAAAGTTTGGAGAAGCTTAAAACACGTTAAAATTGGAAGTGTTGGGCAGGCAGAGTGGTGGGTGGCTCTCCCAGCCTCACCTATTATAAACATGTGCATTGGCTGTGGTGTCCTAATCATGCACTATAGGTTTTGTTCATTGTTTGTCATGTTATTTTTATAACACCTGAAAAATTCAATCAACCAGTTAATCATCTTCAGTCATCCAGAACCTAAACACTGGAACAATACTTGGCATTTTCACTCCATTGTGCTGATGGGTTATGACATGTGGTGTATGTATGTTCTAAATGTAAACAACTCGGGAAATTATTGAGAGGCAGGATAGTGTGAGGAAGGATTATTTAACCACTGAGCAGTGGTAGGACAGGTAGCACAGGGTCTTGTTAGGTTTGCCTTTGAAAAGTTCCCTCCATCATGCAGATTCTCCATTATTCCATTCTCCTTCATTTGGTATGGTTAATCTTTTCTCATGTTGTATTTTGAACATCTGTGGATTAATATTCTTGCAAAGTTTTTTTTCCAGATTTGGCAGATTCTGGATTTTGCTGTCTATGTCATTTAAATTTACTGAGAGGAATGTTCTATAACTCATCGTGCTCTCTTTAAGTTGCTGTAATATTAACTAGAAATAGGTACATTTTTTTTTATTTCCACTCCATTTATTGTCCAGAAATTGTGAAAATTTGTGTTTCAATTTGAACTCTACCATGTTTAGTCTCAATAAAAAGATAGACCTTTCAAGAAAGTTGAGCAGTATTTGTCATCTGCTCTCTGTTTTTAAATAGCAAACAAATAACTGTGGTTATTTGACATAATCTCGTTGAAAGTGTTATAAAAGCATAACTCAGAAATAATGGAACCCCTTTTATTCAAACTTGACTTCTCCCACAGATTTAATGAGTCTGGGAAACAAATTATGTGAAAAATGTATTGCTGAAACTCATTGCATTCAGGCATTTTTAAGAAATTACATTGTGTTTTCTGGTACATACTGTCTTACTTGACAACTAATTTATAATATAAAGATTCATCACATTTTAGAGGAATGATGATTAGGGAAAAAAAAGGTGAAAATTTAAACTATGCATTTCCTTACTTAAAAATGAATGATTTCACAACCTTAGTATTACATCAGTCTTGTGGCTTTTCCCCCTAAGGTACAATACATTCTGTGTTCTTTTCTTAAATGAATGTGCATATAACCAAGATAATTTTGCCTTCTCCACTGTGGCTTTCCTGCTAGAAAAATATAAAAATCTTTAAAAAAGCAGGAAAGATTTTGGCCTGCAGCATTTTAAGAATTCTAGGTTACAGAAGAGAAAGGCAATAAAAATCTAAGGAGATTCTTACAAATATGTATGCTGCTTGGCTTTCTATTGCAACATTTTATCTCATTAAAACAGAGGATTTGCACCTTCATAATCAAAAGCAGAATGAATCCACTATTATTGATACATTTCCATGAACTCCTAGGTCCCTGCTCAGGAGAAAGTTTTTATAGATATGTGAACTTCTGAAGTCTATCTTTTTTTAAAGTTCATATTTCTCAACTACTCATCTCTGTGTGACTGGGAATGCCATCATATCCCCTTTTTAATAAAATCAAAGTTCATAACATTGTGGGGTAGGCAGGATATACTCCTTTCTTTCAAGTAAGTCATTGAGTGTATGCCATTGCATTTAATTTATATAAATCTTCACATATTATTAGCAGGTAGTAATTTCCATTCTGCAGATGGGTAGATTGAAACCCAAGGCAGTTTGCTTCATTTTCCCTAAAATTGTACAAGATTTGATGACAGATATGAGAATAGAAACAGAGAACTGTGATTCTCACTCTTGAATTAAAGCTTCATCCATAAATAGAATTACTAATATTAGAAATTTAAAAAAGGTTTTCATGTAGGGATTTGTTTGAAAGAATAACCTCTTAGAAGAAATGTAAAAATTATTTTATGTCTATTTCTGTCTTGATCCTCTTGCCCTTTGCTGCTTGATTTTCCTAGAAGTAGAAACACACTTTTTTTCTCTCATTTTGTGACCTGGATGGTTGGATTTCATGAGCATTACAGACCTGCTGACCCAGCCAAAGAAGATAAAGTATTATTTTGCATTTTTGTTACAGCCTAGCCAGTAAATATTTCATAAACAGGTCAATGAGTTGAATTACAACCGGCACATGGAAGGGTTTGTATTCCTCGAGAGCCATAAAGACAGAGCAAATATACATCTGTATGTGCCACTGAAACAGCCCAATAAATTCCACCTGCAGTGCCTCCATTGCCAAGGAAGTGTCTCTACCTGACAGATGGTAAGGGAGTCTCAAGAACAAATCTTCTCATTGGTGTTCTCAGAGCTAAAGGAGAAGCCAACAGGTCCTTTTGGGGACACGCAGGAGAGCTGTGGTTCTTGCACTCAGAATTTGGTAGTCTTTTGAACTCATTGTACCAAAGTTTGGGGGTTTTTTGTCTTTTGTTGTGTTGCTTAATAGTGACGAGGGAAACTTGTGTCCTACATGGATCCTATCAAAGCTCTGAGCATTCTGAACCTGTACCTCTGTAACAACCTAACGTGTGAGTCATGCTCCTCATTAAGGATTGAAAGTCACTTGTGCAAGCAGGGCAAAGGTGACTGTCATCCCAGCAGACAAATTTTATACGTGTTTTCAGCCAGTTCTATTAACAACACAGGTGTGTAGAGGGTGAGTAGGGCTGAAGCCAGTAAAATGCATTGAAGTCTTACTGGGTGAAAGATTAAAAATGTCTGCTGTTTGTAGATATAAAGGTATAAATAAAGAGAATGGAAAAATAAATAGAATGCCTTTTAAATTTTTTTTATTACATAAATTTTATCCTTTAGCTTAATCCTTGGGGAGTAGAAGAAAAATTACTGTACATTTAAGAAGCTTTTTGAGACCATTTTCCCACCCTCGCAGGGTCCAAACACTTTATTTTTTACCGTAAGAAATTATAGCACTTGTGTGGTTTGTTCTTTTAAATACTGTAATTAAGAACCTTATTTGCATGGCAGGCAAAGCTGGCAACTTTCATGTACTCAGTGTGGTGAAAATGTCAAGTTTCATGGCTTGTGACAGATTAATAGAAAAATTATTTTAAAACTCTGCAAATTATTCATAGATATTGAGTAATCATCAAAAGTTGCGTTTTGTGAAGAATAAAAATAGGGCAAACTGAGTGTAGCATCAATCTCTAAATTAAGCGTTGTCTCTTTGTAAAATCATTTAAATTGTAGGCTTAGCAAAATAATCTTCACCTCAGATGGAGCAAGTTGTAAAATCTTTAAAATACTCTTTCATCATCTTTTGCAATGTAAATTAGGATCAGTGTACTTAGCACAATTTTGATGCATATAGATTAAATGATTAATACAAAATTAATGATTAATGTAAAATAATTAAAGCTCCATCTTTTAGTATCAGTATCAGGGACCCACCAGACATGGACTGCTGTTATTGGAAAGCATTCCTTTCTGGACCAGTCATCCCTTTCCTGTGACTTGAGTCTGGAAATTATTCTAATGACAGTAGCGTGTCAGGCATTTCATTATTGGAACACCTTGTCGTGGCCTCTTCTCTGCCCCTGAAACGCTGCTCTGTGCAGTCACTCCTCAGCACTTATCATGTCATGGGGAGAGAAGAGGGCACGACAAGGTGTCCAAGGCCTCACCTGATTTATGAAGAATGTAACTTGCAGAAGTAAATCTGGGCTGCAACCGTCAAATCCAGACATAAGTTTTGTTTCCATGTAGCTACATTTGCAAGATGTGATTGCTCTGAAACTGTCAATCTTTCTAATCTTTGTGGTCTACCTGTTATGCCTCCCAGCTGCCTGGTGAAAACCCCTCTAATGAAATTCAAGTGGTGATAGGAAATCAGCCACTATCTGGTGGGCACTGCAATTAGTGTCCTCCCCTTAGCAGGGATTTTGCTTTTCCGTCTTTAGTACCTGGTCAATGTCAGACACCAGATGTAATGGCAGTACAACAAGTCTTTAACTTTCTCCCTCTGTGCTGTGTTTAGTGCAGGAACACTTCAGAGAATGGTGCAAACTGTTCATGCTTAGGGTACATGAAGGACATAAATATTAATAGATAATATATTACTTGCTGTATTGCAGGGTTCTGGAACACTGTGCATCATTCTTCACGTTAGGGAGCATGTTGAGTGTTTCCTGAGAAGGACCTGAAAAACTCATTTTGCTAAAACAGAAAAAGATTTTTTTTAATTGATCGCTGGCTGTGCATACATACCTGTCGATAGGAATGTGAGAATACATACAGCTCCACATTGATATTTCTGCAGTCCAGGTGCAAAGTGAAGCAAATCTTTGAACAGCAAAGATATTAAAGAGTGAGAGATGTGTGCCTTTTTAGTATTAAGTCTGAGTGATGATCAATAAGTCTCTACTCAACAGTTCAGGGATGTTATTTTGTAGCAGGTTAGCACAACACATCTTTTGCAAGCTTTCCTGAATCTTTGAAGCTCAGTCAGGTACCTGCTTGTGTAATGTAAATACAGTATGATGAAATGCTTCACAAAATAAATTCTGGTCAACAGTTCTGGTCAAAAGTGTTGGTCAGACTTTAATCAAGTGGTCAACTGATTTACAGCTACTCTGAATATCAGAAGGAGAACAAAATAGCCAGTATACACTTCTTCATCCATCCATGTATTATGTCCAGCTGCAATTTTCTGCCTTTGCTTTTCTCTGTAAATCATGTTGTGGAAACATACTGTAGTACAAAAGCGCCTCTGCTAATTATGTGCTTTTCTCCATTGATTTGATTTGACATTAGTATGTTTATATACCTCTAAATATAATATATAAAACATTTACAGCAGCATAAGCATCTTAATTTTTCCAAAATTGAAAAGGTGAAAAGGCGGCTTCAGTGCAATATAAACAATGGACATAAGCTTCAAATTCCTAAACACAGAAGGCATAGAAATGTGTACACATTGCAAGTCATTAGTTCAAACCCACCAAACGTTTCCTGAGACAATTACCTTCACTGCTATAAAATTTGCTTTGCACAGTCCTCTGGAGCGTTACTAATTGCTTTTCTTAACCTCCAGAGATTAAAGGATTTTGAAATGAACATATAGACAAGTAGTGACTTTAATTTCAAATCTAAGCTTTATTAAGGCAAGCCCTGTTTTATAAAATAGGGTCATTAAGAGAATGTTTCATGTTGGAAATAGCCAATCCTAATCTCCTCATCTTCCTCCAGTCTTGAGAGATTGCACTCTGCCTGTATCTTAAAAATGAGATGCCACCTCATATCATTTCCATCTGGCATCAGCTCTGTGTCTCATCTTCAGGAGTACACAGACCCATATTGGCACTTGTTTCTCAAATCCTTTTCCACTAGGGGGTATGATAGACTGTGGCTGCATCTCTCGGTGAACATGCAGTGTGATACTGAAATACACACACACCAGGGAGAGGAACAGGCATGAAAAGCTTGGTGCATAATTTATGGAGATTTAAATCCTGTCATTCATAAATATAATTATAACCTACGGCTTGAAAGTGATATGGACCTTGCCATATTGATCACACTCCAGCTCTGTTTATTCAGATCATTCATTTGTTGACAGGGAAAATATAAGAATGCTGTTAGTCGTAAAACAATTAACAAAAGGAAATACTTCTATTTTACACAAAGAATATTCTTTGTTTCTGTGTGTGTTGTGCACCCTCCCACCTTCAGATGGGAAATATAAACCCAAGGGGAGGGGATATTATTAAATCAGCAATCAACCTTCAAGTCATTTTGGTATAAACACTGTAATTATTTCATCTCTAGTAAACAGAAGAAAAGACAACAGCACATAAGGGTGACAATTTGCAATATGCTTTGAATGTCTTTGTTAAAAAAACCTTTATTATGACTGAAAGCAACATTATTGTAAGTAAAAAAAAGGCAAAAGTTGTGACAGTCAATAGAGGGGGTAATTAGTTGGTAAAGTTTGAATAATAAATTTAGCAGGTTTTATAGACATTATATTTTGTGTGGGGAGAAGTCACTCTTTATTAGCCTTGAAGCCAGAACTCCTTACCTTTATTAAAAAAAAAAAGCAAAAAATTTTGTAAAAAAATTGTATCAAAAAGTGATAAGGGCAATTACATTGTATCATCCAGATACCTTCTAAAATTCACAATCTTCACTTACTTAAGTGAGTATAAGTTCATTTGTGTCAGAAAAATATGACTACAGATTTACCTGGTGCTCACTGTAGTAGCACGCAGCTCAGGAGAGGGATGGACAAAACATAGTGTCTAACATTTTTAACTTCAGTTGCAGCAGATGTCAGAGGTGGGTGAGGATTCAGCCTGGCCATTGTGGTTTCCATGTCTGACTGTTTTCTCCTGCCCAGCTGGGGTAAAGTACCAGCCAGAAGTGATGCCTCTGCTCCCCCAGCACCTCCCTCATCTCTGGGAATGGTTTGCTTGCAATTTATCAGCTTATAAAGAAATGTGTGCACTTCAGTGAGCCCCTGCATTTAGAGCAGTTTGGAGACAATTGCCATTAAATGTTAGCCAGGTTTCAGAAGGTCTGACACTGGAAAGCAGTCTCATGTACCCAACTTAAAGATCCTATCAGAGGTGCATTTTATACATTTTGGAACCTTTTTACAGGCTGGTTGACCTCTGGTTAAAAAGTCTTTTAAAAATATTTTGCAGTCAAATAATTACTGGTTTTGTTTAAATGTTCTCATCCAACACATAATGAACAGTGAGGAATTCCCTAAAGGGCATCTTTTGTTATTGAAATATTTATTTATTGAGTGCTTTTGCCAGAAGCCCCCCATGAGAAAAATCTCATTTTATGAGCTCCTGAAGCAGTCAGTTCCCAAAACATCAAGCAGAAATGCAATTTTGACCAAGTAATCTCAAGGTCTTTTGTTTGCTTTTAAATAAACAGAATGCCAGTGTGCAAAAAGTTGTGATAAAAGCTGCTTTATTTTCTGTATTTTGCAAATATTCCTAGTGAAGCCATGCTGATGTGGTGCTCAGGTGATTTCTTACATACGAGAATTCAATTGCTACAACAGAAGAAAACAATGTCCCACAGAGCAACATATGAGTGGGTGTTTGAAATGATTCTGAGCTTTATTCATTCCTGCAAAAGGATGGTCTTAACTCAGTGTCATCCCACTTGCATACGGAATTGTTTCCCTCACCCTGTTTTTTCTTCCTGTTTTCCCTGAGCAGTGAGGTGAAATGACAGTACTTGTGGCAACACCGATGTGGGCATGGCTTGGATCTTCCCATGTTCCTGGATTATCCAGGTGGAGTCGGTAGAGAATAGTGGGATGGTTGCTGAGAAGCTTCACTCCTCGGAAATCCCTGTCCCTCACTGCCACAACTGAGTCACTGAAATGATCCCCTGTTAATCTATATGATTTTACCGATGCCAGGAAGGGCTGGGCTGCAGGGAGCGGGGCAGGGCAGGACGAGTGGGAGGAAGTGGGGAGCGGCTGAGAGATAAAAGTAAAACATTCAGGTAAGGGCAGGAGGGCAGGAAACTTTTGTATTTGCTGATAGAGCCAAAGTATAACTTCATTGTGGGGGAAATTTTGTGTTGGTTCCAAGTTATCAGCTATAATGGACTATGCAGTGAAGATTTGGGGGAATATCTGAAATCAGTTTTTCTTTCCTTCCTATCTTGGTCATGCAAAAGGTGCATATTGGGGTGATGCAGCTTTTATTTAAAGCAGACTGCTAATGACACTGTAAATATCTGAGCAGCTGGAGAGGAGTCGGCATTTCTCTCAGGTTGGCAGCACAGAAAGAAGGACAGTGCAAGATTAGTTAATGTTTGGTATCCTGAAAGGTGCATCTTGTGGTTGATTATCTCAGGGTTAGTGACAGAATAGTGTGGATTTTTGAAAAGTTGTTATCTCAAATAGTACTTTGCAATTGTTGAATATTTTAATCTATAATATTAATATGATGTAGAAAAATGTTTTATAATTTCCTGCCATGATTAAAACTGTTTCTTGATCATTAGTGGCCAGGCTTTTAGAGTGTCCTTTAACAATTAAATCTGTTTTCTTTTTCTCCCCTCCCTCTAAGAGTACTTTGAGAAAAATGATTGATTAATGACAGTCACTGTTAACTCCAGAATAAAATGTGTGCAGTGCATGCTTTGCTAGTAAAAGATGAAAGGATATTTCTTATTCTTATTCTTACTCTGATTCCCTCTGTGATCTCAAAGCAAAGTCTTATAGTGAAGAAAAGGTTTTTTCTGCCTGAAATGGAAAGAGTTTAAAGGTATTTCTGTCTAGGAGATATGTGATGCAATTAAGCACACTTCATTAAGTGCTCTCCATTCTATGATTGTAAGAGATGAACATGTTACTAAAAGAATAACTTAATACTTTATTTCAAGCCCTGCAACAAAATATTTTTCCAGTTCTTTCTTTTATGCAGCAATTTTTCAGATTTCATTCTCTCCTAAGCCATGGCTATAGGAAGTCAAAAGCTGTTACATGTACAGTTCCAGCCCATGCACTTCACCTTTTAAGCAGGATTGCTTTTCATAGCATAAATATAATTCTTTTCACTAATGAGTTAAAAAAACCTTAGGAACTTGCATGATTCATATAATGTAAGTAAACGTTTATAAAATACTGCCAATTTTTGTTTTTCTTGAGACCCTGTTCTCTTCTCCTCTGTAAATTCTTGCATTATAATTTATATAGTCTCTTGTTCCCCTGAAATTTTTCTTCAAAAATACTTCCACTATATTTTTATGTGTATTTTTCTCTGTAGATAGGTATTTAAGTATAGTTTTAAGGACATCACGCCTGAAATTTCTTCTTTCCTTTCATCAGACCTGCACGTAGAATGTTTATCAGGATGGATGGAGAATGAATGCAACATTATTAATGCAGATTTATTTTTCCTCAAAATAGCACAATGATATATTTTTTGGTGAAACCCTGAGTACATTGCCAATCTACATCTGGCTAATCAGTACCTTCCTCTGTAAATGTCTTATAGATTTTAGTGCCATAAAGGACCATCAGGCTACAAGCTGAAAGGTCTCCACAGAATCAAATAATTTCCTCCCAAAAATTCTTCTAAGAGGTGATCACCTCTGCTGTTAAATGATAAATACTTTGTGGTACTTTTCTGGGCAAAACCAGCTATTGTAACAGATATGTCCAGAATCTCTTCTCCACACATATTCTTGAAGAATATGATTAAGATAAATATTCTGAGTTTCTACATTGTCCCTCTGACTTGCAGTTCTTACAACAGGAACTGAAGTTGTGTTGTTATTGAGAATATGAAATGTAATCTTCTTTGGATGCTGAATTCCAGTGATGATCTATGCTGTACTTGAGTGAATAGCAATTTCAGTGCCTGCATTTTGCCATCTTCATAATAAGAATAGTATTTACAGGAGTGTTGTGAAGTTTAGTTAATGTCATTGAAATTCTTTCAGACGGGCACAAAATACACACAGGAAACCACAAGAGGTATAAAAATGTATGCAAATGTAGCTAATGAAGCAAAAGGAAGAGGGCTAAATGGTGTCTTAATAGGTTCTCTTTAAAAACCTATTTTGATAAGGAATATTATACCATGTCTCTTGATTATGAGTCTTACATTTTTTTAATAATCTCTTTCAGCGTGCTGGGACCAGCTGTGACCTTCCGAGTGCACTCAAACCTCCAAAATATTTCAACTGCAGATGTTGCCAAAGAAGCAGGTAAGTCCCTGTCCTCCTTTCCCAAAGTGTGACCACCCACATCTGTTTAGCAATCAGTACTGCTGAGAGAGCACAGGCACCTCCTGTTCTCCCAGGAGACTGACATTTAAAGGGAGAGACAGTTGAGCAGTGTGTGGCACATGAAAAATTGAAGTTTAACATCTTCGAGTCCATTAAAACTTCTTGAGACTTCCTTGTTTGTCAAGAAAATTAAATAGATGCTTGTAGTCAAGTTCCAGCATGGTGAAAAACTCTTCAGTGTTGTCAAAAACTCATAAAAACACATCAGTCATTTGTAAACGAAGGTGTAATACTTTCACTTGTCTGATAGTTTTTTTCAGGGAACAAAAATGTTATTACACCTTAGCCTTAGTTTCTAGAGCAAAAAATGGTAGAAATATGCCTTTGTTGGTGTGCTGTTTAAACAGCTTAAATGACAAGCTAATCTTGGAAGTAAAGGTTGTATTTCTAGAATTAAGCTGCTTCTGTATAAGTGCATGTTCTAAGGACTCCCATTGGCTCCTTTTTCACTTGGCTATTAACTATGTTATGGAGTTGTTGACTGCAAGGAATAATTTCTGTAAGGTATCCGAATTGATAACTGGTTTGCTTCCAGATTACTGAATTGATAGGCTTTAAAAATCAGGAATAAACAAGTTGCAATATTGCTTGAAAACAGAAACAAGAAATTCTCACATAGACAAGCACTGGGGGCCCCAAACTGTTCATTAACTTCTCATTTTGCTTCACCATGTATGAATTTAGTCACAGAAAGAACTGGGGTAGTTCCTGCTCTGGAACTTTCCTTTGCAGAACTCTTCGCACTGGAGAAGGGTCTTGTTAACTGGTGATTAAAAAGTAGCAAGGGTTTAATCATGTCAAAAAGCCCTACATGGGAACTGCCAGTACTCAGAATTTCAAATAAACGCTGAATTATGTGACTCATGAATGGGTATGACTTTTTTCCTGGGAAAAATTAATATGGCTTTTTAAAAACAATGACCTCTCCTGTCTTGTAAACTTGTTGAATCCCTCTGAAAGGATCAACAAATATCCTGTTGGTAGAGCCTGTCTGGATTGCCAGAGACTTTTGAAAAGGTCTTCCCAGAAGTTTCTGAGGAAAATAATAATTTCTTGGAATGTGGAATATGGAACAGAAAAATGGTGAATCACTAATTGGTTAGGAGGCAAGAAACAGAGATTAGGAATAAAGTATTAGTTTTCTAAAAGGCTAAGGCAGCAAAAAAGGTGGAAGGATCTCTGCTGGGGCTGTAATATTCAGCATACTTATAAGTGAATTAGAAAAGAGAGGGAGCAGGACGGTGAGAAATCCTGCTAATACTGAATTATTCACAGTATTAAAGGTGAAAGTTGATCTTAGAAATGTATAATGCTGAGTGAGTGGACTCAAAATGGCAGATGAATTTCATTGTAAATTACTGTAAAAATTTTCATATGGAGAAAAAATAGCTTTGCATACAAGGTCTACATAGTAATGTAGTTAGTGTAGTAATGGGTAATTTGATGAAAATGACAGTTCAGTCTCCATTATCAGTTGAACAAGGAAAGTGTTTTTAAGAATTATTTGGAAAGGAATAAAAACCAAAATAATATCATTTTTTCTTTCATAAATATGTCCTTTTCCTGTGTTTAAATACCACATATAATACTGCTTCTCACACCTCAGAGAGATTTGAAATTCTGGTTGAAAAGGAAAGATTCAGGCAAAGGCAGAAGGCATGACTGTAAGTATGGAATATCTTTCACATAACAAGTGGTGCAGTAAGAAAGTAAAATATTTTGGAAAAAAAATTAAAAATATGAGTATATTATAAGAAAGGTCTGTCAGCTCTTGAGTTCCACAGTGAATGTGGACAGGACTGTATAATTGCTTTTGCCAGGCAAGAACAGATGAAACTGGCAGAAGGCAGGTTTAAAATAAATCTGAGTGCAGTTTGTAATTTTTCCAGTTGTGGATAATGAGGATTACATGTATTCAAAAATTTACGTGTAGGGAAATTAATAGAATTGACATCCACTGAAATTTAGCAAGGCTGTGGAAACATTGTCAAGTCCAGGAGGTTCCTGATGTGCCTTGGCCTGTTCCTAACAAGCTACTTTGAAAAGTAAAAATGCTATGATTTGTTTATTTCAGCAGAACTCAAGATACAACAATTCTGATTTTTCTTACCGCTGCAATCAAAGTAGTTGATTTCAACTTCTTTAACTTAAATGCTGCTGACAAAGCAGGCAGATTCTGGGGACAAAATAATGCCACAGCAGAAAAAGGGCAACAAATGTGAAGGATGTGGAACATAAACCCTGTGAGGAGTGGCTGAGAGAGCTGGGATTGTTTAGCCTGGAGAAAAGGAGGCTTAGGGGAGACCTGAGCACTCTCTACAGCTGCCTGGAAGGAGGGTGCAGCCAGGTGAGGGTCAATCTCTTCTTCAATAGAAATGACAGGACAAGGGGAGATGGCATCAAGCTGTGCCAAAGGAGGTTCAGGTTGGACATTAGGGAAAAATGTCACTGTAAGGGTGGTTAAAGCACTGGAACAGGCTGCCCAGGGCAGTGATGGAGTCCCCATCCCTGGAAGTGTTCAGAACCAAACAGGTGTGGCACTTTGGGATATGGTTCAGTGGCCATGGTGGGACTTGGTTAAGGTGATGATCCTGATGATCTTGGAGGTCTTTTCCAACCATAATGTTGTGTGATTCTATGGATTTCTGGAGGTTCACCAATTTAAATTCATATTTTATACAGTAATTTTATCTACTCTTTATTACATTAATATCCAAGGCATTTTCTGACTTCTGTTTGCTTAGTGAATTAAAAGTTTCAGGTTTTGATGGCTGCAGAAAGAGGTTTATAGGAGTTTTACATAAGCTCCTCTTGGTATTTCAGTGTAGCCATAGCACTGTTATAACTAAACCTTGTGTTTTCCCTTTACAAAAAAACAAAAAAGAAAAAGAGCTCACAATTCTCTCCGCCGATCTAATATTTTAAATTTTAAAAATATCTTATTTTTCCTTTCTAACTCATGAAGTAGCTGTGCTTGTCAATGTACTCACTAATCAGTTCATTTATTTTAAGCAAACTTCTTACTTCCAGATCTCTAAGCCAAAAATAATTTTTTTTAAAAAATCAACAGCAATATATACTTACATAAGAAGTTTTTTCAGGCTCTAGTTGTAATTACAAATTTTTAAAGTCAATGGTGTCTTGAAGAAAAGTATTCTGAGTACTTAATTTACCAAGGGAAGCCAAAGGAGAATAAATCAATGCATATTTCCAAGGTAGGCACAGGTAAATGCATAATTCCATGCTGTACTGCTATTAGGTAACTTGACATCCTTCCAGGAGCTCAGAAAGTAGATCTTGTTTACAGAAAATGAATAGACCAAATGGACAGAAGAATTTTACAGTCTGTCACATCCTTAGAAATGAAAAGAATTTTGAAATTGAGGTAATCAGATGTCATAATAATTATAGGAATGTAAATTATTCAGATTTGCAAAAAGGAATTTATTTGTGCAGACGTTATGTATGTGCAAGTCTCACAGGTAGCCACAGGAACAGTTTCTGTGCAGCAGTTTGGTCTTCTTATTCATGTAGCATATATTTTTGTAATCAAAATGGATGCACTTCATTTTTTCCTTGCACTATTTAAAGTTTAAATATAGCGAACTATATTTAAAGTTTTCCATCCTCCTCTTTGGAGTTCAAAAAATGTGCAGGTTAGGGAAGACATGGGACTATTTAGCATCTATGCAAGGAGGTGAATGACTTAAAATATTCACCAAAACCCAGAGATTTGGAAGTATGATAATAAAAATTGTTTCCTCTGTTGTCTTGGAGTTTGAGGTTCATTCTTCTTGGTGCACTTGTGACCTGTCTGGAGTCAAAAGAAGCTCTCTAACATGCTTTAGAGACATTCTTGCTGATAAAACTTTTTTTCCCCCAGTAATTCACAGTTCCAAGTCTGTGTAAATGCTTTGATTACTTTTGGTTGGGTTTTTCTGGTTGTTTTTTTTTTTTTTTCAGTTTCTAGGGTTACATAATTATATGGGGAAGCTGACAGCAGAGTAATTTACAATTGTGAATAGCTTGCTTTCTCACATTAACAATACCTTTATTTGTTCTTGAGCAGGACACCCAACATTTTGCCAGCTTCACACACTTTGACATTCAAATGATAGAAAACATCTTTCATCAAGTAGCTGTCCTCTGGCCTATTTCTGTTTAATAAGTCAGGTTCAGTGGTGCAGTGTAATTTCATCTCAATGTTTTGAAGAAATAAACTTTCTCAAGACAGAGGTGACCTGCTCTAGGAGTAATTACAGTTGGCACTATGTAATTTAGACAAACAAGTGTGTATTTCTTTTCAGTTTAAAGGTCAGGAGAAACCTAGCAGAGAACAATTATCAGTGAGATAACTCTATATAAAATTGTAATATATTTGATATAGAAATGAGGAAAGAAATTGCTTTATATGTAGTCCAGAATCCTAATATTTAGGCAAGAACAGTGATAATTAGAAAAGTGGAAACTTCGGAAGTTTCCAAGCAAAGATTTTGGCATCAGGTGCCTGTAATGAACACATGAAAAAGAGATGTAGGAGAGAAGTGTTGAGGCCAGATGCTCAGCACTGCTGAAATGCCTTTTAGTGTTAGAGGCATGCTTGCATTTATTTTTGTATTGTATTGAAGTGCAACATTTTAGGTGTTTAGGTGAAGGCTGAAAAGCAAAGGGCTGTGTGCATAGTGTAGGCATGGTAGTGATGAGGACAGACAGCACAATGAAAGGCAGTGCATAACCAGATATTGGGGAATTAACAGGTCTTGTGTGCAAGTTCTTGTGCCTGAGAAACCTTGTGATGCATGTCAGTATGGAAAGTTAGAAATTTCAATTTATTGAATGTATATATAGGAACATAAAGAAAAGGTTTCAATTTTTTTTAATTTCCATAACTTGTAACTAAATCTTTGGTATGGATGGTTTTGGGGTTAGCTTTTTTTGTTGTTGTTGTTGTTGGGTTGTTTTTTTTTTTTTTNATTTTTTGTTGCCCTGTTGGTGAAATTCACATTTTCACACTGCATAAGGCATGAAAGGGGCTATTATCCTGACTTGGAGAGTAGGTTGTTGAATCATACAAACTTCTTGTCTAAAAATAATTTCTCTGTGAGTGATTTAATTCTGAAAATAAAACATTGCAAAATTAATTCTGCTGAAACACAAAAATGCAAAAATAATATATTGTTATTCAAATTTTACTGTATTATGCAATATAAAAACTCATTTAAATAAAGACACTGCCTCAAAGTTATTGGAATAGATTAAAAACCATATAGAATTTCTCAGTAGTTTTAAAGGACTGCAAATTATTAAATCTGTGATCCTACAGATTTTGAGATGTAACATCTAGAAATTTTGGTCATGTCTCAGCTGAGCTGAAATATCCATGACAAAAAAATGCGCAATGAAAGTTTTTGACGTTGAACATGAATATTTTTGTTGAAGTTGGCAGCTCGAAACAGACAAAACACCATCCTTAGCTTTTAGCATTAAACTGTCCTTCCGTATGAAATTGATACTTCAAACCCCATACAGTTAGCCTACCCTGGGGAGTGTTTTCAGCAACTAGTTTCTTACTGGTTTGGGATGGTCCAAGATGTCATAGTTCTGCTC
Organism: Cyanoderma ruficeps; assembly: GCA_008694505.1. Taxonomy (NCBI): domain Eukaryota; kingdom Metazoa; phylum Chordata; class Aves; order Passeriformes; family Timaliidae; genus Cyanoderma; species Cyanoderma ruficeps. Next base: position 6,938,980 of record VZDJ01000074.1, read on the forward strand.
TTAATTAGGATGACCAAATGGCCAAGCTCTTCATGAGCCTGGATCCAGTTAGTGAAGAAAGTATTTCTGCCTTATTCTGCCTCCAATGTGCTGCTTCTCTTGTTGACATCATGAAACTTGACAATATTTTTTTTGTGCTGGTTTGCTGATAGCATTCACCTTGTTTTTCATGGTGACTGTCAGTGCAGGAGATAGGAATTCTCTGTAATCAAAAGGAGGAAACTTAAATTTCAAAAAGCAAAATCATTATAGCCAGCCTTGGTTTTCTTGTTGACTTTTGGCATGAGGTTTGCAAGTCTTGTGAGAAGTCTTAGCAAGATGAATCTTGTTGCTTCAGGCACCAACATGTCCACTCTTACAGAGTGTCTTGATTCCTTTGTCTACCCCACAACTGTGATGGTTGTTTTGAAAGTATTCCTTGGTCAGTCACTGTCAGATCATAATTCAGCTGTGATGAAGTAAACAGAACAAGTTTGAAGTCTTCAGGTGAATTCCTTCCCTCTATCTAGATTTTTGTAGGCCATACAATTAGATATCTTGCTCTCTGAGATGGTAACAAAGAATGTCTGTGAATAATTTGAAGTTCATCTTTGAAGAGAACTGACAGCTTCTGTGTCAGAAACTTTGAACAACGTAGCCAGGAGGCTGTGAGGTTCATCTGCTTTCACTCGCCATGTCCCTGGTTTAAGTAGGATTACAATTCTTCGGTCTATAATGTGAAATGTAAAGATTTGACAGGTCTTTTTTCTGTTCCTACCTCTCTTAAGTCTTTTGGTGCAAATCCTGATTTCTTTTACTCAAACCTCCTTAGTTCACATTGTCCTTTTTCACCTCCTGAGCCCTCTGTAGTGGATCAATTTCCTTTCACCTACTGTATCATCAAATCTATCTGAATTATTTTCCTCAAATCCTTCTGTTGCTGAATAAAAGATGTCATTATGGTTTTGAAGATTACTCAGAAACTGAACCATCTCCTGCAGTACCAAATGTCTGATACAATGATTAATGAGTTTTCAAGATGGCATTTCTTTCCCACCTTGCTCTTTCGTTGAAAAACAGAACAAGTGAAAAGTACTACCATTCAGAAAATATGTCTCAGTCCTGAAGAATAACAAGTACCTTTGGTTATGACTCTTCTCCATGAACTTCCTTCTAATTATGCTGTTCATTGCTGTGATTAGTAAGGATGGAATTCATTTTAACATACACCCCTCTTCTTTAAGAATAACTGTGAGGTACCTAATTTTAGAGAGAAGTATTTCTTGTCTTTAAAACCACTTTCTGTTTTAAAAGAAAATTGCAGAACTTCCTTCTGTTCAACTTATGAAGTGATGTCATCTATTCCAGCATAAACCCATAAATCCACCTGCTTAACTATTGGGAATTGTAAAGCTGCCTAATAATTTTGTAGAACTGGGGAGGAAAACAAAAAGACCTAAGTAGCATTAAGTAGTTAATAGTCTTTAATTTAAAGAAATAATAGTTTATATTATTGCATTCTCATGCCTCTTATTTACACCCATTCATAGAAAACAGTCAATTAAACTAAAATAAGCAGAAACACACTATTAGTGTAGAATAGATATTAGAATATTGTGGAATACAGTAATTAATACCTGAACAACACGGTTATACCAAAGGTTCAATGGAAATAGCAGGATTGAAGCTTAGATTGAAACTCATGTATTTCTGTTAGGTGGTTTTTTTCTGAAATCTTTAAGCAGGCCTATGGAGACTGGTAAAAATAATTATTTTATTTAGGTAATTTATGTCATGGTTTAGAGGTTAATAGAGATTTTCAAGCTGAATTTTTTAAAGAGCCCTCTGGTAATATATCTAAATGCATTTTAATAGTGAGGGTAGAATTCATCTAAATGGGTTGCAGCTGTCTAAATGTTAGGCATTTATTCAAAAATGGTTGCCTGGATTGCCTCTACATTCAAAGAGAAAAGATAGATTATTTGTAGTAACATTTATCATATGTGGCTAAAATTTTGAGAGAGAAATCATCACAAATATCTACAGAACCACTGGGACATTGTTGATAGAGCTGCCATACATAGATGCTGCATGTAAATCCGGGGAGATTGGGGGAAGTCAGGATGGTAGAAAGTAGTACATTGGAAAGTTTCTTCCTGTAATTGCTGCTTGGTAACATACTAATTTTTTTTTTCTCTTGCTAGATCTCTTAAAATCTTCTGGTGCAAATCCTGATTTCTTCTACATAAATTTCCTTTATTCACATTGTCCTTTGCTAACATATTTAAAGCTCTTTAAGAATTCAAAATTAATTTAAGATCAAGTAAAAATACAAAAAATTCAAATTTTGATAAATACAACGATGTGTGATACTATTAAATAACCAAATTCCTGCAGTTGGCTTCTTCACACCTACAGAGCTGATAATCCAGGATGAAACTGCCCTGTGTTTGGAGTGCAAAGTGGTTTTATTTCAAGCCAAAGACATCTCCCAATATGTTTTTGACTGTGGAAGTGAGAAGTCTTTTTCCATTTAAGCTTGCTACTGGTTTCCATGCACAGATGTTTGAAACTAACCCATGCATTTTATGTGTAGGACAGTTTTCAGTTGTTGCAAATCAACAAATAGTTTCTCTAAAATCCATGGCACTGAGAATGTGTGACTGAAACAAAACACTTTTGGTTTTTGTATAGGAGCAGCACTTGGGGTCCCACTGTGGACATGGCATCAAAAAGTCCTCACACTAAAATATTTGAGAACTAATTTTATTTCTGTCTTAAAGCAAGCAGAAGTCCCCAAACCCAAGACAAACGGCTTAATGTTGTATTTCCCCATATTATTTAGCCAAATTTCTTCTAATCTGCATTTTTATGAGAAGCAGCACATTTTCCAGGAAAATTGAAATACATATGCAGTATGACATATACAGCAATAATAATTACAATTCCAGTCATCTCTAAATGTTATAGTTTTTTAATAAAGTTTCATGCAATTTTGTGCAGTGCAACTAAGATGCTGTCTCTGTTTACAGCAGATCCCATGCATATTAAAACAAATTATTTAGGAATGTAACAGTTAGAAGAAATCTGGTGATGCAAATTTTATATAAAATTTGCAGGCAGCTTTTATATAAAGAATAGTTTGGTTATGTAATATTTTTAATGATTACGTAACTTTCTAGGTAAGCATAAAGGGAATTGAAGAAACCCTGATTTAGATCAGATGGCATTGTAACCTCATCTTTACCTTGAAAAGAATAGTCAGTGTCTTTTTTTCCACCTATTAGACAGATTGATTATAACTTCTCAAAATGCGGAACCACAAGATTAACCTAATGATTTTAAACTGTGCATGCAAATAAACACTAGGCACCATGTGGAACAGGAATAATGTGGGACAGATAGTGTTCTATTTTAGGTGGTGAAAACAGGAAAATAATCTTTATCTGATGTAACAAATATCCTATTTTTAATATATGAGATTGGATGATTAGCAGTCTTGTGATTTTAGCTGATAGCTTTCATATCAGCCGAAGAGTAAAAATGGTGCGTGAGAGCGGTGCTACTTCAGGAGTCTATGAAAAATAGTTGTTATTTAAAGCACAAGAGAAAAACCAGAAAATCAATATACTCATCTTAGAATCAGGCTGTTGTTCCTTTTACCTGGAGAAAAGTACTAACAGGAAAAGACCCTTCTCCAGAAGTGTGGTGTTTTGGTCACAGTGTGTGAGGACTGCTGCCCTGAACCTGGGAACAATTTATTCTCTCAGTAGAACACGATTTACAGGTTGACATCTTGGGAAGGAGGCACAAATGTGACCCTGGATGAAAGGGCAAGTGGGGGGTTTCTGACTGAAAAAGGCTTAGTTAGAAGGTCCAGGGGATTCACGTATCATCTGTCTTGAAAATAGGCACTTGCGTGACCTTCTACTGCTGATAGCTCGTGGAGGGATGTATCTGAGAGGGAAAGTAATGAGCTCTTGATGGTGGAACTAGGAATTATTTGAGAGCTTTGGGAGAGTTTTTGAAGATAAGAGAAGTTTTTTGGCAGTGTACACAAGAGCACACTTGTCAGCAGTGTTCAGACCTGTGTGTTAACATTGCCTTCATTTTAAACAGTCTTTCTCCTACGGACTGGAGGCTACTTCAGCAGCTGCTGCTCCTGCCTGATGCAGTGCACAATTGTTAGGGAATGTTGGGATTACAAGGCAAGGGACTTGATTTGTGTGAATTGTTTGTTTTCTGGACTATCTACGGCCTAAGAAGGGGAGTTTTGTCCCCCCTTGAGTTTTCCTGAACTCCACATACCCATTCTGACATGCAAGATAAGATCGAGTCGGATTTGTCACATTTGATGTTGTTCTGATTTGGGGATGATATTTTCCATTGTCTGACAAAAGTTGTTTGCAGGATTTAGATATTATTGACCATTGTAATAATCTGCAAATACTTAAATCTTTCTAGCATTACCTAGTCCTCAGGAAAATGTTAAATCCCTTTGTTATGTTTAAAAGATATTTTCCGTAAATTTGTACCTTCCAGATTAAGAGAAACTGTGTGACTTTGTCTTGGCTGAAGTCAAAAGACATCTCTGGATTTAATCTAGCCATAGATTTTTCAAGTAGTACCTGTAAATTCTCTGCAACTCAGTTTTATTAATTGTAAATCTGAATTATGAACAGTAAAAGGCTGTTTATGAAAAAAAAAATTAAGCTATAATGTATAAATTAATTCAGAGGATAGACAGTACCATCATGTGATTATGATCATTTGTCTCTGTGCCACTTCTGCTGCTTTTAAATATATTTTTACTGGTTGTATCAGTGCAACAAAATCAGGATGACAGCAGTCATAAAATGGTTTTGGTTGAAAGATCCATCTAGTGGGTTATTTAACCTGTCCCCCAGAATTGTGGTGGGATTGGCTGGCAGAAGATCATATAGCAAATATTTGATAGTGTGTTGGGAAAAAAAAAAAAGGACAAAAAAGACTGATGAGAAAAAAATGTTTATGCCAAAATCCAGAGGGTGCCTCTTGGCAAAGTTTTATAGACATTTTAGATCAGTAACAAGAAAAGGTAGGTAGCTACACCCCATTACTCCTTCCTAAACAGCCAGGTAATTACTTTTGGCATTTTGACAAGTGTTTGCTGGAGTGAAGGTCAAAGCTGTCAGCAGAGAAGATCTATGCTAATCTGCTCAGCTGGAGAAGTCTCAGGTAGCTAATGTTTTGTAATTAGAAGTTGTGGAAACCCGTTTTCAGTGTAGTTTTGCACCAAGCATAAGTGAACTAATAATACAGAGCAATTTCATTTATCACAGTTCACAAAAATTAGCTAAATGGATGCTTAGGAGTAAGCATCCAATATGAAATTGGAGAAATATAGGAAATCTGAGGTACTGAGTAAATGTATATTTGTATGCATATATATGTGTGTGTGGTATTATATACACAAACACATATACATCATACATGTTTATTATGTATGTGTGTGTTTGGCTATACATGTACACAGAGATAAATAATGATAATACTTTTAATTTACATTGAAAAATATTAATGAAAAGAAAACAGGGAAGGGAAAGGAAGGGAAAGGAGAAAGGGAAGGGAAGGGAAAGGAAAGGGAAGGGAAAGGATGCACTTATTGTACTTAATAAAGGTGCTGAAAATGAAAAAAATACTGGAAATTTCAAATACAAAAATTCAATGCATGCAAAATATTCCCATTTTTCTTGTGGGCATTTTCACTTCATCTATCACTACTCTGTGAATAGATTTGTCTAATCAAGAGGGCTTTTAAACTGCTAAAGTACTTTAGCAAGATATGAGAAAATAAGAAAGAAAAAAGCCCAAACAAATAATTGTATTAATACAATTATGAGAACAATGAAGATTATTATATGTCGTTTGTTTAATAATGTTGATTGTCTTCTCCTTGTGTTATATTAATGTCTTTATCAGACTAAACTAAAAATTATTGTTCTCACTTATTGTGTTCTTCGTGCTGCTGAAAGTGTCTGTATGTGTGTATATATTTATATTTATATTTATATTTATATTTATATTTATATTTATATTTATATTTATATTACAGAAACAGGGAATGTTTCAGAGGAGGACAGGGTGTTCAGCTGTGCTCCTAAACTCCAGACAGCCCCTCAGGTCTGCAGTGATTTCACACACAATTAAGTGTTCGTTCCCTCTGATTTTGCTTCATGGACTAAAATACCCAACATAGGTATTTGGTGACCATGAAATTCTTCCTGTATGTGGAGAAGGAATGCAGACCATCGAAAAGTAATGGTTTGGGACTGATTGGTGTTTACTGTGGAAATGGAGGTCAGGATTTGGCCAAACTTTAGACCTAAACCTGATGAGAGCAGGTTGCAATATTTCAGTGGTTGCAGTTGGAGCTGGAGTAGAACTTCATTGGTAGCATTTCTTTTTTTTAGCTGAGTAGTTTTTAACCTTGATCAGCTCTGCCACACAAACTGTTGAACTGTTACCAGTCAAGAGACATGGGGCTGTAGCACTGAGGAAAATGTTCCTCTGACAGTTTTTGACTTTATATATGATCCAGAGCAAAAAGAGATAAAGCTTTAAATCCAGGTCTAAAGAACAGTAGGTTAATCTGAAACATAGACTTCAATTGAAAAAAATTTACTTTTTTCTTCTGGATTTCATGATTGAGTTTTTATGGTTGAGCCTTTTTCAACTGTTATATCATTGCAAGGAATCCACAACACAACTGATTTTGGAAAGATATCAGAAAATGTTTCCTTTTTTCTTTCTCCATCCTTCCTTCTCTGAATGGCTTTCGTGTATTATATTATTCTTTATGACATTTCTTTCCTTGCCATTTTTCCTCTTCCTCTTCACCATGTATTCATTCTCTTAATTTATTTAACAACTTGAGGGTATATCCTGCACCCATGTGCAGCAATATAGCTGTGAAACTCACATTAACATTAAATGTGCAGCTAAAATCAACTACACTGGGTGCAGTTACTAGCCTTGGCTGTAAAATTGATTTGCACATTCAAACAGGAGTTATTTCCCCTTGAGTACTGGGAAGTCAGAGAGGTTATTACGTTATTTTATATTAAATTAAGAGTATTTTAACATTGTTTTTTAATGTGTTTCAAATTGAGAAGTCCACCTGCTGTAGAGCCTGTTATTTTATGTTGTAACTTAAGGTTTTCAAAGTTAGTTCACATTTTAGGCAAGTAAGCTGTTTTCACTTGGCAGCTCCAAGCTCCAATTCTGCTTTCCTTAAGGTTTAGTAAAATATGCTAATGACTATTATTTGTTGGTAAGTTAATATCTTTTAACTTTATTTTGAAGGACCAGATTCCCCTCTCAGGTTTTCTAATGTAAACATGGATCAATCCAAACATTTCCTATGGTTATCTCAGTCCTCCTGCAATTCTGCTTTTTTGAATGGTCCCTTTTCCCCTCCTTCAATCCAAGCCTCTCTTTCCTACTGGCAGAAAAGCTCTCAGAATAACTAGATATCTGAAATCAGCAGTGGGGACAAAAAGTACTGGAAGCTGGGAGATACGGTAAGGCTAGAAAAGCAGGTGTGGGTAGATGTTTGCCTAAAGTGACAGTATGGACAAGGAAGCTGATCCTCTTCTCTGGTTATTAAAGTGGTGATGAGGCAGTGTTCGGATATTTATTACATATTTTTCTACATATTGCTTCTGCTTCTCTGATACTCTTTGCCAGTGTGTATAAGTGCAGCTATCTCTCACTTTATATTGGTTTCTTGCTGTGTTAGATGTAGGTAAGGAGCATCAGAGAGTTTAAGAGCTCTAATTTGGTTAAACTGCTAAACTGATATCCATTATCTACTGATATCTGTTATGCAGCAAACAACCATAAATGTTACAGTTGGCAGATATTTATGTGTAGAGGCGTATGTACCAAAATGAATTATAACTTGCCCTTAAGAGCTTTAAACAAACTTAGTGGAATATTTCCATACAGCTAAATAAATCTTTGCTTTAGACAGAAGGCAGTAATCATCGAAGAATCCTCATTCCAAAAGATGTTTACATCTCAGATTTCTTCACTGAGAAAAAGCAGAAATGGAAGCTATCATGACAGAATTGTCAGTAACACAAGAGACAGTCCACCCCGTGTTTTCACTATCACATGGACACCTTCAAGTTCAAGTTCTGACACCCCTAGAACAGGTTTTCAATGTGACTTTTAGTGTGTATCTAGTAATGGGTCTTGGGTTATCACTGGTGCCACTGATGAGCATCCTTCATGCTCCTAGTCCCTATTCTGGATAAACACTTGCAATTCACACGTTTGTTAAGCCACTGTTACTGGTTTAATGAACAGTGGTCTCATGAGAAGTGAAACTGAGTTTGGGGTAGATCCCTGCAGGAATGTGAAATCTATTGCTGGTCAAGCCCTACCCTTGCCCAGGTACTTAGGTGGGAGAGGCTGTCTGTTGATGCTTACACATGCTGGTTAGATAGTACATTTATAGCCTTCATATTTAAAGATACTCTGCATTATTTTGACCTTTATCACATTAAACAGAAAATTCCTAGATGTCAGTGTACATATTTTTTGGAAAAGGTGAAACCAGTTGTACTTGATTTCCCTACATGCTCCTTCTGAGCACGGCTGGAGATATGATACATGCCTAAAGGAACCAGATATATATGGAAGGAACGGTTCATAGAGAAGCCAACTCCAGGGCAAAATCACTTTTTACAGATTTTAAATGTACTGTGTCTTTCTCTGTGTTGAGACACACAATTCTTTCTTGAATTCTTTTTTTCACATCTGAAACTTTAGTTAAAGGAGTAATTTCCATTCTTCACCATTCTGTTCAGGGGCCGTTGTACCTGACAGAAATGCTCTCGAGTGCATCTTCTATTTGTGGAGCTCTTGAAGAGTTCTTGAACATGTTCCGAAATGCGCAGACGGGTTCTGCCCTTGGCCAAGGGAGGTGGAAGTCACAGGTCTCCAGCAGTGTGCCAGGGAGCCCAAGCTACTGCAGTGACTTTGTCAGAATCACCTTTTAGAGGCTGGTATTTATCATGATAAATCAAAATGTTTATTATTTATGGTGAAATACTTATTTTTAATTCTGAAACATGTCCAGATTAATGAAATATTGTCATACCTCTGACACTAAAGGTAGTAGGATATAGTGGAAGGTTGTGCCCCCTTAAAATATCCATCTTTATTTCCAAGAATCTTTAAACTTTCAAAATGCTATTTATCTGTGGAGCTGGCAATAATTTTTTCTGCAGAACATTTCTGAAAAGATTATAAGAACAAAAATTCCCTTCAAAGTTTTAGATTTCTGATGAATCCTGAGTGATGATTACCAAATTTAGACATGACACTTATTTTGATTGTTAGCTAAATTCTTCTGACAGGATTTTTGTATGTAGAAATTAGAGAGTTCCTTTAAATTTATATGTCATAAACCTGTCAAATTTTTGTAAGTATGCTTGGCTAGTTCATCTTTTATCCTAACCCTGGCATATTTCTTTTGAAAATATCACAAGTAAAAACATGACATTCTAATTTCCATTTTCATTAATATTATTATTTTAGTTTATTAACATTCTTTGCTGCTTTCCAAAATCTGCTCTATTCTTAATTTTTTTAGGGCATAATTTCCCACATTTTAATAAAAGATATTTCTTTTTATCTGTAATTAAATCCATAACTTGTTATTCTCAGAAGGTTATTATGGATTGTGTCTTGACTGTTACAAAAAATGACTTAAAGAGGCTCCTAATATCAATTTAGTGTAAGGATTTAATTTATTATTCATTAATTTTGTATTCATTGTAATAGCAGTAATCATTATTAACTCATTGGGTAGGTATGAGAATGTCAGGCACGCTATATTTCCATAGAAATTCAGTTCATTAGTAATCTTCAGCAAAACATAAAATATCATTCATGCATTATTGCTGTCACTTGTTTCTCTTTATAATTATATACCTGTTACTTTACATAAATATCTTAATATGTGTAAGTGGTACTGGAATTTAGAAGTTTCAATACAGGCATAAACTCCCTTGTCTGTCCTTATGGCAACATAAATTTTGGTGGTTTAAATCAAGATAGCTTCACTGAACTCATGAAACTATACAGCCTAATTTCACATTTTATTTTAAAGAAAACACTTTCAAATATTGTTGGTTTACATTGGCAGAATGTGTTGATTGTTTTCATTTATACTCTTCTGCTTTTGAAAAAAAGCTTTCAGTTTAGCAATGCAGAATTATAATTTTTATTTCAAACTAATTCATCGATTCATCAGAACATATGTAATTTTCTATTTTAAAATGGGAATGAATATTTTTTCTTCATTGCCGTTGTATATTTTGAAGTGTTCAGAATAGAATTGTATTTTTCTTTTTTTTCCATACATACCTCAGGTGCATCATTTTTAACTGTCCACTATTTCTGAGACTGCATCCTTTGACTGGTAAATAATTCTGCTCAGGTTAAAAATGAGTTGACTGAATGCATTGGAATAAAACAAGTGTGTTCAGCATCGTGCCAACTAATTACAGTGGCTACCTTGCAGCTCAGTGTTGAATTGGACTTGTCCTTCTGAGCACGGACCCAATCAGTCATGGTCAGTATCGTGTCAGCTAACACAATTCTTTGTAATCAAATTTAAATGTGAGAGTGGATTTCGTCTCCTCTAACTCAGGTGTCTTTCGTTTTAGCTGCTTTAAGTATAAGCAAGTCAACCTTGGCTCCTGTCACAATCAGTGCAGTGTAATAAGTGCTTCCAGAGGGTAATACATTTCATCCCATGAGAGGTGTCTGTCTCATCTGGAGCTCCTCTGTCTCATCTATCTCATACATGTCTATCACACTTATGATTGGTGTCTAAGACAGGTCAAGTATATATCGTCCCCCTGAGGATCCTGTTATTCTCCATTAGCTACAACAGGAGTCTTGCTTAGATTTTGCACTAAACAGCATCTCCCAGTGAAAGCAAATCCCTCAGATCTCTTTCAAGCACCCTTAGAGCACATTTCAGAATTAATGTGACCATGGAAATCTTTTGCTAAGGGAAGGGTAGCATTTTTTTGGAGCAAGGTATTTCCACCTTCCCTTGTGCAGAGGACAGGTTGTACCTCACCAAACCCAGCGTGGTCTGGTAGCACTTTGGGCACTGAGCAATACTTTGGCTGCCAGAAGCTCTTTTCTAAAAGTGGTGTTTTCTCATGGCCCTGAGTCACCTCTGGCCACCCCATACTGATATCTTAGGTGCTTGGGTCACCTCAAAGGGCAGGTACTGCTGTGTTTAGTCAACAGAATATTAAGTGGGGGGAAAGGGCAGAGGGAAATATTTTGTTGCCGGTGGCTTTTAAAAGTAATTTTCAAATGGTTTATTCTACTTCAGTGCACATCTAGCTTCTGCTAAGAGCAAACTCCATTCACTTAAAAAAAATTAAGTAGTGCACTTAATAACCCTCTTACAGAAATGACGGTAGCAGTTTCAGTTTTGCAGCAGTCGTTGCCTTTGACTCCTCTCCAAGCAGGCTGCCATTTTTTGGCAAGTGAAGTTTGTGATGGAAGAAGCGTCACCAGTTTGCACATCAGTGTGTGGGAACAGCAGGTCTTTTTGAAAAATGTTTTCTGGTAGGTTGCAACTGATATTTAAATTGATTTCTTTTAAAGGCTACCTTGGTTTTGATATGAACTGTCACTTATTCTTACCTTTCTCCCCCAGCCTGTTTTCCTTCCACCTCTGCAGAAATGCTTTGCATTATTGTGGCCTGGAGCATCCCTGAGTGTTCTTCTAGGAGCATCTGATTCTAAAAAATTATCTAATATAGATAAATAATGCTGTTATCTGCACAAACTGCATATGTATAAGCAAATCTCTGTCTAAATTGCTGACAAGAACAGCAAAACACAATAGTGATACTTGAAATCCAAAATGCATGCATTCTAAAAGGCTCCTCTCAACTTGCTCCTGATTCTTGACAAAGGCTTTTGTGATTTTAAAAGATAAATAATCCTTATTTTGTTATTTCTTGACAATATTTATAACAATAAAGGCAAGGAGATCCCTTCAGGGATTAACTAGACTGTAAGTTGAGTCTCTGCTCATCATCACACCATAACATTCCCATTTTGTTTGTCCTTTTAGGAGAAACTTTGGTTTGTCTGTCCCCTTTCCTGGATATTGAAGAAAAGTTGGGCACAAAGCAGGCTGCCAAGGAAAACTATTCTTTCATCATTACAGATCTGTTGGAGGGGTGTGACTATCTCAGCCTCTGTTAGGGAGAAGTTTTAGGTTAGCAGACCTTCTGTGAGACCTTCCGGTTTGTGCTTTGGTAAAAAAACCCCACCAAAACACAACAATATTAAATTTGGAGAGTGAGGGAAAGTGATGTTCCACTTGAAGAGAACATTTCAATGAATGTAATTCTATCAGCTGTTAAACTTAGACCATTAGCCTCATCAACTATGCAACATCTTTTTATTTGTGCCACTTCCTAAAATATCCACTGTGTTATTAAACATTTTTTTAATTATTTTAAGAATAATTTCAGTTTTAGTTATGTTGTGAATAAAAATTTCAAGGAATGCTGTTTTGGACATATCTTAATTAGCAGCTTTAAATGTCATTGCCTTTTAAAAAGAAGGGAAAAGCTATATGCTACTAAATCACAGGTGTGGTATTTGTCACTTTTACTCAATGTGTTTTTCAGTTTTTCAGTATTTTAATGTGATTTTTCTCGGCTTTAATAGAGACAATATTAAATGCATTGTTGGTTGAACTGTGACTGAATCATCTCCCTATTACAGGCAAATGGAATCTGAAAGTCACCAGCTGAAAAATTTATACATTCTTTGAAAAGTACACAGTATGACTTTTATAGCACAGAGAGTTAAAACATATACAACTTATACAGCTTTATTAACATGTGAAAGATTTTTTTCTCCAATGAAGCTGTTTGTTTTGTTTTGATTTTTTAATTTCTCTTTTACATACAGTAAGGTAAATCATGATTCTAGATAAACTGAAATGACATTTCTTTTATCCATGTGATATGCAGTTGCACAATGCCATGAAAGAGAAAACCCCTCTCGAAAGTTGTCTGTGTGCGTTTCTTTTTCACAGTGTATATGGATAACAGTGGAATTTTCCTCTCAATAAACAGAAGCAAAACCTCTTTTCATTAAGGATATTTACCAATATATTCCACCATTTTTCTGTCCTTTAATAACTGCATTGGGAGCTTATGCAACCAACTGATATGTCAGACTCTTAGGTTTAGATGTCTTAATTTGAGAACTGAATTCCACCTATACCTTCCTCTGAATTTGATGTCCTGGCACTTTAATGCTTCTCAGTTATAAGCACCAAAAAAGCTGGCTATGTTTACTGAGTGTAGGTCTGCCTTGACTTTTCTGCACAAACTGTGAGAGACACATTGCAGATTGCAAGTCAGTCTTAAATGAGGCTTAGGGAATGAAAATAATGATCTAAATAAGAGCTCATTTATGGCTTTCTGTCAATAATTAAAACATTGATAGGTGCTTTATGTTAGTGATAAAGTTTCATAAAGGGATATCCTTAAATTTTAGGAAGATAAAAGAAGCAAAAAGCTTTCTTCAGGTGATTTATTTTTTTTCCCTGATGTTTTCCAATAGCAGTTGTTTTTGTACTTTTATTAAGCATCTGTACCATGTTTCCAGCAAAGATAAAATAAATGGATAGGTAGTTGATTTGAATCTAGTAAAATAACAGTTTTCTTCTTGCCACAGTATTTGAAAAGTTTACATCACTTATTACTATTAATTTTATAATGTTATCGCTTCAACAGCAGTCAGAGCTAAACAACAAATTCCTGTTTTCAACTTATTTTAGTGCATTCACAATTCAGAATCCTATTAATATAGACCGAAGCTTGTGATGTAGATTGAAATTTGTTGAAAACATTTTTTCGCATTTCGGTTTAAAAATAATCTGAATGTAATTCTGTCAATATTAAATCTGTCAAAGAAACATTCTAAATTGATTCTAGATACTGGAAAATGCAGAAATCTGTTCTAATTTTTCAAGTATATATTAAATGAAGTAACAGAAACAGTATATGGAATCAATAGCAACCACAGGCACATGTCAGTTATTTTATACTATATGAGACCTGAGCTTTTTGTAATTTTAATATCAAGATGTCATTTCATTGTCCAGATATTTCTATTATTTCACTATTTTGCCATCCTACATTTACTTTGAAATTCTTCTCAATTGCATTTCTTATTTCAGACTCTTAAGTGATTGATTTAGTTCATCTGTCTGTGCTACAATATGCATAAAATGGAGTAACGAGCACATGCAATTGGCTGGACTATCTCTCTGGTAGAGACACACCTTTGCTGTGCAGAAAATATCTCCATGCTATGTTTTGATCTTCCCTCTTCTGGTTTGTGTGAAATCAGAAGGAAAATATATGGCTCAAATCAACCACATTTTGTTTACATGTGAGACATGTAAAAAGTCCGGGCTAAGGTGGCCTTTTTTTTCCTGCCATACTCAGTGGTGCCCTAATCTGATTTCCATCAAAAACACTGGAGTTCAACTTGAATTGTTTGCTGAATATATCTAGTCATATACACAAACTTTTGCTCTGCAACTACTTGATACCCTTCCTGGTGTGTTTGTTCCCTCTGGCCTGTACTACAAACCACAATGCAAATCTGTATAATCAGTTCTTCCTGATTCATTTCTATGGATGAAGTCTCAGTCTGTTACCAGAAATTCACTTGGTCAGGATGAATATATGAATTCACCGTTTTTCTGTGCCTTAGCAAGTTTGAGCCTATACCTTTAATCACAATGCTAGTAAAGTCCTGGGAGGAGATGCTCAGCCTTTCCTCCAGAAGCTGTTAGGCTTTGCATGGAATAATTGAACATTCACTGAGCTGGAGTGCAGGAGAGCAAAGGGAACACTGCGCTGTAGCAGTCTGATGAGTCACCTCCAAGTTCTTCCTTTTGTTGTATATTTAATGTAAATTAGTGAACTATTCATTGAAAAAGAATTGAAACTGATTTCTTCTCTTTGCTGGTCAAGGAGAGTAGCTACAGCATCCACTTAAGAGCCCAGTCCCTACTGATTGACCTCAAGAATTTTTCCACTTTTGGGGGATCATTTTGATCTACCCGACAACAGTGTAGTTTCTTCTACTCTTTCATAATCTGTGTTAGCATGAAGGCATCTTTAGAGGTCTTGGCTCCATGCTTCGGAGGGGGTCCACTTACCTGTTTGTTTTTCAGTTGCAAAGAAGGTCAACAAGGAATGAATAAATGCCAAGAAAGATCACTTATGAGAAGTGGATGCTCTGCATAATAAACATTAGCACATGTTTAACAAAAAATTTCCTCCAGTAGAAGTCATTCCCATATTAATTTAATCCTGCTGTCTAAGATAATACAATCTCTTTGAAACAGTCTTGATTCTTAGTGCATAGGGACCTTTTCTGGATCAGAGGCCAAATTTCCATTACCTGATGAGCTAATCTGACGTGACAGCCTCATATGCAGATGGGGAATCTCTTGTCAATAGTTTTCTTCAGAGACAAAGAGAAACAAATGTCTATATTCATTCTCTCACTTCATGCATGAGTAGCATTACCTTTCTATCTTCCTTTCACTCTATTCAGGTAGTCATTGAGAATTTAAATATAAGCTTTTGTGTTCCTGAGTTAGCTTATGAATGCAAAGCTGTTTACAGAAGACTGGCATCCTTGACTGTTTGTTTAAGTACAGTATGTATTTTGACATGTAAATTTACATGAGGCATATTTAATCAGTCACAATGATATGCTAATTGGATTCCTGTATGAACTGCATAAAAACAGCATTTGAAAAAAAAAAATTACGAAGCGAACTTATTACCAGCTGAGACACTTCCTAATCAGTTTTATGCATCATCAAAATGCACAAGGATAAAAGTGATAGATTTCCAGGACTTTTGTAACCAATTAAAAAAAAAAAAAGAACTAAAGAAAAAACTGTCTTCTTCTGAGCAGTCTGAAAGTTAGAAAACAGCAACTGAAGTCCATAAATTAGAATGCCAAAAATCTTTCAAATGCCTCTGCAGGTTTTGGATGTTGTTCACTGACATAATTTGTGTTCTGATAAGGTTATAGGTTGATCCTGTCTCCAAAAGAGCACTGACATTTAGACTTCAGCTTGGTCTGCCCTAGGGATTTGCTCAAGCATTTTGAATATAGTTTTTTAAAATATATATTTTTATAAGCGTCTCTGACTTTTTCAGGTGTCAGTGGTTCACTTTCAAGCAAGAGCAATCCATGCCAGTGTAAACCAGCTACTACATATCCACATGTATGAGCCTACAGTACTCTCTATTTCTCTTCTGTTTATGTACTTGAATTTCCCTGGTAATTAAAATTTTAAAGCTGATAGTCTTTATCAATTTTTTAAAAAACGTAACCCCTGGATCTGTTTCTTCATGATCACTTCAGACTTGTTCTAATTTCTCTCTTGGGGACCACTGTACCTACATAATTTCTGGCATAACACAATGTAAGCATAAGTTTAGCACACTTAGATTCCCAGACTGATTCAACTGCTCATTTCTGGCCTTTGCTGAAAATAATCTTAGTTTCTAATATTTTACTTAGATTTGACTGCGCAAGAAACAGACAATTACAGACATAGGTAAGGCCACAGGATCTCTAAGTTCAGGATTTACCTTGGAGGGAAAAGGAAGACTTAGCTTGGAAGTCTTTTACCTGAATTTAGTCCAAGAGTGGGGAAGGAGTGAAAATTACACAAACCTTTTAAATAATGAGCTGGAAGCCACCAGTGCTGGCTGGGGATGGGAAATGGATAAATGGATTATCTCAGTTTTCTTATCTCAGTAGAGTTTACCTACCTGGATGGAGCTGAAAATAAGGTTTATTGAGAATCCTGGGAGCAGAGCTCTTTCTGAGAATAAATATAATGATGCTCCCCCAAGAATTGGGTTCCTCAACAGTCCACAGATATCACACCTTGGGGAGAATGGAAACCACAGTTTCCATTGAAGTTGACTCTGGAGAGCACACTACTAGGAATTTGCAGGGGGAAAATAGGAAGAGAGAAAACATCTTCTCTGTCCTTGCTGTAAAACCTGCCCCACACATCTGGGAGCTGAGCAGTAGCGGCACTTCAGAGGTGCCCAGCCTGATACAGCCAGACACCGGCCTGGGGCTTGGGACTGTCAAAGTGGAATAGGAAAAAACTCAGAAATTTGGTTCTTGTGTGTACTGGTTTTGTACCTCTCAGAGAAGATGGAGCATAACCATATAGAGTGACTCGTGGAGAAAGGAATGCTTTTTCTTTATCATTGGGTGTCCTAACTACCAAATATTTGAATGTACTTATAGTTCCTCTCACATTCAGTCTTACATTCATATTGTGAGTAATTTATTTATGGTATATTGGATCAGACTGTAATGTATAAACAGTTCAGGTGAATACATATGTAGCCTTTGTATTAATAACCCTAATTATAATTAGAGGAGTGTTAGGAAAAGCTTTTCCTTACATACTACTAAGATAGAAGGAGGAAGAGAGTTGCTACATTTGTACTTCTTTTAGTTTGGAGAGCTCCGGTGCTTTCTTGTAATAACATTAATACAGTGTGCTGATCATATATAATTTTAATTTTCTTGTTGTTGCCTTAATTTACTCTTTACTGATACATGTGTCAGGAAAGTAAAAGACTATTTGAAATATAAAATAAGGAAGTAATTGGCTTAAATCGTGAAGATGAAGTATTTTTAAAGTTACTTAATTAAGCTGATGTGGATTTTGCTGTGGACACTATTAGTTTGTTTACAGTAGCTCTCTTTGCTTTTTGGCTGAGGACAGAGAAGCTGAGAAGACAGTAAATGTTTGGTGGTTGTCACAGTCTTCCACATATTAAACTCAATCAGTTTGTCACAAATACCTTTAATTTAACCGTGTCATTTGTGTGGCCTTAGAAAAGTCCCCTATATCTTCTTTGGAGTGGGAAAAATAACAGAAGACCTAACGCAGAAAGTTCTATGAGTCTTAATAAAGTTTACAAAGAGCTGTGCAGTCCACAGAGGAGTTCCGAAGCAGAAACTGTAACATGGGGTGATGAAAAACACATCTCTGGTTGCCCAGATCCTTAATATACACCAGTAATTGTCTTTTATATCCCATTCCTCCCTGTCTCTGAACAGGGTTAGTAAATGATTACATTTCTTTACTCACAGAAGTCGACGTGCCAGCATTCTTAGGTGGCAGGGAAGTAAGCACTTCCTCTGCATGCCAGAAGTGTGGGGAAGGTTCACTGCACAATTCAGTATTTCACAGTGAACAGTCTGGAACTCCTTCAATATAGGTAAAACCAGAACATGTGCTCATTCTTGTTCTCTTGAAAAGTGAGGATGCTCAAATTATGGAAAATTGCACATTGTGTATGCATGTATAATGTATGGAAAATATATTTTACCAGTTGGATCTTACTGAGACTTCCACAGCGTGGTAATAGCACAAAATTGCTCAGGCTTCTTTGTATTCAACACCCCTGCTTCAGCTTCTGCATGTTTGTTGCCTGACTGCAATCTTACTAAAAATTCTGTGTCATGCTATAGTTTTCTGAACTGTAAGTAGTATTTTAACTGGATTGTGTCTAGATAAATGGCATTGATCATTAGCATGATCAGAGGGCTGGAGCACCTCTCCTAGGAATATGGGTTGAGAGAGCTGAGATCGTTCAGCCTGGGGAAGAGGTTTTGGGGACAACTCATTGAAGCCTTTCAGTACCTTAAGGAAGCTAACAAAAATGAGGGAGAGGAACTTTTTATACAGGTAGACAGTGATAGAACAAGGGTTTTAAACTGAGAGAGGGCAGGTTTAGGTTAAATGTCAGGGAGAAATTCTTTACTGCATGGTTGATGAGACACTGGCACTGGTTGCTCAGAGAAGTTGTGGATGCCCCTTGCCTGGAAATTTCCAGGCCAAGCTGTATGGAGTCCTGAGCAGCCTGATCTGGTGGAAAGAATCCTATGATTCCAAGACTCCAGGATGCCAGATGTGCCAAAGACAGTTCAACCCTTGTTGAGTTTTGTGGCGTTCTAGTTTCAAGTTTTTACATTAAAAGAAGCTCATAATCAAATCAGATTAGCATATCATGAAAAGCCATGTCAGTGAATTATGACTGAAATGCCATTCTACATATGAAAATGAATATAGAAGACAGAATAAAAATAAAAATTAAAAATACATAAACAAGCAATAAAATAAGAAAGGTGGTAGGGGGAATATGATAGAATTACAATGGATACAGTGACATGCTGAATGAGATTATAAATGCTCTGTCCTGTCTGGAGTAATTGCCATATCTGTGGTTTTTGACCCCATTAATGACTGTTTGATGGAAGTAGGCAAGTCAGAGAATCTGTGAGCAATTCAGCTTGGTCCTGAGCACTGGTGAAAAGACTTGATTGATAATGTTTCTCTCAATAATTGCTCTGTAAGAGAAACCATGTTTTACTCAGATTCAACATGCCAGCAAATGCAAATTAAAAAAAAAAATCTGCTATTCCTGTGCTTAATTTCAGAAACAGAAAACCCATTAAGTGTAAATAATATATATATATTAATATAGCTAAAATATATATAAAAGAAGCTGTGAAAAATATTAGATAGGTTCCAGTACGGAGATTATTTCAAGACATCGTATTAGGAACTCCAGCAAAATCCTCACTAGGTAGTAAAAAATACTTCAAGAAGAGTGAAATCCAGACAACATGGTAAAACAGAAAGAAAATGGACGTTACTTGAAGATA
Source organism: Cyanoderma ruficeps (assembly GCA_008694505.1). Classification (NCBI taxonomy): domain Eukaryota; kingdom Metazoa; phylum Chordata; class Aves; order Passeriformes; family Timaliidae; genus Cyanoderma; species Cyanoderma ruficeps. Next base: position 6,958,810 of record VZDJ01000074.1, read on the forward strand.
TGTCAAGAAATCTGCGGCATGTTCAAGAGGAAAAATGAGAAAGAATGCTAATGACAAAAGAACTATAAAATTATAGTAAAGTAGGCAAAAAAGATCAAACAAGCAACTTGCAGATTCTTAGAAACCAATAGTAAATAATTTTCAAACTTACTGGGGACTGGAAGCCTTTCAGAGATTCCATAGGATCAAAGGTTTTCAAAAATAAGAAAAGGATGCCATAAATGAAAAAAAGAAGTTAATTTCATAAGGCTATGCTCACTATTTAAGTAATTATGAAAGTTTTTATGAACAAGTCTTTCTTTATGAGAAATTCCTCAGCCAGTGTCTGAAATTGAATCTATGGAACATATAGACAAAATTCAGAATAATAGGTCACCATTGCCAGATTAGAGTTGCTCAAAATAATTCCAACTCTCCAGAATGAAATAGCTGAGTCAGTAAGTGACATGGGGAAGCCTCACTGTTACAGACAGGAACACAGTAAATATAACAATAGTTTGTAGAAAAGGTCACAGGGGAGATTGACAGAAAGGACAAATCGCTGAACCAAATATCTGTATTTTTATAAATTAGTATAAATTATTCCAAATACTAGATCAGTGGGCACGTGGGGCACGTGGGTGTGTATGGCACATTAGGAATGGCTCAACTTTTAACAAGGCCAGTCCTGCCTCCCAGCTTCAGGCCTTTGAATTCAGTCAGAATTGTGTGTTAGAGGCAGATACTATTGATGATGGGTCCCATGGAATTCCAAAGGCTTTCAGCAATATCTCTCAACAAAGCAGCTAAGTTGCTGTGGGATAATAGGGAGGTCTTCACATGGATAAATAGTCAGTAAAAAGAGAAGCAGATGAGGGTAAGAATAAATTGTTCCGTTTTCACAATGCAGAGGTGTCTCCAGCTGAATTCCATAGAGGTTTGTGCTCTTCAACAGATTCATAAGTGATCTGTGGAAAGGACAGAATAACTTGTGGAGGATGTTGAGATATTCAAGATATTCAAGACAAGGGCTGACTGTTTAACATTGAAGAAGGACATATGAGTGACTGGGTAATAAATTAGCCAGTGAAATTCAATTTTTATAAACTTATAGGATACGTAGGGGTGAAAAAAATCCTCAGTTCTAACTTTGCATATACAGTGATGGACAGTGAGCTAACTATAAGTACTTAGGAATGATATTTCTGCTTTTAATGTATAGTTCTATGAAAATACCAGTTCAGTGCTCAATAGCAGCAATAAAGGCAAATTCGTTTTTAGGGAAGGAAAGAGAGAAAAAAGGAGAACAGATCATACAAAACCATGCTGTGCTTGAGTTCCTAAATGCATGAAGCTCTGTTCCACTCCCCTCCAAAAAGTATATTATTATGGGCAAAGATAGAGAGAGGCGTGACAAGGAAGATCAAAGGTATGGAACATCTGGTGTGCAGGGAAAGATTTAATAGAACAGGAGCCTGCTAAAAGTGATATGACTGATGGAAAGATATGCTAGAGGCCTGTGAAATCATGACTGACATTCAGTCATTGTGTAGGGTTTGAATATTTTTTCTGTCTTCAGAACAGGAACCAAAAACCTTCAATTTTGTTATGTTTTATATCGTAAACAGTCCTAACATTGTATATACAGTGTCCTCATTGATAGCTGTGTGAAACCAAGCTGTCAACAAGCAGAAAGAAGGGGCTTTGTAAACAGTGCACTACCAAGCAAAGACCTTGCCAAAGTGATTTTTTTTAACACCAAAGTTTATGTTGATTAAAAATCCCTGATGCACAAGTCAGTGTAAAGAAAAAGACATTAATTGCTAAAAGGCAAAACACCACCTCCGACTTAGAAATTTCCTGACTTATTTTGCAGCACTGTTGTGGAAATCATTTCTACTAGGCCCTGTTTTTGCATAGGCTTTCCTCAGTATTTAGGATTAGTCACTGTTGGGGATGCAGTTTTAAGCAAATTATTTATGACATCAGGTGTTTTACCAGATGGCAGACTTACTGTATTCTTCCTGCTTTTGGCTTTTTTAGCACTGTATTATTGCATTTGGGTCTCTGTATTTAAGGGATGTTTGCATTTGCAGCTTGATATCATAATAACAATTTAGACTAATTAGTACATTCTTAAGTGCTCCTAACAGAATAGTGCTATCTTGGATGCTTGGTCCAGATTTATTTCCACTTGAATTTATCTGAAATCAATGAAATAACGATGGTAATAAAGTCTCCTTTAGGATATTTTTTCCTCCATTGATTTCAAAGACTAAGATGTTACAGAGATGCGAATGTCAAAGCTACTTCAAACAAAGTGGCCACGAGGCAGTTACATGTTTCCGAATCATCGGACCAGCGCAATTTGGAGAGAAAGAGTAGGTGCAGAGAAAACACAGGAGGATAAACATCAGTGAGAAATGGAGAGGAAGGGACTTTGGAGCCTTTCAGTTTATGCTGGCAGATGGGGCAGAACATTTTTTCTTAGGAGACTTAATACGAAAATAGACATTAAAATTATGCTGCTTTTCCTACTTAAGACAAATCATATGTTACCTTTTTTTTTTTTTTCCCTCCCCAGGGAAAGTATCATATGTCAAAGTAAAAGTAGAATAAATTAGTATTTGGATATGTGGATTTTACATGTGTGTTTCCTGGGTGTGAAAAATTCATTAACTCTTCTTTAAAAGTATGATGAGGCTTCTTGAGTGCACGAGGCCCAGCCTCCATAAATCAGAATTTCTTTTGGGCCCCATGAAGGGTTTGGGTTATTCTGACTATCAACCAAGGTATTTACAGAGGAGAGAGAGATGACAACTGAAAGCAACTGGATACTAGTCAAAGGGAGTGATAAAAAGCCCCAGGGTGTAGCTGGGGTTCTGTGATTTCACAGCCATGAATATTAATTGCTGCAATTTTATTTAAAAATAATAGTTATATTTTAATAGATTTATGATTTTCTGAGCTATAGATTATGTTATAGATTTTGTTAAGAATAGCACTTGGTATAGTTTGTTTTTAAAGTGTCAAAATTCTTGTTTGAGGCGTATAGCTACCTGTGAAAGAGAGAGTATGAGTGTAAAAGCTTTTTTTTCTAGTATCTTTCCTAATTTTAATTCCTAATTTTAAAAATATAGAAGGACCACTGGAGGCCTTCTTACAGTGGAAGCAAATGGTTTGTCCTGAAATTATTGATGGAATACTCACTTCTGGACTATGCTCTCTGGTCTTAATGGTGAACAAAGAGGTCACATTTCTCTAAAAAACACAAAATAAAACAACAACAGCAAACATTCCCTGGCACTGACATGAGGGTGCCACAGACAGTGGAAAGGTTTCCTTAAAGCTGCTGTAGATAAACTACAGAGGCTTCAAGTTGGTGTGAAGTTACATTCCATTTTAACTTACTGAAAGAAGTCACAAACACACAGGAAACTTCCATAAAATCTGGAGTGCCAGAGCTCATGTCTTGGGACTTCCCATCAGGAAAACTGACTACCTTTCTACACTCTAGAGATGTGTGACTTATGTTTTATGAGTCAGTGTACTAGCCATAGTTATTAATAATATTTAGTATTCAGGCTTGAAGTGGAGTATATATGGATATAAAAGAGAGTTTAGTTAAGTATGATAAATATTAATTTTGGGGAGAGAAGATAACAGTGAGCATTCTTGTGCAGCAGATACTTTAAATCTTAGTTTACTTTCTGTTTTTAAATGTAGAACATTTGAGTTTTATTGACTTTCACCTGGCTGATATTATTTTTTCCTTATCTTGGGTGAAACACAAACAAACAACAACTCCTACACTTTAGGCGTGTGAGGCACACACACCTGTAGAAAACATTGCTCTGAGGCAGGCAGCAGGAACAAGTCATCATTCCTCCACAGGAGCATCCACATGAGCAACAACAGCTCCTCCATGCTCACCAATGCGGAGGATCAAGTCCAGGCTCCCTTATTCTGAGAAGGGGACAACCAGGGCTCCCAGGTTTCATTCTTGAAGCTTCCCACAAGCAGGATTTTCTTGTCTGACCTGGCCTTCATATTTTATTTCTCTGTTGGCTGATTCTGTAGGTTGGTTCCTGTCCAGACAGGTATAAGTGAGCTTTTGGTAGGGGGTTTATGACCCCATAATTCAGGCCAAACAGTTCATATGGCTCAATTAGAAGCACAATCACCTTATACAGATCACAGGGTGAGGAAAGATTCCCCAGAGGACAATTCAGAGCATCTAAGTTAAGATACAGCTCTGACTCACCCTGTGTAGGAGGTTCTTTCTATCCATTCTATTCCAGTGGTCTTTGGAAATTTAACCTTCTCATAAACACACCACAAATTAGATTAATGAGTTAATCTAATTAATCAATAATGATTTGTCCAGCAGTGAAACACAGGCTGCTGAGGCATGGGACAGCAGTTACTTTCTTCTTTTGAACCTGGTTTTTGCTAATAGACACTCAAAACTTTTAGCAGCTGTTGGGTAATTTTATACAGGAAAATTTGAGGTCTTCATAGTGTTTCCAACAGATGTGTTCACATCTCTCCAGCCATTCATACAGGGCTGGCACGAGTTAGAGCAGTGAACCTCAGAGTGCTGTTTGTGGTTCACACGTGGGGGTTACAGGGGCACATCAAGCAGGGCGATGCAGAATTTTGTGCTGCCCCTCCTCGGACTTCACCTCCTCTGTGGTATTTCATTCCTAAGCCTTTGCAAAAGCAATCAATGAGTAGACTTGTAAAACTTTGCTTTTAATTTCCTTTTTAACGTAAATCTGCTCTGACCACATTAATGCAGTATTTTCTGAGCGCTAAAACTGGAAGGCTGCACATTCCCAGTGGTATTGTGTTGTGGCTGGGAACCTGACGTTCATTCCTTTCATTTAGTTTTAAATTAGAGGCAATGTGAGCCAGTTTATGTAAAAATGTTTTAATTAACAGGACCCAGATGCAGCATTAGAGTTCTAGAGGAATTTAAAAAAATATACCTAGGATTTAGTCCTGTAAATAGTAGGTGGGTCAGAGCTATCTGAATTCCTCTGGTGTAATGCAGGCTGGGCCTGTAGACGCTGCCTTGCTGCCTTTTTTTTTACAGTAAGTTATGCTAGGCCATGATAAAAGGATGCCAGCGTTTCAATTTAAAACCATGGCAACTAGAAGGGGTGATTTGCATGTTTGCATGACAATGTGATCGTGTTATCTCAGGAGATAATGCAAGTAATATACGCAGTGGAACTGCTGTACCTAGGTCTATAAAATGGAATAGAGAAAGGGGAGGGGGAATCACCTCTGTTGCTGCAGGAATCATGAGCAAGAAATTAAGTTATTTTTTTCCTCTTGGGAGGTCAAGAAACCTATAGATGTGTGTGAATGACCCTTTTGATTCAATATATTCAAATATTGGACTCAAGGACCGCTTCCAGGAACACCAAGTGAAAACTCCTCAAACTCTTTCCCCTTGATTTCTATATCCTCATTCAGGAGTAAGGTAGTAGTCGAAAATTGTCCTACTATGATCTAACTTTCTGCTAAAATGGCTGTCAGAAAAAGTATTTTGGCAAGAAATTGAGAGAAAATCAAGTAGCAGAATATGAAACTAAAACTTGTAGATTCAGTTTTAAGAGCAGGTTTGCAGCTGTGGCTCTGCTGCCTCTGCCGTGTAAGGGAAGTTGTACCAAGTGACTGCTTTGATTAATTTGTGCTAAAGCCTGGCACAGATTTGGCACAACTGACAGCAGTGTAACCTTCAGCAGATTAAATCAGCCTTCCCAAACAGGAACCAGAAACTCTCACAGCAGCAGTGGATTGCTCTGCCATGAATTCTAAAGACAGCTAGCAAGAGCTGGGTATGATTCTTTTTTTTTTTTTCTCATTAATGGTGGAACAAACAGAAAAAGGTCCCTTGAAAGTTAAAGCTTAGCTACTGCAGAGTGTCCTCATGTATTATGAGTGAGAAACAAAGGAAACTGAGAAACTTCAAAGCTTTCTGTGGCATTCAGAGCTTTCCATCTTCAAAGCACCTCTCCCTTTTGTAGTTCTGCTCTGGGTTTAATTAATACATTTTAAATATTGTTACTGTAAACAGCGTCATCTTTGTTTTCTACCCAGTTCTTTTTCAGAGTAATTTAAATTATTTTATGAAGCTATCTGTCATCTTTATTTAGTGCCTCTTAACCTCTTTTCTTTTACAAATGAGTAGTCACCTCCAGTTGAGATTAAAACAACACTGGAAAGGGGTGTATGTGCATGTGAAGCAGTCCAGAAAAAAAAAAATGCTCTGCCTGCCTTTTATCTATGTTCTCTAAAGTAAAAATAGACATAACCCTCTCAGTTCATGCACTAGCAATATTTTAATATTTTAAGATGGAAAAGAGAGATTTAGAAGTTATAATACATCTCCTTTTTTCCTTTAGAAAGCTAATTCTAGAAAACTACATGAGAAAAACAAGAATGAAAATTACACATCTGCATACTTGTAGTCATACTATTTTGTTCATGCTGTCACTAATTTTTTTCACTTGTGTTCTGGGGATTTGGACATGGGGAGAAAGAGAAGAGGGGCAGACTAGAAGTAGTATAACATTTTGCATCATCTTATTAAGCCATTTTTGTCTGTGGAGACTTCTGGAGTTTTATCTATTAAAATCATGTATTTCTTTTACAATATTGAGGTGAAAAGAAAGAATGTAATATTGAGGAAATGTCATTTTGCCTATTAGTCAAAATACTGCCTTGTAGGTAACAATACTTAACTGTAAGGGTCTACATGGAGTGATTGTTTTATAGAAATATCAGAATACTAGGCATTTTAGTATTTTTTTTCCTCAGTGCTTAATCCCTAACAATGAAAAGAATAGGGAAAATAAGTAGCTAGGTAATTTGAGGAAAAACATAATAATGTTTTTCAACTCTGGTAAGTGATATGAATGTGATTGTGCTCTCATGACTGAGTTGCCAGTCTCATCTCAGCCCCCATCATACAATTGTTACTGTGCCACACTTGAGGCAGAGAAGAGGCATTTTTAATGCCTGTGTATGATTTCAATCTCACATCCTTCCAAAACATAATCCTTCCAGCCCTCTAGACTGTAGAAGGACTTGAGTCAGAGGGCACTGAAGCTAATGAAAGCATTCCTTTTGACATCCCTGGCCCTTGGTCAGGCTTAAAGCACACAATGATTGCTGCTACCTTTAATTCCTTTTTAAGTCCTCTTTTCAAATCATGACTCATCTCTTCCCTCTCCTATCTGAATATCCACCATTATGGTCACTGCACACGTAAATGGCAGAGTCCCTTGTGCCTGGAAAGGAGGAGAATCAAATTTTAAATGCAGTCTCATTGGCAAAACAGGCTCCCATGGGCATCATTTATATAATAAGAATATTTTTAGTTGTGCAAAAAAGCAAGCATTTTTGCATCTTGACTTTCTGTGTTTGTATGTGCATTTAGAAAGTGATTTTTAGCTTGATGTCAACATTATTGCAAAGAAGGGAAGAAACACATACCAAAAATACAACATGTGAATACAGAAAAATCAATCATTTTTTACCAGAACTGTTCTTGCCAGGCAAGTTCTTATTTGTCCAACCTGCTCCAGCAAGGTTTTAGTGAAGTTATAAACAAATACTACAAACTCAACACATATTTCTATTCCTAATGGAAAATAAAATAACATCTGTATTCTAAGCTGGGTTTGCTTTGTAAATGCCATTTACTCACAATTTGTCTATTCTGTTCCCCTACTTACACAGCATCTGCTTTCTGTTCATCTCTGGCCTCTTACTGTGAGCTGCAGTCAGCCCTTACTCAAACCGTCCATTTTAATTCTTCTGTGTTAAGTCCCTTCCTTCCTTCCTTCCTTCCTTCCTTCCTTCCTTCCTTCCTTCCTTCCTTCCTTCCTTCCTTCCTTCCTTCCTTCCTTCCTTCCTTCCTTCCTTCCTTCCTTCCTTCCTTCCTTCCTTCCTTCCTTCCTTCCTTCCTTCCTTCCTTCCTTCCTTCCTTCCTTCCTTCCTTCCTTCCTTCCTTCCTTCCTTCCTTCCTTCCTTCCTTCCTTCCTNCTCCCTCCCTCCCTCCCTCCTTCTTTACCATAAACCATTTCACTTAATTTCTATTTTTCGTCACTCTTTCCTTTCTTTGTATTTTGTTCTTGTTGGTTTTGCTGTCTGACTGTTATTCAATATACTATAGTAACATGACAAGAAGATCTTCTGAGATTCCATGAAAAATCCTGTGAAAGCAGCTGTCCTTGTGAGGTTTTCAGCAGGCAATTGTGCAGAAAAGACCAACAGGACCTGAGTCCCAAACTGTGATGCTGCTGAATTGTCCCTTGTTGTTTCACCAAGGTCTAAGGATGGAAGGAGTGTTCTTCCACTCCTGACTTGTGCCTCTCCTTAGTTTTTATTTAGAGCAACTACTTTCAGGACTTTGGCTTGCTATCAGAAATATTCTCTCAATAAATTTTTTCTAAGATCCGGTGTGCGGTTATTTGTGTGTAGTTCACAGGAGGTTTGTTTGGTGGTATCCTTTTAGACAAAATTGGATTTAACCCACATTTAAAAAGTAAAATACAGCTTACTTGATATTTTAAATGCCATTTTTAATTTTCACTTGTTATCAATTCATTAATTAATCAAGTCTTCAAGGAATTTTTAAATTAAACAATGGAAATAGAAAAGAAGCCACTTTAGCAATGCATGTACTTCCATAACAAAATGTAATATTTCTGTCTATTTGTGCACTTCTGTGTCAGAACCACTTCTAGTAAATACAGAATAGTAACTTTAAAGATAAAGCTTCAAATGTGCCCAGAACAATATCATGTTTCTGAGGTATCATTTACATTATAAAATATCATGACCAGTATTAATTATAATTGGAAACTTTTTTTTTTGTTTAAATTAGGCTTATGCTTATGCCGTATGTAATTGGGGATTTTTGTGTTCAGAAAATTATAGTAATTCCTATTGTTATCATGTTTACAAGTAAATCATTGTCAGTGAAAAAATCACCTGCCATTACATCCATTTTTGGTGGAATTAGTGTGTTGGGGTTTTTAACCTTCTACTAAATATATATGTGCAATACAGTTGGTGATGATGCTTGTGACAAGTGTAGCTGGTTATTTTTCCTTAAAAGAAAAACTTATTTGTCAGGTAAAGCATAAGATAATCTTTAAAATCAACAATGTATTTAATGTTTTGGTAGAAAAATATGACAGGAAACATTTAATTTGTTTATTAGAAAATGGCTCATTGTTGTTCGAAAGTTTCAGCTCTCAGAGGTTCCTGTGTAAGAATCCTCTGCTTGTGTGTGTTTGACTGGAAGTAGATGCTTCTGCACTGCTAAGTCAAATAAGTGATTCCATGTGAATATATTTATTTTTCAGCTTGTTATCAGGGACTGTGCGTGTTTCAGTTTGGTCTGCAAGTGCTTATTCACACAATAATCCTTTTGATACTAATACTGCTAATTAGGGATGTTGCTGTGCAAATGGCTGCTAGGTCAGGATCAGAATGAGCAGATGAATATAAGGATAAAGGCTGTCCTCTGAAACTTTGCCAGTCATTTCCACATGGCCCTGTTATAGTACACAAGTTTGGAAAGAATTGCAAAATATGAATCTCTAAACAGAAAACTCTCTTTAAAATATTTCTCAGTGGCGTATGTGGGTCTCAGCTTTTTCTTGCGATCATTTCTGCATGTGGAAAACGTTGAAAAATTATTGTCATTTCATTTTCAAGTACAAGATCTGGCCCCCAAAATTATGATTTATGGTGATTTGAGTCTACTCTTTTTTTTTGTCCCACTTTAAGACATATGGAAGTATGGAAGTAAAAATAAAACATTGGTACTTTAATCCAACCTACTAAGGTAAATGTTATGAACTCTTGTGACCTCTCCATTCTTTTCAACATTAGTGGACTGCATCTTCCTTGCACTCCTCTTTTGCCTTTATCTTCCTTGCTCTGTAAAAATTAGCATGTTTCAATATTGGACAATTTCCCAATTAGTCTCAAGTCAATCATTTGACATTCATAGGTATTAGAATCAGTGGAATTTGTGTGATAGGTTTCTCTGGTGTAACTCTCTGGGAACCAAGCAAGTAAGATGCTATTTTTCTTTGTTTGTCACAACATGGTACTTTTTCCAGGTATATTTTTCAAGCTGAAAAAGAATGGATCATCACTAAAAGCCATTTTTGTAGTAGCTCCAAGGAGAAATAAGCCATATCATCTGTATCTCTTTGGTTCAGAGGTAATTTGATGTACCTGTATTGAACGCAGTGATACCGATTCTATAATTTTATCTAAATAGGCACTAACTTCAGATGAAACTATGAAAGCTGAATAATGCATACACATCAGAAAGCACACTGTGCCCTTTCTATCTTCCCCAGCTCTCTAGTCTCTATCTAAATCAATATCTGTGTACTGCTGTGATGGCTCACAGCACGACCTGCATTTGGCATACTGAAACTGTTACATGCTTTAAAGCAACACAGGATCTTTTGGAAAGGCACTTTCTCCCTCAAAATGCTACTGCCAGTGAAACCCCATACAAATGGTCAATAACAACCAATTGCCTCTGTTACAGAAGTCACTGAAATGGAAAAGTAACCTATACAACAGAAAATAAACTGGAAGGAAATTTTTATTCTAGATCTGTAGGGGGGTTTCTGTTTCACTAATCCAGAAAGCTTAACTTTGGTAATATATGCTTCTCTATTTATTTACATTTCTTTTTGGTCTTTACCTTTGTTGCTATATAAAGTGATATATACTGCATCCCTTCTAGAAATAAGTGGATTTGATCTCTGAAATTATTTCAGTCCCAGGCTTTGGTTTACCTTTCCCCCCCCCTCCCCTTTTTAGCAATATATTGAGGAAATATCCATATCTTCAGCAACAATTTGATTTTGAGCCAATCATTGAAAGTGTAGTTACAGATCCATTCCTTTACCTGACTGCATTCCTGGAAATATGAGGAAATTTGAATTATTGTATACAGTACAGGAAATGGAAACAGGGAAATAAAAGGTAATGGCAAGCGACATGTCTTACAAGATGCTGCAATAAAAATATTAGCTCTGTCTGAAATTCAAGTATTGATGAAGATTTCCTAGCTGATATGTGGTTATGCTTATTTCAGCCAGGGCTGAAAATGTATGGGGGACAGAATGACCCTGAAAATGTTCCCTCTGACAAAAATACAATGTTTATATTACTGGGGAAAAAAAATGTTCCTGGGTAGAAGCTTTGTAAAAGGTGAAATTGGTCTGCTTCCTCCTTTTTAAGACATCTTGGTGTGACTGAACAAGTAAATCTCAAGAGTATCCCTTAAAGAACCACTCAACTGTTACAAGTGGCAAGACACTGGCACAGGTTTCCCAGAGAAGCTGTGGATGCCCCATCCCTGGAAGTGTTCAAAGCCAGACTGGATGGGGCTCTGGGCAACCTGGACTAGTGAAGGTTTCCCTCCCCTTGGCAGTAGATGGAACTCAATTGTCTTTAAGGCCCCTTCCAACCCAACCATCCTGTATTCTCTGATCCTATAATATTTGTCTACTTTTAGGGGACATGTTTTTGTTATAAAACCTCATGTTCCAGCTACAAACTTGTGAATTAGAACAACTTGTTTTCTGTCATCCAGATTTCAAACCTGCCCTGCCTACTCAGAAAATATCCTCTTCTATGTCTTGAAGAGGGCGAGTTTCATCTTTCAACTTTGGCCACAGCCAATGTGCAGCTCCACTGCCCTGGGAACATACAATTTTCTTCTGCTGTTATTTCCCTGAGGAGGGCTGTGATCCCCACTTCTGCCTGGGCTGGGATATAGTGGAACATATGGGAGGTGATAACACTTTTGTCAGTATGCATTTCTTCCCAAAATCTGGGAAGCCCTAGGAAACGTCAAACTTCAGCCAATTTGTGCTTACACTAGGGTAGTGGAACTGCAGGTTGGGCTTTATTATAGTCTTGAAAAGAAAATTGAGGCCTGTGAGTACAAAGGTAGAAATGTTGCCTTAAACTTTCTTCTCGTAATTTGTGCTCACAAAGTGAAGGTACTTTTCTGTCATACACAAAGGTCAATCAATACATGAAATGTACTGTACATCTCTTCTTGTTTTTACTTTCTAAATCTCATGACCATTGCCGGAAAATAGTTTTGCAACTTTTGAGCAACCACTTTAGCAATCATGATTGTGCACTCTGCTGTTATTTGAGAAGATATTTTTTAAAAGAATTAGAAAAAGGAAAAAGGGAATTTTTTTGCCATTTTGGCTTTCTTTTTTTTCTATGTCTGTTTTCAGTTTGCTATTTAAGCATTTGCATTTCATCCTTTTCATTGGTAGCTTTGGGAAGACTAAAATGAAGAAGTATTATCTATTTTTATAATTAACATAACAGATTGCTAACTAGAGAAATTTGCACTAAAAATTCTTTATTGATATGTCATACATTTTGCTAAGTCTAAAAGATGTTATATGATGTTATCTACAGCTTGGTTTATTTTGTCTTTGTCATCTCACCTGATGGTCTCAATTCCATGAATTCATTCATTCACAGTGAGCCCACACAACCAAATCACCAGGCTTGTCACATGTGCTGGCAGATCCCTATAGTGACCCTCAGGTTTGCCTTGTTTCGTCCTCTCCTGCTCAGAGTTGGTTTGCTCCTAAATCTTCACATTCATGGGGGTGTCTGAACTGGCTGTCACTCTCCCCTCAGTCACTCCAAAACTGCAAGTCAGCACTGCATCACTTTGAATAGAGTTTTGTATACCTAGGATGGGAAATAATCACTCTGGAAAGTTTCTGCCTTTCAGACTCTTGGTAGATGTCACGGTCTTTAGTTATCATGCGCATCGGCTTGTTTTTGACGTGGCAACCATATCATTTGGAGGAATGAAAGGCATAATGTTAACCCAGGTCTAGGAACACGGACTAAAGGATGCTCCTGCATCCCGTATTTTCACTTACTTTTAACCCAGATGGGATTTTTTTCTGTTTTTTGAAAGAAATAAAGATGTTCCATTCATTGGGGGTGAATGTGGTAAACTCTACTTGTGGAAACCTTGCAAGGATAAACCAGGGCTTTATTTTCCCCTATTACCTTATATTGGTATAGAAAATTATTTTGTAAATCTAAGAAATACTTTACTGCTTTTTATTGTAAATTATACTATTCAGACTTATCCTGGACTTCGATTTTACTCTCTCTGGAGTCTCAGTGATTCACAGAGGAAGAACTGTTCCTTGTCACATTAAGATTATGAAAACTTTTTTAAAGAAACAAGTAGTGAACATGCAATAACATGGGTCAGATTAAAAACCCAAATACCTCCTGATTAAAATGTTTCTCAAGATACGCAGGCTTCAGCTTTTCTTTCCACTTTGACATCTAGTAATTGTTTGGAGGTGCGTGATTCATCAGATGAATTGCTCTAACACGTATTGGACATAACATTGTAATTCAGAAAATGCAAACTCTTTTTCAAGTCAGGAGAAGCAGATGTTTCATGGCAATGGGGTTCACCTTGGGGCAGTGGTGTGCCTAGGTGTTTTCCTTACCAGGTTTATCATGATTATTGTGCTAAGCCTTGTAACCTTAGGATACTACAACCCCTAGGGCTACCACAGCATTTGGACTTTGAGTCAAGCACAATTATGTCAACTGTGTGTAGAAGTCTGTTGGAACTGTCCCAGTTGGTTGAAGGATGGGTAGGATAGTCCTGACTCATGCTGCTGTGGCTGCAGCTCTGTGATACCTGCATATCAAATGCTTCTTGAAAAATGACAGTGAGTATTCTTTCCACATAATTTTAATCCACTTTCAGTGATGTTATTGGTTGTGGCTTGCAGGATGCCACACTCAGATTTTCATTCATCTCTTTTAGACAGTGCTTATTTTTAGTGCTGCAGTCGCCATGGTGCCTGGGAGAGAGAAAATATTTCTATATGATAACAACTTGGAGAAGTTCCCTGTTGACATAGTAAAGATTGTCGTCTGTGAAATCACATCTTAAAAGTACCGATATTGAGAAGAAAATAATTTAAAAAATCAAATTTCCAGTATACTCAGAATGCATACCTGTTGTGTATATACCTACTTCATTATGACGGGACTGCAACATGAAGAAGCATAGGAGTTCCAGCAATAGAAAGTATTACTATTATTTGATTCATCCATGTCATAGATGTTATTGTAGCCACACCTTTTTCAGACTTCTTTAAGAGGATGAACATCTCTTCCTAATTTATGTCACTAATGTGAATTATTTTTCTGATTTTGAATCCTTTCTATGAAAAGCCCCACTAACTTGTAGCAAGAACTAGGAGCAGGATATCCCCAGGCAGGTGGATAAGCCAAGTATGTTCAAGGGTAAGCAACAGTATGACAAAACCTTGTCCAGTTACCTTTTTAGTAACTTTCATGCTTCATTGCCACCCTTTCCCTCCTCTATTGTCTTTATCGTATCAGTCTTCAAGGAAGAGAATATTTTTTGAGCACATGTATCCTGAATGTGGTAGCAACTGTTTATTTCTACACTATAACTTTAAAAGGCAGGATTTTAAATGTGAAAAGCAGAATTTCTCTATTTGCAAAAATAATTTTAAAAAGGCAAAAAACCCAAAAAAAAGCATGCCTGAAAAAAGGATCGTTTTCATTTTGAAAGATTCCAGTTTTAGTCTCTGAGATCGTCTGCTCTAAATTGTTTCCTTGAGTTTATTAGCCTGAGCTAATAAAGTATTCCCAGTTGGTCAATTAAGCCTTGAGAATCGTCCTACATCTCACTTATTATAACTCTGAAACCGTAACTTGAAATACTTGCTCTGGGCTCCTAACCCTCACAGTTGCCTTCTGTGACCAGGTAGATTTATTAAAAAACAGTGAGTTTCCTTATACTGTGATACTGAAGTGCTGTTCATGCAGTAATTTTAAAGTAATGTTTCTTTCTCAGGAATCAGAGGATTTGTTGCTCATCTATCTACAACTTCAGGGATACAAGGCAGTTCCTAATTTTGTCATTCACTGCAAAGCTATCTTTTTTTTCTAGTAGTCTCCAAACTTCCAACCATTTCCAGCAATCTGATAGCTTGTTTGCAGAGATAATCAGTCCGATTTTTCAGCATTTCATAATCTTCAGTAACAATTGTGTTTTGTTATCCTTTGATCATTTTCTCAATTACTTTATTTTTCTTCTTTCACTTTAATCCCAAGATCCAATGTCTCTGAATTTATACATTGCAACAATTGAAATCAAAATGATTTCTGGGCACATTTGAATAGCTGCTAAATTCTTGCAAAACAGATTCTATAAATCTGCATAATTTAATATTATAGCCAGTGGAAGTGAACAGACCTGCAGTAAATTCAGGGTTAGAAGAAACTTCTGAAGAGAATTCAGATGTTCAGCTATCAGATGTGTATATGCCTATGGTATTGGATGTCTTTAGCATCCTGTGAATCAACCCATGAATATGAGAAGCTCAGGTAAATAAATACACAAAGGAATGGAGAGAAGCATGTCAATTAGATGCAGTTTGTTTCTGACATGACCCATCTGTCTTCTGGAACTCATGAAAACTCGTCCCTTCTAATAACCATTTTATCATGTCTGACAGAGTTTCTCTTGCTGTCTTAATGCTGGACTGATGTGGGCTAAGCACACCCTGGCAGCAGTTGCGATTCAAATTTCTATTTTGTCTTTTGCTGGAAAACAGATGATTGATTGCCAGTGCAGTTCAGAAACACATGGGCCATTCATTCCTGGCTAGTTTTCTTCGTGCACTTTCTACAATTGTCACTGTTTTCCTCAGTTCTTATTACAGACCAAATCATTCCCTTGCCCCTCATCCTGCTGTGCATTCAAGGTTCCCAGCTGTCCTTATTTTCTCTATTCTTTTAGGAAAATCTCTTCAAGAATCTGCTCTTCAATGCCTTTTTCCTAATTTTTTGTGGTTTTAGGATCTCTTGTGCAAACCCACATGGGATATGGTCATTTGCATTATTCAACCCCATTATCTTTAAGCCATGCCACTTCCAATTGAAGTTGTCTAGTGTATTACTCTAGTTGTGGTTATTCTTTGCAGCGTTTACTTTGATCCTCTTCTTCAAATGGACCATTTGAAAACCCTCTCTGCCTGATGCTTTTCTTCTCTATCTAAGTGCCATGTACACGTGATTGCTGGCCACAAAATACATTAGTTTAGCAAATATTTGTGCTCTCCAAATGTTTGCTGTGCTGCATGCTTTGTCTTCTAAAGACAAAGGTACAGCCATAGAGATAATTTTATGACAAACTAATTGATGGCAGGAGGTTTTGTGTCTCCTTCTAACTCTGTGTGACTGACAGAAATTATCTAAGTAATGAAGAAGATCATACTATTTTTATTTTTCTCATAAGGATTCAGTGAAGAACTGATTAAATTTTCTAGAGCATTATGGGAATCTGGATCCCAAAATTATTGTGGTTTTTATGCTAGCTGAGGACAACTGAACATATTTATTCAGATGTCGTTAGGACCTTGTTTTATTTCTCATCACTGTTTAATTTAATTTGTCACTGGAAAAAAAATTATCCAAGTATGCTCAAAGTACCTTGTACTTCCACTTGGATGAGGTAATAGTAGTAGCAGTGTTTGTGGTTTAGTGTTATTAGTGGCAATATTTTCTGTCTAAATATTCACCAGGTGCATATCAGAAATGTAATCTCATAATTTTATCTAATGATAAAAATTCAGCATCTCATTTACAGGAGAAAATAGTAGAAAATTGGTTAGGTTTATTTTACTGAGAAATCCTTGAGGATAAAATCAAATTTCATTGTTTCCAGGTACTGCTTTATCATCAAAAAATTTATTGAGGGATGTAATTTAACTACTTTTTCTAAGTATTCCACATTGAGGGTTCCCATAACTGGAGTGAGTTTTACCCTTGGAGAAATAAGGCTTAACCTATGGGGAAGTCTAGATGAAAAAAATTTGCCTGCCCTTCCCTATACTGAATTATTGTATTTAAACTTGGACCAGTTAAACATGGTGTCCTCTTCATAAGTCCCTGTTCAGACTAGAGCATTTCCAAATCCTGTCTGCAATCTGGGGTCTTATAAATTGGATTCTCCTGCTGTTTATAAAGTATCTAATAAACCTTTCTATAAATATACTCTATCCATTTTTCTTTAGGACTTTTGATTCAAGAATTTTCCATCCTCATCCCCAATTTTCCATTGGACTTATTCCTTCAGAAAACTTCATATTCATTGACATCTTTACCAGTCTCTTTTACTAGGAGGATTTTCATTTGAACTGATTAAATTATACTTCTCTTTGTTCTGTAATAAATGTATATTTTTTAAAAATAATAATTTAAAAAGTTTATATTTCATTTGTTAGCAATAATTTGTTTGCTTTCCTTGTTACCTATATCTAATTTCCCTGATTCCTTATGTCCCCCAAAATTCAGTAGGATATACTAAGGCCTGCCTTTTCTTTTGCTGTAAAAATTTATGGGCTATTTTAATACAGATTAGTGCAAGTGCAATACCAAAGCACTGTAGGTGGTAAAACCCAGTTATCATTTGTATGATTAGTTTCACCTTGTAGCCGTGTCTCTGAAAAATGCAATTAACAGTTTCATATTCAGCATAGCTGGCTTTTATTCCTGCTGCATGGTGTGCAACATTTGCATCATAAAAAAAACCCTAATTGGTAAACACAGCCTTGCCAGATTCTCTGCAATTCACCCAATTCTCGTCCTGTTAATTGGCTCAGCTTCAACACCCATTGGATGGGTTTTCAAAGGCAGCCGCAGATTAGAGAGCTTGCAAGCACTTGTGTTTCACAGGACTGACTCCGAGGAGACTGAGGGAGGAAAAAAAATATTTTAAATGAATGCTGAATGCAGGCAAGCTCTCTGGTCCAAGGGTTGCCATGGAAACTGTTTTGTCTGCTAATCTGATAGCAGAGTGTATGTTTATTGGTACACATCTCTAATGACCTTCAGAGCCTAAACTCAGCTGGAAAGTAGAATTCTACCACTGTGGGCAGAGACAGCAGCTAAGTGATTACATCCTAAACTCTATTATTGTAGCTTATACTGTCGTCAGGTGGATTGGGGTTTTTCTCCCCTTTGTTGTTGTTGTTCCCTGCTATGCATTGCCCCAAAAATGACAATTTGCAGTGCTTAGATGCATAGCTTTGGTAACAGATACCGTGTGTCAGATACAGGATGTAAAGTTTCTCGGGTGAGGTCTTTAAGCCAGAAATTCTTGTATTGCTGAGCTGAGGGAATTTGTCATTTTTCTGTCCTAATAATCGGTTACTTCAAAATAGCAGTGATTCTAAAAAAAAAAAAAAAGTTTAAGAGATAAATTTAATAGGATCTGTTAGCCTGGCAGGATAGGGGGAAATGTGATATTCATCTTCCTGATAAACAAGCAGATTTAAACTCAATCTTTTAAACCTAAGCAATATTTTTTTTCTCCTTCTATTAGAAAAGGTAATTCTCAAAATTCAAGAGTTATACCTTTAAGTCAGAGACATTAATTATAGCAGCTTTGCTGACAGTTTTTAATTTTGTCATAATAGTACACAAACTTATTACTGGAGCAACTTCTAGAAGCATACAAAAACAAATTGTATCCTAATTACCCAAGCAATCTTTCTTTAAATCTGGGGGTGTTGGCTCTGCCTTAATTACCAGCACTGCATGCATGGGTGCTGTACAATAGCCAATTAATACAGGAGCTGTCATACAGAGAAGGATTGTGGGTTTGTTTTCAAATCCTGCAGACCAAATGACACCTCAGCCTTGTGCACATTGCTCATCTCAACCTCCACCAGGTATCATTTCGACCTTTAGGACATAAGCATTAACCTAGAAAAAATCCTCAGCTTTGAGGTAAGTGGGAAGGTGCCAGAGGAGCATTGCAAAGGCTGTGCATCTCCTGCCTCCTGAATGTGGGGGATGCATGGCATGGAGCTTCTGGGAGAGCTGGAGGTGCAGGAGATGGGCTGGCTGCTGCCCTGGGCTACTGCCAGCCCTTGAGGTTTTTGCTTTTTGCCCAGACAAGAAGAGATATATTTGTTGCCATGCTTGTCCTCCTTCCCTGTCTGCAGGGTGATCCCAGACTTCCCAAAGGGCAGATGGAGGCTCCAAAGGTAGAGAGATCCAACAGAGTGACATCTGAGGATTTAAGACACAAATTAAAAGAAAAGTTAAGGGACATAGTAGATGAAAACAGTCAAGAAATATAAAAAAATTCAGAAGTGATAAAGCTACCTACATCCACGTACATTCAATGGATGAATGGTGAAGACCACCGAAAAGAATGAAGGGAAGATGTTGAAGCAGAGAAAAATGTAGAGAAGAGGCTCAAAGATAACTGCTATTAAATGAGGGAACTATATGAATTGTTTTGCCTACCAGGGTATTTGAAGTTTGATATCCTCACTTTAAATCTTTGATTCCAAAGTTTTGATCCTGATTATTAATGAAGAAAGGAGATAATTAGCATACTGGGACAACACCTCTGTTATCGTAATCTCCTCTGTCTTTTTGTTATTAACAAATTAGAGCTTAGGACAGGGGACACCCCACAGACCTGCAAGCCTTCTTAGTGGTGAGGTCTTGACATCTGCAAATCTCACCAAGCAGCACCAGCCTAAATCTATGGTCCTGCAGTCACTGGTCTCCTGCTGCACCTCTCCCACAGGGCTACAACACCAGCTTCTTGGGAAGAAGGTATAAAACCAGTCTTCATGCTAGGCTATCAGGGTTTCTTGGCCCGAGCCACAGTCATTTATGTCAGTTCTTCAAACTGAGTTAGTGCAGAGAATTTCTTTTTAAATGTTTTCAGAAAGGAGCTTTCCATCCCTCCTGCTCATTCCCCTCCTATTCTTCTTTGCCAAAATTTGGTCGTTGAGTGTGATATCAAATTTCCTTGTCCTCAGAATGCTTCATTTCTAGGCTTGACCCTCTCCCCATTCCAAGCTTTGATCTTTAAAAATTAAATAACTTGGAGATTAATATCAAGTCTTCTTTTATTTTCATCTATATTAACTGTTATTTTCTTTTGAAAATATCCGTCCCTGCATTTTATGAATTTGATTTGAGCCGTTGGCTGCAGCTGCTCCAGTCGAGCAGAGCCGTGAGCTAACTTATCCGTGGAGGCAATTCCGAGCTGTTTGTCTGTGCAAGGGCTTCAGGAAGGGACCTGCTATATGTTATTGGAACAAAACAGGTATTTTCATGCAGGAGTTTGACTCTTCTCATGATGAGATAGAAAAATACATAAAGTAAAGGCTAGACTGGTTTGGTTTTTTTTATCTCTTTGAAGTTTTGCTGAATTTTTTACAAGAGCGACGTACGTTCAAAAGAACCAAAAATCTTCAAATCACCATCATGTGCTTCTCTTTCCCTGATTATGGCATTTATCTTCATATATGTTTAGAAAAATAATGAAAATGCTTTCTGTTCTGCTGTGTGAAGAGTATCCAAGACCCTGGGCTTATCCAGAAATTGATTTTCTTTTTTTATTTTTTTAAGTGGAAGAAAGACGGTTGCAATTTTATTCTTTAATTTCTGTCATTATTCCTTGAATGCAGTCCTCCAGTCTGCTTCTGAAAGGTGCTTGAGAACCCTGATTTTTTCCCCTAAATTACCAAGTTATTAATGATCAGCTTTGTATCTCAGTAAGGAGTGCAGTTAGGACTACTTAGTAAGCTGTTCAAAGCTAATTTCTACATCTCCTTTAGAGCCCCAATCCCAATGCAAGTGAAGTCAATTGAAAATTTTCAGTGCAGAAGGACAAAGTTCTAAATTGTCCCATTTCTTTTAGTTAGGGTTGGCTCTGAAAAAGCTCCTTTTTTTAAAAGACAATCCATTGGCTGTTTTCTGCTTGAAAAGCATGGTTACAGAAAATGTATTTGCACTTTAAAAGCGATCAGGGAGTAGAAATGGAAAGCTGAGTTTTGTCCCCTGAATGAGAAAAAGATATATGTGAGTACTATTGCTTTTTACAGTTTGCAAAAGGATATATTATATTTCAGTAAAAAAATCTTTCCTACGTATCTGAATCTAAAATATGTGTGTACCATGTCTCTATTGCTGTAAATATTTCTGCTGATATTAATTGAACAGACCACAGCTCAACCATTTTTCAAATATAAGGATACCTGCATCAAGATGCACTGAAAGTTCCAGTCTTGTGTTATTATGGAAAATTAATAATTTTGATCAGAATGAAACATAATTACCTCTTTCATTTGAAATAAAATACTTTATTAAGGTCACTTTCACAAAGAATTCCAAGCATATTCAGTTTCCAGGCTAATGAGAAAAAAAATGCCATTTTTCAAAATCCAGGGTTCATTTTTTCCTTTTTCAAAATCTGATGTAAAAAATAAAGAAACATTTCTGTGGAAGGAGTTGTGTCAAATTTGTCATGTATTCTTTTTCTTGAGCATGTAGTTGTTGACACAACTGATTTCACTCTTCCAATAGTTCAGGTTTTTTATAGAATTCTCTGATATCCGGGAAGGGAAAGAAAAAATCTGTTTCTAGTCCACCTGAATAGTCTGTTCTGTAAATTGCCTCTCTTATTTAAAGTGTGGAAGGAATTTGAATGAATTTTTGAGTATGTTAGCTATCATTGAAATGGAGTCATCTCTTTGATTTGTTATTCACTTTGGCTGGTGATAATTATTTCTAGAAATCTCATTAGTTAAACCTTTTTGAATAGTTTTCAATCCAGTTTATCTATAGAGACAAAAAAAAATCTGTAAAAGAAGATTAGGTATTTTCTATATTTTATACACTGAGGTTTCTTTTTTTTTTTCTTTTTAGAGAAGACCCAAAATAACTTTTTTTATTTTAAATTTTGTTTTACCTATATTGAGTGAAAAGACATTATGACATTCAGGAGCACTGGAGTAGTTTGTTCATTCCTTGCTACCTTGATAGCTACTGTGGCAGTGAATCACTTGTGAGTCACTGCCATCATCAGTTCTGCAGTGCTTGACTGATTTTGTCCAGCTAACGCACGGGTGTTCTGCCTTTCTGTGCAAGGCAGAGTTAGCCAATCCTTACAGCACCCTTGGAGCTACCACAACCACAGGTGTCAACCTCATATTTGTTTCAGGAAAAAGTGAGATGACTTCATGTAATTTCAGGGAGATGAAGAAGTTAAACTGAAGAGAATCTGTCTTCGGAATGTGGCTGACCTTCAGCTGGGTTCTTACATATTTGTTTTCTACTAACTTACCCAAATTTTTAAAAATACCTTTTATTTTGCCAAAAACAATGCCTTGTGAATTATTAAATAAATAATTCCCATATTTTTGGATACTATTTAATGATATGCAGGGCTAACTTTCACCAAAATCTCATTTTTAATTGTGTGCTTAACTTTCTAACCGTTAAACTGTCTTTTCAGGACATTAGTCTTGAATTGACAGCAGTAGAGAATGTCAAAAAGAACTAATTTCCAAATGATTCCACCCACATCTTCCTTGTTTTACAGAATCTCTTAGGATAAAAAGAAAATCTTTGTGTTTTCTTGACCTTTATTTAAAGATGGCAAAGCATTTGACATATATACTGAAATGAAAATGCAGATGAAATCTGAAATTCTTTTCTCTCTGCATTCCATCTAGACATAACATCATATGTGGTTTCCAACATAAAATTGGCTTGAGAAGAAAATTCAGACTAAAACCTTTGCCTATATATGTACCCACACAAAAGAATGTGCTCACATGAGAAAATGACCCTTCGGTTGTAAAACTCTATTTGAATTTCCTTTTGTTAAAGATGTCATTCTCTGTAACAGAAAATGGATAAATTAGTTGCGCTTCTTTCCTCTGCAACGTGTGTAATTATATCCCTTAATTCTGTAATCTCTGTTTTTATAAAAGTATGAACAAATGATCACAATAAGTCCAGCAGTCCCATCCATTACATTGGAAACATCCATTGCTTTGTGACTTCAAAATTTCTAAAATAGATTAATCTATCGCCTATCAGTGAAAAGGCTGTTTCATGAAAATACTTCTTACATGTTCTGGTTCATTCAAAACTTACTCTACCAAGCAGCTCAATGTGACGATGTCACTGTTTGCACAGTTATCTTCAAAGCTGATCCTCCTCTCAAACAAGAAGCCTATTTTGAATTTAAAGTATAAAATAGTCCCATTAAAATTCATAGAATTTGGCTTATCTATATTGTTCTGAGCATTTGGCATTTTAAATAATATAGTAACCTCCACAAAAGGCAAGATAGATGAAGAGTAATGCCAAAATGTCAAGATTATGCTGCTTCTTCCACTCTGTCATCACACTGCACAAACACTGTAGACAAGTTACTGCCAAGCTAAAGGGCCACACAACATGAGAAAACCACAGAAATACAAATATGTGCAATAATTCAGAATCTACGATGTGTGTATCCTGCTGACAGATATATTGGAATATCCGTATAGAAACACCATTAATTTCTTCTTATTTTTTCTTAGAGAAAAATTACCTTTTATTCATGCTGTTTCGTATGTACATCTCAGAGTGCACTTCTGGTTATCTAAACCTAGTTCTGTGTATTGAGATCAAATTACAAGTTTATCTCTCTCTCAGGTAATCTCCTGACCCTACAGCTCCTACTCATCACCAGAGGTTTCCACAGTGGGTCTGACCTGCAAACCCTCCAACTGGAGACACTGTGGTGACCAAACAATGACTTGAAGCCCATTTATAATTTGTTTAGAACCAAAGCATGTCAGAGGACAGAGATATTGTTTTACATTTATGTTACATCTAAGTTTCCCCAGACTGGACCCAAGACTGAGCAGTGCCTTTGGACACGTTTTGCAGAGTCCTGGTTCCTTTATCCCTTTGCCAATCCAGACTGCCTTTGACAGGGCTGCTCCTCTCATCTCTGAGCTCCCTTAATTCAAACACTTCGCTATCCAAGCTCGAAAATGCAGGTTTGTATCCCCCCTGGATATCTCACAATTTGGTAATCCAGTACACCATGCTGGGGTCTCTTCTCGCCGTTGCACTGTCACCCTGTTTGCTTTTCCAATCACTTCCAGTACAGGCCTGGCTGCAAAACTCAATCACAGTAATTTCTGTCACTGGTCTGGACAAGCACAGTTCTCATGGAACTGTTGCATCTAGCACTCATTGCAGTGATGGATGTCAGCTCTGCTGTCACAGATGTATTCCTCAATGACGTGTTATGCTGCATTGTATTGTATTTTAAAAAGCTTTATTCAGTTTGTAAATATTTATTTAGTGATCAAAGCCTGGAAGTAGCTTTCCTTTCTGATTTTGGGGTTATTTTTTCTCTGTCTAAAGACGGTTTCACAGTTAAATGCCACTTCTAATCTGCTTTTCTGCGTCTAGAGTATATTTTATTAACCCTTTTTTTTTATTATTTTCTTCAGTGATAGATTAGTAAATTCCAAAGTAGCTTAGAAACATTGCTTAGTGACCTTTTTGTTCTTTGCATTTTTTGAGGAGAAATCAACAAAAGACAACAATAGTAACCTTTCCATATTCATTACCATAAGCTGCATTGACCTTAAGAAGCAGTCTTATGATTCCACACTTGTATACAGGGTACGGCTGCTGTGCGGATTTCAAGACCTTGACAATTTTTCTCTTCTTAGGGCTGTGAGGGACAAAGAAATTAGGTATACTTTAGTACCTGTGCTTTTGCACAAAATGGAATGATGGCAAATCTCTCAAGTCTTGTATACTAAAAATAATTTTGTGTGAATATTGCTTAAAAAAATCGACTTCTAGATTATCTTAAGCAAAAAAGCTTCATTTTTGTGTTTAATTTAATTAAAAATAGGATTGCTGCTTTAAAATTTATTTTTTAAAGAATGAAGATTAATTTTAAAAATATATTATTTTCTTTCCCTTTCATTGAGAGAAGGATAGGCCAGATGAGGAGTACTGGTATATAAAAAATAAGTCCAAGCTCAGCATTGATGAATTTACATTATTGGGTTAAGCTTGATTTCTGGAGTTTCTTGATATTTTACTAGTCTTACTGCTAAACTCCACATTCTTTTCTGGGAGATTTTCTAAAAGGAAAAAAGAGAACAAGAAATAGAAAATATGTGTAACTTGTGGATCTGGTAAAATAAAAATAACATCTAACTCAAAAAGCATAAAGTGATGATAAAACTGTTGTATTCTATATGGAGGAGACCTGTGGTTTTAATACTGTATTAGATGGTGATAACTTAAGACAGAATTGTCAAAAAAAAAGCAAGCCTATATTCTGGCAAAACTCTGAACTCCCTTCTCAGTGCTCTCTGTCCTGATAACCTGAAAAATTACATTGTGCCTGTTTTTCTGCCTACATACACACCATCCCCTCCTAGGTTATTAATGAATCTATTAAATAGCCAGTGACCTAGAAAGTAACCACAGGATGCCCTGTCATTAGCCTTTCACCATGATAAAAATGCACCATTTAATCATATCTTTTGGGTTTTTTTCTCCTCTGGTCATTTGTTCTCTGGGGCAGCATTTTCCTCTTTGCTTTCTGGTTCCTTACCTATACTCATCTATTGTAACAGACCTTGAGAAATAATTTGGGCAATCCACATAAGGTTTGTCAAAAGTTTTTTTTGTTATTGTATCAATGTATCACAAGGCTTCTAAGATTATAACTCCAAGACATGCTTTCTTCAGCACTAAACAAAACTCGAAGATCTTGTTTGTTCCCTTGTGCCCTTGTTGCTGCCTTCTCCATCGTAAACATTATGGGTGTTGGGTNAAAACCAGCACTGATTAGCCCCTGTATCATCATCATCTTCCAAGTGTTTTGTTTTTCTGTTTTGAGCTGCCATTTACATTCACTGGTCAGTAATCCCCTGAAGTGATTCTGTATCTTTGCACTGATTTTAAATACAGCTGCACTGTGCTGCACACATCAGAGAAGCACAAAGAGCGTATTTTATACATTTCAGATAGCTTTTAGATGCTTTTTCAGAAGCTTGATATTTGTTCTGGAATTCCTGGCACCTCTCTTTTTGATAGAATTTATTCTTAATTAGTGGAAAGGAGCAAAGGTTTCCTGTTTCACTGAGGCAAAGGATCATTTGCCTTCTTGGATGGACCTTTCTGTTCCTTAACTGCTTCATTAACCTGTGAGAATCTTCAGCAAATTGTTCTCATTCTCCTTATTCCAGTGTCCTCTGAGTATCTCTTATTTGGTTTTCACTGTAAGATAGTTTTAGACTCTCAGATTTTCCTCTTTTAGGGTGTTTGCCATGGCTCTTTACTTCCATTGGGGCTCTACACTTTTATTCCACAGTTTAATTAACTTCCATCTAACTTAACTGGCATCTTGAATCTTGCCGTTACAAAACTATTCTTTTCTTCCTGATTTCCAATGCACTTGGTTCCTGCCTAGAGATTTTATTTTATTTCTGTTTTTCCAGTTCTGATTAGCCTTTGGGCCATCATTCCTCCAAAACTCTCCTATGAGAAAGTTCACCAACATGGCGTTTTTGCTAAAAATACCCTACAGACTGTATCTGGAATGGGAGTGACTGTGGTAGGACCGTAGGAGCAGCAAGTCACTGTCATCAGCAGTGCTACATCTTCATTTGCTCAGTCTTAATGAAAACAACTCTTTGCTTTTTATGTTGATTTATTTTCATGTGAGAAAAACAAAAGTCTGTCAAACAAGTAATTCCAAGATTATTTTCCATTAAGAAGCAAAAGCACAGTGCAATAGTGTTAAGCTCTGGCTTCTGTTTGAGAGAGGAAATCCTGTATCCTGCACTGATTCCACTAGAATGGGATCTTTTCTGTATGCTGGAGCCACAGAAGCAGTCCCTTGTCATCCCATGAGGTGCCATTCATCCAAGTGAACTCTCATTAGTAATTAGTAGTCCCTTTGTAGTCAAAGCAATGGAATTGTCCCAAAAGAAGAATTCGTAAGGTATGTTTTAGAATTGCTGTATTCTGCATGATACATCTATTTAAAACCCCACTTCTGGAGCTGCCTGCCTGCCCTCCAGCAACTATAGGGAGAGCCAAAATAACAGGCACATAGGTGGCAAAGTTCAGTGTAATCAGTGCCACCATTACTGTCATCTCAGGGCTCAGTGAAACCTGCAGCTCCCAGTGCCACCCCTGGCCTTGGGCAGCTCCTGCTGTGTCCGTGGCTTCGGTGGAAGAAGGGAAGAGGGGCTGGACTTTCCCTTAGATGTTTTATGCTATGTGTCTAAAAAGGTCATGATGTTATATCTGTTTCTTAAATGGTTTTTTGCTAGATATCTATAAAGGTCATGTTTTACCACAGCCTGAGGTGTCTGTCCTAACCGGGGAACTGTGTTAGCCTGTTTCTATTCCCAATCTGTCATAAAAGACATCCTGCAGGATAAATTGAGTACTTAGTTGCAGTAATGTAAATTCTGTTGTTCTGAAAACAACATCCAGCATCCAGTTGTTTCCAAGATGTTTCCAAGATGGGTATTCTGCATTCATGAGGTATGGCTGGTGTCTTTTACTAGTTGGGGTTCTCTCAAAGTCTTGTTACTATGTGATAATTTTGTGGCATTTTTTTGTTTAGTTGGTTGGGGTTTTTTTTGAATTCCACAGATTTTAGATGCTGACCCATCAACTATACCAGGGGCTTTTTCAAGTTTCTGTGTCTAAAAAAATCAAAAGGAATTTGAGCTGGGGACTAAGCTTAATTTTACTGCCCTTCACAGAAATGTTTAATGGATCCATGTTAATAGCTCTTTTGAAAAGGCATCTGTAAGGCCTCATGTCTGCTCTCATTCTGCTCGTGGAGAAGTTGCCTCATGATACATCTACAGGAGACGTGAGAAAGTTGCTATTTGTAGTTATTGCCATGGCAGAGAGTGTAGCTTCTGCTACATTGAATTTCAAACTTCCCTTGCTTTTGGGCTGCATGCATGGTAGGAATGGGAATTTAACTGTAATTTCCCAGCTATACAAACCTACCTTCAACCTGAGAGGGGAAAAAAAATCAATATAATTACCCTCTAGTAATAATTCCATCATCTTTTGTGGCATTGAGAATATACTTTTAAAGCCGGGTGAACTGTCACTGTAAAGGTCCAGTGCTGTAGTTCCACTACCTGAATTTTATCAAATGCAGGAAGGAGCAGCAGCAAGCTCTGAGGGAGTAATTGCAAACAAGAGATCTTTCCCTTGATTTGATAGTATGGATTGGATAATTTTCCAAATCACTAATTCCTCAGTACAGCGTATGGCACAGGTGGCTGCTGATAACTCGAGCTTGCAAAGAGTCACAAACCTGACTCATTTGTGGCATTGCTGCTGCTGCTGCATATGTTGGTAAAAAATACACAATGATGCTCCTAAGGAGGAGAAGGGATGAGAAATGATAACAATAAATCAATAATCTTTATTTGACTTCTTTTATCTTTGTTCAGCTCAGTAGCACAAGAAAATGAAAGCAATGGTTTTTTGTGAGAAATTTGGATAGCAGAGAGCACTCAGCCACCGTGAAAGTAATTTCGTATCTGGAGATGAGCTGTGAAAGCAGCTTTTCTGTTTATGTGAAGGATAGAGCAGAGCAGAGGCCCAATGTGACCAGGAGTGATTGGAAAAAAGCAGAAAGGAGAAGCTGCGTGTTTCTAAGTGTCTTAAATCTCTTTCAGATTAGGAGGGCAATCTCATGAGAATGCATTAAATATGGCACACTTCTTCACCCTGCTAAATGATGGCAGCACTGCCATCATTAGCTATGAGTTTATTTTGGTAGCGTGCAGGGATCAGATTGTGTAATTACTGCACTGGCTCTTGCAATATGTTATTGGCTCAAACTTTGGCAGACACACAGGAGCTGAGCAGACTGACCAGGTTCAGCCCCAAATAGTCTGATTTTTCAGGATATGCAAGCCATCTGACACACAAACCCCAAGGGTTTTAAAACTTTTTACAAATATCAGGTGAGAAAGGAAAAAAATGACTCTCTCCACTGCCACAGCAGCCTCCTTTAATTTTTTATCGTAGACCTGATACCTGAGCATTAACACTCCCAGAACAAGCATATTTCTTAATAGAAATGTGATTTCAGAGTTCAGCCATATTATTATAGTCAACTGTATGGTCATCGTTAAATGCATGACAGCAGTTTATAGGCTGGATAGGGAAATACTTGCATGTGGATAAGGAATGTCTGTTGCACTTTTTGACCACCACCTAAAATCTTCCTGTCACAATATGATCACGTGTTAGTCTAAAGGGAGGTGGAAAAGGCCAAAGCAAAAAATTCCTTCCAGCTGAGACTATTTAACCTGCCATCTGTTTCTGAGCTGCCAACCAGCCCCTAGTTACCAAAAAAGCTGCCATCCCGTTAACCCCAGCGAGCAGCACGTTCCTGGACTTCAACTGATGGAGGCAAAGTAGGAAGAAATGCACAGATTTTAACTCCTGTGCTTCTTCTCATTGAGGGCAACCTTATGAAAGTAAAATGGCAGCAGTCGCATTTCTGAGGTTTTCTTGTGTATTATGGATTCTGTGCAAGTATTAAATGAGCCGTATTAGGATGTCAAACACGTGGGAAGTGTACATTCAAAGCAGGCTTGTTCTGAGCTGGCAAGATGATTTCTTATACCTGCAATATTAGCAAATTTTTCAAACATCTCTTTTGTTTAGCAGCTTTGCTCTTATGTTGCTTCACTTTTCGGTTCATTTATTGGCTCTGAGAGCACTGCAGCTTGGGCTTAATCTCACCAGACGTGCTAACTAAACGTCATCATAGATAGTCGGCAAATGGAAAGGGGACCTAATGCATTGAAGTGACTGCTCCCAGCAGTTCTGTAGGTGGCACTCTTTGCTCTGCATCTGTCTGAACCCAGGCCTTTACACAGTGCAAGTGGTTTTCTGTACAGATATCAGGACCAGTATCTTTGTTTACACTCAATTTCAGTAGGCAGCCTCTATGCAAATGACACTTTTAGACTCAACTGTTTAATCTCTACATGCTGTCCTAGATTACTACACTGTGGTGCTGTGTTCTCCTGAACTCTTAATGGCTTGTAGTGATGGTGATATTCATTACTGCATTATTTCTTTTGTGATAATGGGTACGCACACGGTTTTATGAACATAAAAGTTGGTGAGTTTATTATTACTGCTGTAATGATTACTAATGGAAGCTCTGGGTGAATTCTGCTGTTTGGGCTCACACCGAGTGCTGCCTGTAGCTGAAATCATCACATTCAGCCTAGGTATGGTTCATCTTGGTGGGAATTGAGACTGGCTGACTCCACACAGTGCTAGGAGGCTCTCAGCTCTGAGAAGTTAAACCTTGAACTTCTTCCCCAGGCTCCAGCAGTTTCCTGGGCAGAGCAAGGGGTGGGATATCTCTGCTCACAGGTGGACTTTGTCAGACCATATGTGACACAGTAATGGCTGCATCGTGCTTCGTGGTTCCAAGAAAGAATGATCTTTAAAGAAGCCTTATATTTTCATCAATATCCTGCTCAGGTTGTGGGTAGAAAGAGAGCTAAAGATGGCATTCTCTGTATTATAAATAATAATAATAATAATAATAATAATAATAATAATAATAATAATAATAATAATAATAATAATAATAATAAATAGGTGAGTTGGAAATGAGACAGTTTTGCCCCCTGTTAACAGCTCAGTCCTCCTTGTAACATAAAATCCCTTGTTTGTGAAGTTCCTGAGGAGTGAATTCTGGCATTTCAGCCCACTTACCACATCTGAGATACAAAACCTTAACTAACTAGCCTTGGTTGAAAGGAATGACTGAAAGGAGAAACGCCATATGGGTGCATGCCTTCTTGAACTGGTAACAATTTTATCAACTCACTGTCATCAAGGGATGTGAGACACTGACACCACCTCAAAGGCTTCCAGCTTGTTAGCCTTTCACACACCTATTAGGATGTTCCTAGTCTGGCTCATTGGGTAAATTCAGTAATTGTCTTTACAAGACGTGCAGAAATCTGAAAGGTGGCTGTCAGCAGTGGATTAGAAGCTGCAGGCTGGTTAGTAAAAAAGGCAGTGGAAAGCTGAACAAAGCAAAACCTTTACCTGCAGCTACAAACCTTTTAAAACTCCTCCCCATTTTGGGAAGCTTTTAAAATATTTACAGAAATAATTATGTATAAATACTGTTTTAAAGAGCTTTCAGAATATTTACTTCAACACGGATGCAATGGAAGTCTTTCGGTAAATATCATAGCTTACATTATATTGTATATTTCTAAAGAGACAGATGGGAAAACACACAAGGGTGTGATGGGCTGGCCCAAATTATACCTTAAAGACATTGCATTATGGAATGAAATAGTCTTATCAAGGGTCTCTCATTCCTGAGGTGAATTAGGTCAATAACAAGGAAGAGGAAAGAAAAGTATTTTTTTTTTGTTTTAAGTAAGCACCCAAATGATTAGGAAAGATAGAAGTTCAGAATGGAGATCTAGAAGACACTTGTACAGCTGTAATTGGGGAAAAACCTCCTTTTTTTTGGAAGATTTTAGAAGGTGGGAATTTCCCCTTTATCTCCAATAGACTTTTCCTTCTCATGTTGTCTGCAAAGATCTTTAGGTCCACTTTTCTAATGCAAATTTGACCTCAATGAGCCTGAAAAAGAGCTACTAAATGCAGGCTCCTGAAGGACAAGCCCTGAGACCTCTGACTGTCCCAATCCTCATAAATGTGTGGCCACTTCTTGCATGGTGTGGTCTTGCTTTTAACAGACCATGAGATAGCTGGTGGTACCTGCCGTGCTGAGAAAATACCACGAGTTTAGTGCTCACTGCCTCCACTTAGTGTGAGATAATTCGAACAAACTTCTCCTAAAGGCCCAGAGAGTCTAGCTGTCTTTTAATCACAGGATTAAAGAACAAAAAAATCATAGTGAGACCAAACAAGAGCTAAAGCCAAAATTTTGGCTTGATATTGCTGGGTGATGGTCTCAGTGCCTTTTCCTTCTGAAACCCTTCCGGAAGAGTTTGTAAGTGGAACGTTGATGGCTTTGTCCACATCTGTCCTGGGTCTCCGTCAAGCCGGGCTTTGGAGGGGAAGTGGTCAGGATGCTTTTTTTTCAGAGGCAGTTTTACTCCTTGGAGTGGCTCTCCTTTTCTCTCCCAAGTGTTTTGCACCACAGCTGTATGCCAGCCAAGACCCACCTGCATGAGATTTTGGCTTCATTGCAACACAACTGAACTTGTTAAAATTTAAACTCAGCACAAAAATTAATTCATTCCTCTTCATGTTGACTTCATGCTATGAACAGGCATAAAACTCCCTTGGGTCTGTAAGCTGATTCTGGCTATCACATCATCTTTCTGTATTCTCAGTAAGGTCACAATGCAATTACAAAAATTATTTTGGGATGAGTTGAGAGGCAAAAGTTTTCTGGACTGTTGTACCCTGGTTAAACAAGGAAAAGATGCAACAGGAATTTGATAAACAATTCTGCACCAAAAGAAAGACCTATTACAGTTTGGCTGTTAACAGTCATATCCTTACAGTATTTAAATCAGTTTGTTCATCTGGAGAAAGACAAATGTTGGGACTTTTGCCCTGAAAAAATCTGATCCTACCAGGCATGAAAAATAAAATACAATTGGATGGGGAACCAGATTTGTGAGGTTGATAGGTTTTGTTTACCAAACTACTTTATGATATACAAAAAAAAAAAATTAACTTGGTTCAGCATGCTGTAATATAGCATGACATTTCTATATATGACAGCAGAAGATTCAGCACTCAAACTTCTCACAGCATGACTCAACACCTCCTGACAACTCAGCAAATAACAACAAAAAACTTTATGTTTAATCAATTCCTTTTCCCAGTAATCTCAGTTGTGATCATAAAGAATTACCCATTAGTCTCAACTGGGATCACACGAAATCACTCCAAGTCTTTCATGACTTCATAATCAGCTTTTTCCACCAGAAAAAAAAAAAAATATATATATATATATATGCAGCTAATGAAAAGGTAAACTCCCTGTGCACACATTGACATAAATGTCAAATTTTAATGATTGCCCTCTTTGAACTTCGGACAACTCATACATACTGTGGGATCCTGCATGGGGAACAGTAAATGTCATCAAGACAGTGCATGGGATGTAATATATTATAATAAAAGGCCAAATGACTTGAAAGTCAGGTTTTCTTGCATTTTTTATGAAAGAAAAATCAATCTGGTTTTGTGAAAGATGTCACTAAGTCATAGTATAATTTTTGTAGCAAAATTGAAGTCAGTGACGGAGACTTGTGTTCCTAGAGACAACTAGACACTTTTGGAAATGCTTCTTCTAATTAAAAGATACCAACTGATTCAACCAAAAATGCTTTCATCTTTCATCCTGTAGAAATTGGTACATGGCCATGAAAACTGATTTTTTTTCCCCTCTCTTTTCTCTGAGCTTTTGCAGACTTCATCTGCAGTATGGAAACAGACTATATTTTTGGCTGAGCAGAGACCCTTCTGTTGAAAATAGCTTTGATATCTAGGAAAGGATAGTGGATGCATCTCTGCATTTGACATTTTTCTTGAAATGAAATCAAAGACATTCTTTATTTCACTGCCTCTGAATTTTACATATATATATATATATATATATATATAAAGGTATGTGTGCATTTGGCAAAAAATGAGGGACTTAAAGACAGAGAGATTCCTTTGAATTTTAACTTTTTCCTGCCTTTAATGATTATCATTAGTGCTTCTTTCAGAACATTTCCGTGTAAGAAAATACATGGTAATACTTAGTGCAAGCCAAGAAGCTAATCTAACACATCATTTATTTTACATTACCCAAATGACTGAAAAGTAAAAATGGGAATGTAACATAAATAATCTGAATTCTTCATTAGATCAATCCCTGGACACGACTAAATACATTAATTGGTGTTTCCATTGTAGTGCTATCAGTTATATCCTCAAATTGTAATTTTTTTTTCTTGAAGTCAGCATTTTCAAGAAGTCAGGGTTAATTTAATTTATGTAAAAATGAGTAAGTAGGAAGATTTTGGAATTTGAAGATCCCCCCTCTTTGTTTCACATACTTGAATACACAAGCATCAGTGAGTACAAGGGAAAAAGGAGGAAGGATCAAATGCAATATTGATAGTTTCTGAATTCCTTGTCATGAAATTCACAGCAGAATGCAGCAAATTGGCCATGAACGTTGGAAAATTGTGTGCAGGATGCTCGTTTCTGGAGTTTGCCCTCTGTTTTAGAATGTAATATATATGAAATTGCTGTGAAAAGAGAAGAAAGAATGTGACACAGAACAGCAGGGAGCCTGTTTAAAAACACAGTTCAAGCCTCCCACGGTGGTACAGTTTAGCTGTGCAGGGAGAGGAAGCAGTTCCTCGTGAATCCAAGCAACAAAAAGGGCATGACAGAACCACAGGCTTGATTTCAGTGCCAAGGGCTCAGCAGAAGCAGATCTCTTGGCTTGGCACTCCTTTCCTTGACAGCAGCAAATCGAGTTATCCCGTCTTCCCTGCGGGGGAGACAAGCTCCAGAAGTGCAGGGCTGGTCTTGCAGCAGCAGCTGAGCACTTGGAGCAAATTAGGATGTCGAGTCGTACCAGTGATTTCCATGGTGTCTCCAGCACTGCTGGGGCCAGTGCCCAAAGGCAGGATGCTGGAAGAGGGTGGGTGGGGAGGGAGCTCTTGAGGAGCAGGCAGGCATGAAAGCAAGGTTGGGAAGCCAATATCTCCTCAAGGACGTCCTGATGTGGCCTGATTTTCTTCAGTCTCTTGCCTTGTTCCTTAAACATAATTATTCTTCGTCTGCCGCTCTTTGATTGTTATTTGCTGCTGTGGGTAGCATATGTGGAAGCAGCAGCATATGTGGGTCTGGACAGGCAGCTCACCAGAGATGCTGAGCAGCACACACAATTCTCACAGGCGTGTACTGATAGCCTGTATCGGAGGCACTGCTCGTGTAGAAGCCAAACTTCACACTAAATAAAGGTAAATGGTTTTGACAGGAGTAGGAAAACAGATGCTGGTCTCAGAACCAGCCCCGATGACTCGTTTCTTTATAATTTGGAACTGCTGAAAACTATGGCACAGAGCGAACTCCTGTGGAAAGTAATGCTTGCAAAATTGAAATAATTCTTCTCTTTTTTTTTTTTTTTTTCACTAGAATTTTCTGGTAATAATTGGCTGTCCATATTTTCTGGAAGTAAATTAGCTATCCTTGGGTTTAACAAAGTGCTGTGGATTATCTGTGGGTTCATTCTGTTCATGTTCATGTTCAGGGTCCATTCAGTTCAGATGGTCTGTACAGATGGTACCATTTACTTTTTAAGAAACAGCCAGCACAAAAGGAGAATGTTAAACAAATTCTTGAATTAAAAATCCTTGCACACATATTGTGCTATGAGAATCCTGTTTGTATTTAGTTTGATAGTCTCACGGTTCTCTTCTTAAAAGCTTACATTTTGAAAAACAGTTGTTTCAAAAGACCCCCTGCCCCCAAAATATAAGAAATATACTTAATCAAACCCAGAAATACAGGCAGAGAATTTAAAAAAATTCTAGAGCGGAGGGTAACAGATATTTGGGAAGGAAAAGTTAACACTCCAGAATAGTTTAGAAGTTTGTGGGAGGAATTAGGTGTGCAGAATGCAATTAAATCAAATTAGTTCAGCACAAATTCAGGGGCCAAGGTCTCCAGCATTAGCGAAAAATACCCAAGGTCATTCATGTCTACACAATGATCAGAAGATTTTATTTCTTGTATGAAAAATAGCACTTCTATCTATACTTCACTAGTATTTTCCTGAGGCATTGACTTCAGGGACAGTTATTTGTTATTTTTGGCAACATTTTATCATTTTCTTTAAATTATACCACTCAAGTCCCACTTCAGCACCTCCATATCTGAAGAAATCTATTTTCAGTTTCTACTTAGAGGGAAGTAAACTGCTCGCCTTGGTGTTAAATTTTTAGTTCTAGAAGCTACTGCACATTTAAGATAAATTGCAAATAAAATAATTCTGCAGTTATATTAATATGTTCCATAGTAGGAATTGCTATTTTGTTGCTAATATTTTACCACTTTAACTGTAGGTAAAAGCTTGGCCTAATACATCTCAGGGAAGTACAGCCCTATTTGAAAACAGTTTGGTTAAATAGAAATGATAAAAAGTACACAAAAGTTACTTCAAAACAGTGAATAAAAAATTCTCCCTTCAATTCCACTTTGCAATAATGAGCATTTAGAAATATTTCAGTACATCCACACCATATACCACATTATGAATTGCTTCTAAATGTTCCAATGTAAACTTCACATGAAAAAGGAAAACTGCTGTCATTTTGCACTGAGTATCAGCATTAGTATTAAAAGCAGTGAAGAACTGAACTTCCTTGTTGTCATGCAGGCTGAATTCATGCATGAAATAACTGTGCTTGCTCATGTTGTAGGACTATATGCATATTGAGGTCCTCGTGATGCTGCCTACCCCTGCACATCAATACAAAACACTGCTTTTTGTATTCCAGCAGTCCAAGGCTGCAGCATGATGGAGCTGAGAGCTGCAGGTATATGGGATGATGATAGTCCTTGAATTCAGGAGCTTTTGTGTCTTAACTAGAAAAGAAAAACAAGAAGTTGGCAGACAAACAAACAACAAAAAAATGTCCCCACTCTGCTCCTGGAAAGCAGAGTTATACAGAGGCTTGGTCTAGACTTCAAAGTAGGTAGAACAGGTTGTTCCTATCCCCAGATTTTTAGCTCTGAGTTGTAGCCTGAATGCGTGATACCTGTTTTCTGAAACAATTTTATGAGTATCCCACCCTAGACATGAAGGTATCCTTGTGAACTGGTGAATATAATGGCTTTATCAAATGAAGTCAAATTTCCCCAGTGCAGTGTTTTTACATGGATCCAAAACAATGTGACAATTTGTGTTAAGGAGCTTGGACATTTGCACATCAGGACTTTCTGTTTATCACTCCAGAGATTCATCAGATTATAGCATTATTCTAGGAAGCATATCTTAAGAAATTTCTTTGGTGGAACAAAAATTAATTGTTTTACTGAGATGGGGTGATGGTTTGCTGTGTCTGCAAACCCCTCTGCATTATTTCACAAGGTGCTGCCTAAAGGAGTGGGTCACAGTACGTATGTCTTCAGACTGATGTGCATATGCTGGAATGTTACATTTTATTATTGCAAATACCACCTCCTACTTTGTTGACTGGAATGTAAGCTTCCCAAATGTTCCTTGTCCTGTTGTTGGTAAAATCAAAGTTGGCGGTAGGTGTGAGGTTCTTCTGCCTTCTCACCTCTGGAGGAAGCATCATTTGCCCTCCTTGCTCCCCAAGAGTATGTAGCTCCTGTGGAAACAGCTCATGTTGCAGTGGTGCACAGAGATCAGGGTTCTGCAATGCTGTGCCACATTTATGTGCCACATAAACACCTGTGCACCGCTCCAGTGGCTCTCTGGAGTTGTATGGAAATGCTCTCTCCTTTTCAAAATAAATGCAGCACAGGGATGTGGGTCTTTCATGCATCACATCCCACTCTTGGTCCCCAAAGCATTTTGTGGTAGAAGACAATGTTTTTTGCCTCACTATGTTTGAGTTGGATCCATAGAAAACTATTCATTTGCATTAAAGCTTCTCTTGTTCTGCATTTACTGCCATATGTGGTTGTACAGTTTTCTCAGATTGCCCTCTACTTCTTTTAATTTTCTCATTTTCTTAAAATTTTCTTGTTGTGATCTTGTGTTTTGTAAGATGTTTGCCATATCATCATCATCCTCACTAGCATCATTCCTCTTCTGCTGTATCAGGTGCATCAGGAAGAATCCTGACAGTATTGTGCAGAGAAATCTTGAGGTTTTCTATATTCCTACAACAGATACCAGAATGCAGTCATAATGCTTATTGGGGACTGTAATCACAAACAGGTAATAGAAAATGAAAAAGGGTTTAATAAAGGAAAGGGGGTCTTTTTGTCCTATTGAAAGAATTTTTTTTGTCTTATTGAAAGAAAAAATAAAACAACCCAGATATTAGGAATTTATATCTGAATATGTTTATATTCTGTCCAGGAGCTTGAAATTGGTTTGTTCTATCCTCAGACAATTTTTCTTGGATGAAAGAATATCAAGAATCAAAGAAATCTATTTATCTGGATCTGACTGTGTCAGTTGAAAAATAGCTAGTTTGAATCCTTGAAGGAATTATACCTCTTGTTCATGGATCATTCATTGCTTGCAAGGTGATCAGCCAAATTAGCAAAACCAGGCTATGTACTTCTGATTTCCTGATAGTCAAGTGGCAATGAGACACTAGGCTCTTTTAAGTCTTTATGATTCAAAATATTTTAAACTATGTAGTTCCTTTGGGAAAGATTCTACTGAATATCTAAATTTACTTGTTTCCAAAGTACCTCACTAGGGCTCTTGGATAGGAGGTGCTCAGTTGCTGTTGCTCGGTTCCCTCACCGGGTTCTGCTGTGCTCAGAGTTCTCATGTTGGTGTTTGTACTTTGGAAACACTCAGAGGGTGCTGGGCACTGATCAGGCTGCTCAGGGCAGTGTACACAGCACCAAGCCTGACAAGAGTTCCACAAGCATTTGGACAGTCTCCTGAGGCACATGGTGTGATTTTTGGGGTGTCATGTGGAGGGCCAGGAGTTGGACTCGACGATCCTTGTGGGTCCCCTCCAACTCAGGATATTCTATGACTCCCACTTTTAAAGTGGGAATTGTGTTTTCTTCATACTATCAATAAGATACCAGGTGAGAAACTTTCATTGTATGTGGAGATACGTATTTGGGTATGGATTGAACTGAAGGATTTCAGTTGGATGTTACACTGACCACCTTGGTATGTTCTCCTACAGCCTGGGTGTTGAAATGCTATTCTGATTGAGGCATGAACACCAAAGGGCTTCATTGGCTTGGATACAGAGGACAGATCTGCTAAACACTGTCTTTTCCTCCCTCAGTATTGAATTGCTGTATGTAATGTCTTCCTGATAATCTATGAATATCATGGCCATGTTTACTCACTGTTTTTAAAACTCATACCCATTGGTTTGGTTAGATCCAAAATAAGCATTCATAAACTACTTTATAGAGGCAATTAATGTGGAGCTGAATCTTAACACATAGTGGAAACTACAGAACTGAAACAACTTCAAAGAGTCCATGAAAATTTATGCCATCTGGAGTTTGGAATGAGGAAATTTCACCCCTGCTTTGTCCTAAGGTCCAGGTCATAACTTCTATTCTGCTCTGATCAGGAAAGCTTAGAATGAAGATATGAAAGATTAGGAATGTTTAATTTATTCAGAATGTGGAATTAGGGTTGGTAATATTTATGAATAAATTCTTAAATATTTTCTACTCTTCTGGCTAATCTTCTCTAGGCCAAACAATGGAATTCATCAAGAGACGATACTTTTAATCTCCTGTTTGCTTTTCTTTTCTTCTCATGCTCTAAGTAAAAGTTACTTTTATTTCCCTTAGTGATTGAAATCATTTTCTTTGCTGTACTAAATTGGTTTTGTATTTCATAATTTGCATGCAAATCTAGTGAAAATACGTTGACAAATTATAAACCTCATGAATGAAAGTGCTTTAAGCTTTAAAAAGCAGGCATGTTGTTGTGGAATTTTGAAGTTGCATATTTTCTTTCTTGCAGGCAATCAAATTTAAAATGTACCTTAAAGCCTATCTTCTCTTCCAGTGTAACACCTGAACATAATGCTGAAATGGGCTGGCTCAGCTCATTATAGGAAACTTGCATTTTAACTTGATTCCATTATTTGCTGATCTTCCATGTGGCCTGTAATATATTTTGGTGAAGTGAGTGTCAGCTATAGCAGGTATCAGAAAATAGGAGACTGCAAGAGAGGGTGAGCAGTAAAACAAGGCATTTTCCACCACTTAATATGCAGGTTTTATAAGCAAAGTCATGACCCTGTCACAATATTCATTTCTTTCATGCCTTTCATATAATAGGGAAAGTGATAACAAGATGGGACTTCCCTGCACTGTGATTTCCTTATCATAACTCCAAGTTTTAGTGAATTGCCAAAGTATCTCCAGTTCCTTTCTTCCTCCAGCAGAATCTATTTGTATTAACAGGAAAGAAAAACTGTCCCCATGTTCTCAGTCTGTACAAGCACAGCCTCAGTGCATGTACAGAACTCAGCCAGGTCATGCCTCAGGGTCACCTGGCCATATGTCCTGTCCCAGACTGGGCAGACACAGGGGTGGAGTTGCCCAGCTCAGATGAGCAGGGAGGTAAAAGCCAAGCTCCAGGGCACACCTCAGCCTGCTCAGCCCATCTTCATCTCCCAGCTAAGGTTTAACATGCTCTGGGTCAGGAACTGAGCAAGGAATGTCCACTGGTGGCCTCGGGCATTGCTGCTCAGCCTGAATGCTCTTCCTGCATGAAAAGGCTGAGACAATGGGTCCTGTCCAGATAACAAGTGGTTGTTCGCTCCCTGCAGGAACATCTCGTTTTTGCAGTCAGGCCTGTTTCTGAGGACAAGCTTGGATGCAGCCTTTTCAGACAGTGGGACCACACCCATCTGCGTGTTCATTTCGAGCCATGTCAGTCTGGAGGTTCATTCCCAGATCATTAATCTTTGCCACATTTGTCACCTCTTGTACTCCTCTTTGAGCTGTGGATTTAGATTGAAGCTGCCATAGGTTAGAAATGGGTGAGGGGGCAGGTGCCTGTATTCTTCTCTTCTCACATAAAACCTGTAATATATATTTGACAACACAACTCTATATCTACATGAAAAGAACAAAATCAAGTCCATGGAGAAACAAGGTGCTACCAGGGCTAAGGTTGCTCTTGTGAAGCTGAACTTGGCCCCTTGGAGTACAGAAACTCTGACATACTTTTAAAAATTAATACTTTTTGTTTCCACAGGACCCTTCTGCTTCATCAGCAGTTAGCTTGTGTTTCCTTCCATCCTCTTCATGTAGGATGTGGCCCCAGGGCTTCCCTTACCACCACATCATTCAAAACCTGCATGGAATGTAGAATTATTGGTTGCTTCATTGTTCTCACAGCTATCATACCTGAATGCTTCACACCCAGTAATGAAATTACCTGCATAATACCCTGGCCATTCATGGGTTTGTTATCCCTATAGGTGGCAGAGGAAAATAGTTGACAATGTATCAGCTAATTTCTAAAGAGCATTTCTTTCACAGTCTCTATAATTTTAATCAATCTTTATATGTATGTGAATACAGTTTTAATCTACATCAATTGCAGCTATAAGTGTTCAATAGCTCAGCTTAGTCACCTTGTATAGAGACCAGAAAACGGGGAACATCAAATTAATGGTCATCTCTGGGAAATGTGAAGTAATTTGTCCAACATCACACAGGAGCTCTGTGGCAGATCCGGAAATGGAATTCACTTCTTCGGTGGCAGCTGCCTTAACCATTAAATCTTATTTTCTCGTTCTGTAGTCCCTTGCTG
The DNA here is from genome assembly GCA_008694505.1 of Cyanoderma ruficeps. Taxonomy (NCBI): domain Eukaryota; kingdom Metazoa; phylum Chordata; class Aves; order Passeriformes; family Timaliidae; genus Cyanoderma; species Cyanoderma ruficeps. Next base: position 7,000,295 of record VZDJ01000074.1, read on the forward strand.
GTTCATTATATACCTTCCAGTTCCTGAAACAAATGAGGCAGAGACAAATGAAAGCCTCATTCACCAGATAAACCTGATTCATTCCCCAAATACCATTTCTCAGAAAACCATGCACAGTACACACAAAAAGCACTGCAGCTATGCCATGGAAAAGTAGCCTGTAATCACATAATAGTAGATGGTTTCATAGCAGATATATTCAAGAGGTCCAAACTGTGTTCCATAAACAGTTTTAATCTGGCATTTCCTACCTCTTCAATACTTGAATTTGAATGAGGTCTTCAGTAATTATTTCCAAGACTTTGATAAGAAATAGTAAAACAGAATTTCTACTGTGATGAATAATTCTGACCTTGAGCTTAGATGATCAGAATTTATATCTTCATCTTTATAGTTGAGACAAGTAGCACCTGAGGGTCTTAAAGTAAACATTATTCATAGATGGCTACTTAACTTTTATAAGAATCAATCACTAGAGTGAAAACAAAGTTCACCTTATTTTCACAAAAAAAACCCCCCATAAAGTACTAAATCTCTACCATCAAATACATGTTTAGGGAGGACCTTGGTGTATACATACAGAACAGACCCATCAATTCCATTCCATCTAGGTTCTCTTTCTCTCTTTTTGTTTATGTTTGTCCCTTTGTCCTGCACATGTTCTGCCCCTTATTCACTGTTTTTTTGCCCTCACACACTTCAGAACAGAATATTTTTCTGCGGCTGCGTGTTTTTATTTGTTAGCAAATTAAAAGAGCTGGTAAAGAGAGAGAGAGTACAAAGACCTTACAAGTAATTTAGTGTCGAGTTGCAAGTAATTTAGTGTCCATATTTGGACACTAGGAAGAGCACTGAATGGACTTGAAGAGCTTTAAGGTTGTTCAAGACCTTCAGGAGGCTGGGACGTGTGAATGGAATTGGGCAACAAGGTGGAGATTCCCACTATTATTCTTGCCAAAGGGAGCCTAGGTCTCTATTTCTTGACCAGAAAATCAGAGCTATTCCTTGGACATGTCCCAGGCTGTGTCAGGGTATTTTGTTCAACTCAAAGCAGCAGTTCCAGGTGAAATCTGCCCCAGCCCACTGCAAGCCTGTACTCCCCATGGCACAGGGTTTCCTTCTGGGCTTTGGCTCTTGGCTTCCTGGGCCATGTGACATGTACATTGACAAATTTTTTGCCAGTGGGACAAAGTCTACTGATGGGTCAAATTTCCCTGTGCATTTGCTGTTTTTCAGTGAGTCATAGCTGGGTGATGAAGCATACCCTGTTAGGCCCAGATTTGTTTGCCATTTTCTTAAGTCCTCTGTGAGCAGTTCTAATGCTGCATGCAGAGGCTAAATGTCAATGAGGACTCAGGATTGGGCAGGGATAAATCTATTACTTTCCCAAAGAATTTTTGCTTAGCTTTTTCACTTCACTTGTTAGGACATTTTTCAGTTTCTGGCTTCTTGGTCGGGAGCCAAAATTTCCTCTCCTGTTATATCGTGGATGGGTAATCCCTGTGGCTTTGGCAGGTGCCGATAACTTCCGAAGGGAAGTAGCTTTTGCAAAGGGATATTGTGACAGGGAGTGTTGCTCTTTAATTCATTCCTATCCCATTTGCCTATCATAATTCAGCTGTGCAGGACCAGCTCATTTGAAAGAGCCTCTCACTTGTGAGCTATTAGTGCATGTCAGATCACAAAAGAAGCTATGGCTTGTTTGGTTATTGTATATTTTCCTCAAACTTACCCAGGTTTCTCCATTTGACTACTGCAGCTGTAGCTCACACACAAAGAGATTTCTTTTACATTTTCTAGTAAGTCTTAATAACCTTACTAGCTTTTTTAAACAGAGTTTCTCCTGATCTATGCTCAGGGATTAAAGTCACATGATCTTGATATCTTCTGTGCTTTCTTTGTTTGTAATCCAGTTACATAATTTCTAGAAAAGTAGCAAAAATTTATTGTAAACTTAAAAAACTATCATAGCTTCAAACCTCTTTTAGGGATTTATTCTGGTCCATTTTTATATATATATATATATATAT
>VZDJ01000074.1:7002348-7012581 GCA_008694505.1 Cyanoderma ruficeps
ATATATATATATATATAAATTTCACTTTAGGATGTATACTATAAAATTCTTGGTGAATCACGAGGAAAATGAATCACTTGCATAGAAATTTATTCTGTCCCCCAGAGACATAGTTTACACAGATATGAGAATAAGCTGCTGGCAAAGCCCCCAGCGCTTGTGTCCACTCAAGTCCTATTTTGAAGATGCTGTGAAAAGAGGAAGATGATGTTCTGATTGATTTAGCAGGAATAAAATTAGTCTTATCTGGAAGTAGAGTTTATCCATTTGAGGTTCATAGATTGCAGAAAAGAAAAGAAAAAAAGCAATTTTTCTAACATGTAAATAAATGAAAGTTAGAATAACTATAGATTCAAATTTTCCCTATTTTTGATTTGTATTTAAACAAAAACTATTGCTATGATTCTGCACAGGGTGATGCAAGCTACTTTGTTTAGAAATTATTTAAATTATTTCTAAAGATGTTTAATCGTATTTTAATTTCAAGAGACTGTAAAGTACAAGACTAGGGACAGCAGCTGGCCAGACAGGTCATGGGGGCATGTTATCATTAGATCTCCATGAGCCCATGCAGTTGATAACACCCAGCCTATTCCCACAAGAACAGAATCTGGCCCTGAAAGGTCAATCACAGAAATCACATTCATCAGCTTCAAAATAATGAGTCTTCCCCTGTTTTTTATACCCTATCTTTGGCTGCCTGGTATCCGTGGCAAAACCTTTCCAACTTTACAGTAATGGTCACCTCAGAGCCTGATTCTTTCACAGACTTCGTGCTAGTTTGCCGTGTTATTATTTATAAAGCCTGTAACCCTTCCCATTGGATTATTGCAGGTTCTAGTCCTTGGCTCTCTGGTGGTTTGGTTACTTTAGTCTGTCAGCATGTTCAAAACTGTGGGGAGCACAGTGTTGTGCAGGAGGTGTATTGCTCAAGGCCAAATGCAAATGTTCTGGTTTGCATACGGTCCCAGAGGTTTTAATTGCTGGAGCAAGGCCTTGCACTTAATAAACAAGTATTGGGGAAGCTCACATCTGGAATAGCTAGTTGTGTTCCTCTTTGTGGGGGAAAAAAAGAAACAAACAAGCCCAACAAAAGCCCCCAAACTAAAATTAAAAACAGTATTTTTTTTTCAAACCTTGGAAGAATTCCTTTGATTGGTTGGATTCCTGTTTATTCAGTCCCAAAAGTAATTACAACTTATTTCTGTTGTATGTCACATCTTGAAAGGTTAAAAAAAAGTGGGGAAGAATTCTTGTGGACTAAGTTTTTTAATTAATTCACTATTTATATTGAGGGTGAGAGTAAGGAATGGTTTGGTACAATTAGTGATATGCTGGGTTGTCCAGAGCTTTTTGCAAATCCAATCTTGATGCCACCACCACCACTTTTCTTGAGCTTTCGGTGTCAAGAGACTAAAGATGAAAATGCTTCTTGCAGGTAGAGATACTGAACTATTAGCTCAAGGTTATGTGGTTCAACCTGGGGCATAGCAGGAAAGGAGACTCCTGAGAGCTTCTGAATATAGGTCCACATTTTAACCATCACAGCTCCTTGATATGATCCCATGATTGTCTGATGTATTTTGTGCTGTAATCAAAATGAAAGATTAATTACTTATTTAGAGGCTGTTTCCAAAATGACAAACCGAATGAAATCAAAGAGGAGACATGCAAAAATCCTTAATCCAAGTCTTGTGTTTGAGCAACTCTTTATTCAAGCCATGATGATTTATGAAAATTAATCAGAAAGCTAATGATAATGATTATTTTTATTTGAGATGAAAAGCCAGAAGTAAATTTTGAGTGTTGCTTAGATGTCATGTTCTCTTTATAGCCCTGGAAATTTCTTACCAATTAAAGGCAAGCCCAGAAGTGCACAGAAAAGCAAGACCTTCATTCTCAGCGTTCCATTAGGTTGTTAATTAACCATAATGTTTATGACTTTCTAAAACAAGTTGCTGGAACAGACTTAGAGTAACATTCATGTTCTTTTGCATCCTGATAATTTGTAAACCGCATCTCACTCTAAGGTATATCAACGTGTAGGACTTAACAGAAGAATGTAATGAATATGACTTAGAGAAAAATTCAGATTATAATGTATGTATTTCTTACATTAAGTATAATGTGCCAAATGAATGTTCCTGCTTGCAACTTACTAGGAAAGTACAAGTTTCTGGTTAAATCTAGTCAGGGACAGCTTCAGCTTCTTGATGGAATTTATGAGATTATTTTCTTTTTTTCCTCTCTTCTAACTCTGCATTTTGGGGTGTGTAATTTATTTCTTTTGTGACCTCTTCATATTTCTTAAAATACCCCTTTTTCTAGTTGAAGAAATATATGTAGGGAGTAAGGAGAGTGTGTGACATTTTTCATGACAAGCAAAGCAATTCTTAGGCCTGATGTATTTTAAATTTGAAAAGTAAATTTATTTTTTAAAATATTGTAGTGGAATAATTTCTTATTTGGACAGATTACTCGAAAATGTTAACTTTAATCATTGTTAAAAAACTTGGTTTAGTTTTTTGCAATGTGAGGCCTGGAAGAAAATATTATAGCTCAAATTTTATTTAATAAATAAAGTAAGAACTCCTGGAACAGCTATGTAGCTATTTTTGGTGATGTTTAGTGAAAGGGTGACAGCACTGACCTTTAGAGTGTTTGTCGAGTACGAGTGAAGTGCTCAAACCATTCACTCTGGTGATGTAAAGCTGCCAAGAATATAACCTATGAGAATCAGTGCAAGTACAGTAATAATTCTTTATAGACCTAAGGTTTTGTTCTAGCATTTTTAATACTGTGTGTGTTTATCCTTTCTGTTCCTATCACACGTCCACTGACGGTAGAGTTCCTGTGTGAGCTGCATTGTAGTATGCCAAAATAAAAGCTGAACTGCATGACAGTACACTAATCTACATCATGGAGTTGGGCTCATGTAATTTAAATTATGACCAGAGGTAATAAAAATTCCTATTTCTGGTTTATAAGGGAACAACATGAACCCTAACAGCTGTAGAACAGTTCACAAGAGACAATTTACCCACAGATGTGCTGAGGCTGGTTTATAATGTATGATGAGCTGTCACAGGCTGGACTTCTCATTTTTAGATTGCCCCATTTCTTTTACCGATAAAGCTAATAGTAGAATTGGACTGCCACTATTCCAGAAAGGACTAATAAATGTAGTAGGCAACAATCTGAAAGTATATGGGTAAAAAGTATACATCTTGAGAAAAAAATTAACCTATCAACATTGTGATTGAATGCAATTACATATTTTCACACTCTGCAGTAAGTACTGTTAGCACTGTGAGGAATTTTAGTGAAAGGGGAAAATTCTACAATATGACAAGCTTTAGAGAGATTGTATTTGTATTTGATGGAAAATCTAATTGTGATCCTTCTGAAGACAGTGATGAAAACTTCAGTTTTAAGTGATTAAACAGTTGTGATTAAACAGTAATTGCAATGTTAGACTTCAGAGAGAAGGGGTTAACCGTAAATCCATTTGTTTCAAGAAAACATGCACCTGCAGCAGATGTCTGAATGGCAAAAGAAATATTTTCAAGAGAGAATGAAGAAGCAAATATTTTAATTTCTGTAAGGATATCAGGCTCAGCATTCCTCTTCACTATAGATTTAACAGAGTGCAAAGTGCATTGGAAAGAAATTAAGAATTTAACAGGACATAAATGATACAAAATAATTAAATATATATTTGGGCCATGGAAGATCAAACTTTTTTAAATTGAGCTTTATGTTTGATTAACTGAGGTGAAAATTTTATTTTTTTTCCCTCTAATTGGCTAAGCTTTAGTATGTGGCACTAATCTCATCCAAACTATTGTGCTTCAGGAGGTGTGTCCTGAAACTCCCATGGGATGTTGTCCCTGTGGGGACTCACAGCAGTAGAATATTTATCCAGGGTGGAAGTGCATCCTTTGGCAGGAGGGCACAAAAGCCAGACTGACCAAGATCTTTGGTCACCAAGTGGGAAAGCTGGAAATCAGAACTTTGTAGGAGCAGTAGGCTCTTTGCCAACTGTATTTGACTTCTGTCCAGGGAGATATCATCATCTGAGTCACTGGTGTCATCCCTTGTAGCTTATCAATTTACAGAGGATCATAGCAAAACTTGGCTTGATGTAACTTGCAACTGTGAGGAATGAGGCCATGACTGCAGTTAGGGAGGGACGAGAGTCTGCGCTGATGAACACAAAAAGGAGATGTCCAAGTTGTCCTACCGCAGCTTCAGCAAATATCCATACACAGGATGAGGGTGTCGCTACCCAAAATTCAGCAATATTTTATGCAAGGTTTCCAGCCAGTGAACACTGGCCTCTGAAATATCCTTCAGAAAAGGTGCTGTCCCTTGTGAAGGAGAACTAACAAGTAGAAAAAGAATAAAGCCATGAAGGTAGTAGTGACAGATCGGGGGGGTGTGAATGAATCTTAAACACTGTACATATTTCTTTTCCACCAAGGGATTCTTATGGCGTAACAGTATTTTTCATCTCTAATCACTGGTGCTGCGTGTCAGTATCTCTTATTCCTTTCCCGATTTGAGTGACACAGTGTGATATGTCTAATGACAACTAGAACAAATTTCAGTAATGAGGTCACCTTGGGCCTGTATTACTGTCTGACTGCTGTTTTCCATAGAAATTATTTTTGAAAGCAGACCACATGCTCTGCATAACTTCCTCTGTTTTACTCAGAGTGACGAAAAGGAGATATGCTAAAACTTGCAAGGTGCAGATGGTTTGCATTGATCTCTTCCTGATTTTGAGCTGTAAATTGATATGTAATGGGAAAGCTGCCACTTTGGTCCCTAGGAAAAATTAAAAAAAAAAAATCAACTTTATGGGTTTGGTTGAATTGTCTAGCTGTTCTTTATAAATGTAAAAATTGGAGATTCTAACTGACAATAGGCAAACACATGCCAGCAAGGAAATAACTGTTCAAAGGATGAGGCCAAATGAAAATCTTTGTCTCTAGCTCAAGTTGAACTAATATTTTGGAAAACACTTCAGGAAGTTCAAAGTTCTCTACTTGTAGTGAATTCCACTGTTTGTTACAATACACACAAAGTTTATTAAAAAAATACAAAACAGGAAAGTATTTCTGCTTTTGGTGTGTCACAGAAAACTGGTTGTTTGTAAATTTTGTTCAGTGTTCCCAAGAGAGGACAGAACTAGTATCAGATCTGCAGTTACTGTAGTGTTCTCAGGACATCTTTTGATTGTCCACCATGCAGAAATAAATCAGGAACACTGATCAGGACAGCAGGACAGCAATATCATCTAATTTAAATCAGAAGAGTCATATTATCTAATTTAAATTGGATTCATTGCAGAGACTGTGAGGGATTTGAATTAAAGTGATGTAAGAGATGAGAATACATCCATGGGGAATCCATTAGTTTTCATCCTTTAAATATCAGTTGAATAACTTTATTTGTTCTAGGAACAGGATTTCTGTGGCACATCTTCCAAAGATACTGTCCTGTGCAGAAGACCAGGCTTTAAGATTTTGAACCAGATTCATGGGCAATCATGTGTAGGCAATCATGAGTGGGTCAAAATATAGAATCATTGCTTCAAAGCAACATTTTTATGAGGAAAGGTCCAGTGAAGGGAGAATATATATTTAGAAATAGAGTATTTTGGTGAATGCTTACATTTCAGTACAAAAGAACAAATTCAGCTCTCCTTTTGGTTTTGACAGGAATCCCCTGCTACTCTATTTTCCTCCAAAAGTAGTGATAAATATCAAATTCATGTCCTTTTACAACACCACCATTCTCTCATAATTAAACAAGACAATGCTGTAGCAACAAATTATGCAATGTTTGTGTAAAACTAGCCATTCATCTTAAAAATCTGCACCATTTCTCATGAATTGACTGATCATTCTTTTATTAGTTAATGGATTTCATTACGTATTTGTGTCCATTTCAAATTCACAATACACTTCCAGAGCTACATAAAGATGATCACCAGGCTAAGAATCAAATTATAACTAAATCAATAAATTGATCAGAGAGAACATTTCTAAATTAGCTCAATTAAGGTGGTTTTTTTCCATAGTACATGGTCTTATAAAAATCCATGCAAAGATTACACTGACTGCTTGGTGACTCCCACTGAGACACATGAAATATTCCCTAGATTGAAAGCTCTTCCCTTACAAGTAGTCCTGAGAGTTTTGCTGGCTCTTTGCAATACTTGTGCTCATTGAGGATAATTGGTCCTGATTCTGGTCTCTGATTTATAGTTAGCCAGAAAGTTAAATTAATTGAAATCAATGGAGCTGTAACAGTGTGAGATGTTCTGATCTCATATTAAATGCTATAAAGGTAAAATAAAGTCCCATGTTTTCTCATCTGTAATTCCATTAATTCAGAAAATCAGTGTCCTTTGAAATTTATTACTGTTTTTACTAGTAATAAGACATTGAAGAGAAAATAACTGCCTTTTTTTACATGCCATATATTGTGACTGGACTCTTTCATTTTCTGTTTTCTGAAAATGAACTTTTTAAACGAAAATTCATGAAAATGAAATTTTAACATCAATTACTGCTTTGGTTTGTAAAGAACTATGAGATTTGCTAACACAGAGCCTTGCCTAGTGTAATCAGACCATGTCCTGCTGACAAGTCGTGCAGTCTTAGATTTCACTTGAACTATTAAATATACGTTTCCCATGGAATGACTCCTCAGTATTTGCTGGACATCTTCTGGCTCAGTTATTGTATTTAATTTATTCAGATTGTACCCCAGAGTTGAGTTAAAAACTGAACAGCAAAATTAAAATGTACTGGACCTCTTCTTTTGGATGATAGCCTTTAACTTCCAGGGAGTTGATTTGTGTAGGTAGCTAAGGCATACTGCTGGTGACAACATCATCTTCCCCACAGACTTGGGTGTCATTTTCCTTTATTTTCCCTTGTTCTTTTTTTTTTATTGTTCTTTTTTTTTACCTATAGGCTATGCAGAAGTTTTGCTGACTCTCCAATATTTTCTCTTTGCATCTGCTCTCAGACCTAACTCCATAACTCCAATGTTTACCAAGTGTATCTGTCAGATTTATTTTTGTAGCTTGTGATTTGACCATTTCACTCTTCTCTTTAAGTATCTGTACAGACTTCCTTTGTTCCATTACACAATTGTAATTCTTGATCTTGTCTTTCCTGTTTACCTGATCGTATTTTTTTCTCTCTGTCATGTTGTATCCCTTACAACTTTCCTGACAATTGTTCTTACTGTTTTTACTTTCATAATCTCCCAAGAATTTTAGTCTTCCTATTGCAAAGCTAAATGTGTGAAATCAAGCTCCCAAGTCCATGTTTAGATCCACATCTTAAAAAAACCTTCTCTTTTGAGGACCTCTGTACTTACAACACCCAAGGAAATCAATACTACGCAAGACAGGTGAATAATTTTCTCTTGCTTCTTGTGAACTAGAAGTAAAATATTTCATTGTAGTAAAATTTACTTCCTTGAGAATTGATTTTGCAGCATAATGCTAGATAAGGAGCAGTTGACAATATGTGTCATAACCAGTGACTTGAATGCAGCATTCTCAGAATCCCGAACAGTAGATGGCATCTAATCTACATAATGATGGTGTAATCATTCTTTCCAGGGTCTAGTTAGTGTGAGAGAGAGTTGGTGCCAACTAGGATATTTCAGCTAAAGCTCTGGTGAGCTACCACACAGTCCTTTTTACAGATATCTCAAAACCCGCCCTACAAATATTAAATAGTTACATGTTATGGTCACAGTGTAATGCAGTGGCCGAAAGGAGCCCATGGCCAATGTGAAGGAGATTAAGTCGTGCCTCAAGGCTAAAGCTGAGTCATTGGCCATGTTTTATTTAGTACTGTTGGAGCAGCCATACTTATGAGAAAGGACGGAATAAGGGTTCTTAGAATTTGCAAGAGTATTATTGTTTGAAAAGAGGTTTGATGGCCAAGAGGTAGTAAATAGTCAGTTTGAGCTAAAAACAGAACATAAATGTTTAAATGCTGGGTGATAGTGGGTGTGGATTTGGTAAAGTGATTCACCTAATGTAAAAACCTGATGAAATATACACAGTGGAACAAAATAAAACAGCCAAGGGAGATGTTATCAACTGTAGAAAATACAGATGGAAAACTTTACTTTGTGAAGAAAAAGGTGGGGAAGTTATCTCTGTTTCCTGGTACAGCGAGGGAGAGCAGAACAGTGGCAAATGTTTTCTGTTTTAACATTATAATCATGATAGAAGTGAAAGAGTTGGGGCCCCAGGAGGTCCACGTTAGTGCTGAATAGTCATGCTAAAAATCAGAAAGCTCAGGAACATTGCTGATTCACTAAATCCCCAAAGTTGTCTTCCCTTAGTAAAGTTAGTGTTGCACAGCTGAAGTACTGAGGAGTGATTCTTGTATTTTCCTCTAATCAGCGAATACGTACAACCAAGGAACATATGTGGGGTAATTATCTCTGGTTCTTCTTCTAAGGCTGTAAAAAAACCCCACCTCTTTATCATATATATATTAAGAAAGAAAGCAGGCAAACATAGATCCCTATATTGGAACACAGTTCTTATTTTGAAAAGCTAATGAAAATTCATCTTCATTAGGCTATTTCTAAAAGGAAAATGATACTATGCATTTGTTGAAAAGTTTTCTCATCAATACCAAAGACATGAGTGATTAAAAACAAATCTGAACTAGAGGGAACAAACAAGACAATTTCATTTTATCCCTTAGTAAGAAATAGTGTTATGGACATTTTGAATGGCCAGGAAGTTTAAGAAATTATTTAAATATCAAGAGGAATTACAAACACTTACCTATAATACTATACTGTAGTCTTAATAATCTTAAAACATATTTATTGCTCTTAGGCTCAGCAGAAACAGGGGGTTTCCTTGCTGCTGTGTTCACAGGGGATTATGTTCTTAAATGACTGAATAATCTCTACTTGAAATTCAGGAATGGTTTGAACTCCTTTTATTTTTCAGTGTGGTTCAAAACATTTCTTGAGTGTCTGACTGTTCCTGAATGCAGGGAATAACTGAGGCTACAATATCTGAACCAACAGCACCCACAGTGTATTTTGTTGGTTGTTTTACAATTCACTAATCAACAGTGAAAGTCTAAGCTCCTTAGCACACTGATCAGGAGCAGGGTCTGCATGACATGTCCACATCTCATATCCTTCAAACCTAGAAAGGAATGGTCAGGGAGATCTAATTATAAATGTGTCATTCTGTATTTACTCTAAAAGAAAAGCTCATTGAAGGACTCTTAATGTAGATGACAAGTGAACAAACTGAAATGTACCCCAAGCTGATTGCTACCAGAGAGATTACAGGATTAAAGGAGCTGTGTTGCTTTTCTCATTGTCTCATAGAGAAATATTCTTTAAAAAAATCCACCATCGATTTCTTTAGCCTCTCACAATGTATTTCTAATCATAGAAAGGTATTTAATATTTAAGAGAAGCATTATAGTTTAGGTTAATGAACACAGATAATGCAAATCTTCCTCCTTCCCTTATTTTGCTATTGTTATATTACTAGCATTATTCTTTTCAAGGGAAGCAAAACTAGACACAAATGCAGGGTACACATTCTCATATGTGGTGCATCTTCTCCAAATAGTTCAGTCTGGTGGCAGAAAGTAATTTTTGTCCAGTTACTCTGCAATGCAGCTTTCTTTTTATTTTCTCAGTGCAGGTCCTGGCTTTATCCCACTGGGAGAAGTCTGATTTTTTTTTTTTTTTCCCATCCATGTAAAAAGTCTAAAAAATTATTCCTCATTTTCCCCTCTGATTTAACCCATACACAAATACTGTGTTTCGTCAGAGACACTATCTTCTCTTCAGCTCCAGGCACTGGCTGGGGTTCTCTCTGGAGCCAGGATGCACAATTTCTGAACAGGCTGAAGGATGCCCTGTGGAGGAAGGTGTGCCAATTGCCCCCTGCTCTGGGGCTTTGCTGCTGCTTGTGCATCACACTCCTTCTGGGGATTTAAACAGCCTGTGAAGGCCTGAGTTCCTTTGCCATGGTTTCCTTCTTTCCACGCTGCCCCTCAGCTGCACACCTTCCCCATGGGAACAGGAAACCCTCTCTATTTGCATTTTCATGTCCTTGAATACCGGTCAGCAATGCCGGGTATCGCGCGTTGATTCCAGCTTTCATTTTTTTTTTTGAGTGTGGATATTATTTGTTATATTTCAGGT
>VZDJ01000074.1:7012614-7055551 GCA_008694505.1 Cyanoderma ruficeps
AAAAAAAAAAAAAAAAAGATTGACATGACTTTTGACATGATTTTTGTTAAGACTTTAGCATGCCATTTGCTGGCATACCTAGTCTAATGAATACCTTTTACTCCTCGGAGATGTGCAATCTAATGTTATGCTATCTTTTTTCCTCTTTGATATCTAAATGTCAATCATCAGCGGGAAAATTATGTTAGTGAATAGGTAGCATGCAATTTATCCCACAGAAATTAAATATCTATCTGGGTTAGTGAAAAGAGTCTTTTCCATGCCCAAATGTAATTTCTGCATATAATTTTGTGCTTGCCAAAATCTCATTTGCACATATGGAACATTGTTTTTATAAGTCATCTTGGAGTGAGTGTTTAATACATGTGGTGATATTTTAAAAATAATTTTGTACATGTGCCACTAACAAAGGGGAAGTTACTGCCAGCAATAGAATTAAGGCTTTTTGTTCTCCAGGGAGTGCTCTGACCATTGAGTTAAACTAGTAGCTATTGTAGCCTGAGGCAAGAAAAGCCTTGCTGTTTTACCATAGGCTTTCTTACCACGATGAAACACCTTTTTCTTTTTTTTTAATCCAAGTGTCTTAATGCAGATGACAAATGTACTGTCTCAGCTGATGCTAAAAATTCTGATACTTTACAGTCACGTAATGCTGAAATACTGTGGAGATGATGGAAATACCATGAAGGTATTCATAAGGAACTCCTTGTTTGCTATAAATTATTTCATCCTGACTAATGCTATAAGAAATACCAGATAGTAGAAATTACTTTCATTACTTCAAAGCACTTTTAAAAATATAAAAGAAAATCTCATTATTCCTTTATATGTATGTTCAAAAATGTCAAGAAACATTTTTTTTCTGTTTTCTGCAGTATTTTGTCTTTTATGCAAAAGAAACAGTAAAGCTTTTCAGATCAAATTTCTACTCAGTTTGGAGACTGTGAATGCTCACCAGCATGATCTAGAATTTGAAAAAAATGACTTTTTAAACTCGGGGCTAGAGATGTATTTGGACTGAGCCATTGTTTTTTTCTTTAATTTTTATTTCTAAGGATAAGGAACATGAATTTTGGCATGATAAAGGCAGAAAAACAAATCTCTCCTCTGAAGGATGGGAAGGTTTGGCTTCATATGTGTGCAGCTTAAGGTTACAAAGGCAAAGTAAAGGAGGTGACAGAGCTGTCTCTGTTTACATTGTACCAACTGGGAGACTGGGCCACAGCACCATCAGTGGGTGTCTGGAACTTGGCAAAATCATGCCTTAAATGCGTGGTTTCTCCAAATGTTATCACATTTGCTACCTAGGATAAAACAGGAGTCTTCTGAGGGATTTAGTATTTCCAGGCACATGGTGAGGTCTCATCCCTTCATCATCTTGCCTACTCGACATCTTTTTCACCTCTTCTGACCAGGGAATCAATCACGTTATGATTAGGCTATTTGACACCGTTATTATTGCAATATAAGCAGTGTCTAAGACTACCATAAAATTGTGTATTAATGCAGAAATCACATGAGACAAACTAGCTACGTGATCCTGTAGGTGCAGCTGCTTTGGCTCGAGCAGATCAATAATACTGGAAGAAATATGGCTTCAGCTTCTGAAATATCATTTAGAGAGTCAAACTGCAAGACTTTTTACATGTGATTTGCCTAATTTTTTCCTAAGTCATCACAGTTCACAAGTCATTACATAATGTATAAAACTGTGAGGGAAATATTTACTAAAGTAAATAACTGTATAATGAAAACTTCTAACTATAAAGGTTTGAGTGAGTATGAATTCATATACAGAGGGGCACACACAAATGCAAATATATGTACTATAGCTTTAAACCATTTGCTACAACCAGTACAAATAGATTTACTTCAAAAGTCTTCTTTAAGCAATAAAACCAGTAATGTGTGTAGCCTTCAGGTAATTCATATCTGAACATGTGATATGTGAACTATGATGATGTGTGAACTATGTATTTCAGAAGATGCTGAACTCCCTGTGCCAAGAGAGAGAAAAAAACCCCACTATGTATAAAACTGTCTGCATGCACTTACCTACTTACATAGTTATTAGACATTTGATCAAAAAATAAATTCCTTCTTCAGTGAAATATCAATATTTTAACACTAAATACAACCACTGCAACTGAAGAACCAAGAATAAACTTTGAAGTAAATATATTTCTAGACATCTATATAACTGTTACTAAAACTTCCATTTCAGCAGTGTCAAAACAGTTCAGCCTGGCAATCTCAGAACATTAGAATATAATATTGAGTTATAGGAAACAATATTGCATTATTTAGAAATTAAGTTCTAAAACAAGTGCGAATAGAAATAAAACAAGACTGTGCCATCACAACAAAATCAAGTAAGAAATCTCAATGTTCCAGTTTTATTTGAAGCATTAAAAATTTTCTGTCAAATGCTATAAAAATCAGCATGTTCATGTAAAACTTTCAATTTCAATGAAAAAGTATTTCCTGATGGAGGATGGTTCTTGGAAAATCTTGCCAGCTCTATCAGATAAATGCTTGGCGATAGGTACTCTTGTCTGAAAAGGACCATTAATTTTGAAGGTGACAATTTCTGCAGTAAAGAAATAAGCTAGACGAGGATTGACATTACTTCATCAAGAGGGAACCCAGAAAACTTGTTCTGTTTAAAAGAGAAAGAGACCATGCATTTGTTTGCTTCAATAAGTTGGCTGCAGCTTTGTTTCGGGCTGGAGAGAAGAGAAAATTGGATGGAGTGGATGCATGTGAGAGACGGTGCGGGGGTGTGAGTCTGTGTGTGTCTCCCTGATGCTGCAGGGCAAGGGGAGTCGGTGTCCTTTCCACCACCCTGCAATTGTCTTAATATTGTAGCAAAACAGGAAGAGAAGGTTCTGAGTGAGTCACGCTCCGTGACAGAGCTCCCTGGCAAAGCCAGACACCCGGTGACTGCCAACTCTGTCCTGCTCTGAATGAAACTCATTTCTTGCATATGAATTTCCCATTTTCTGTTGAGGTAATTCCCATAACTTTTCCATGAGTCTATGAAAGAAAAGACCCTCAACATTGGTGTTGTTTCCCCCAGTTACAAAAGGCAAAACCCCCACTGTTCCTTCATTCATAAAACCCCATACCCCTGTAGGTGGACAGAACTTCTCATTCATGCACACATGGAAGAGGGGAAAGTACTTTGAAGAGAAAAACTAATATGCATAAAAGCAGTCTCCGGAGTATATTTTCGAAGTGCTCAAATTCACGCACAACTTTGGTTAATGGAATTTCTGCACCTATCCCCCTGGAGGGCTTTCGAAATATATTCTGTTTATGAGCAGCTAATTAAATGTGCTTTCTGGTATGCAGGCAATTAGTTGTTTTTAACAATTATTCAGGTGCTGTAAGTAAAAGGTAATGATGAATTTTAATTTTAAAACGTTGATTATTTTCCCACACTGAAATGCATTTGCTGAACGCTAAAAGGCAAGAGACACCATCTTTCCAATCTGGCAATCAAATAACCAAAAAAAAAAAAGAAAAATAAACCATTTTTATTTTTTGGAAGTGTCAGCCTTCACACTCTTATCCATAATCCAGTGGTTTAAACAGACTTGGGTTTAGATTAGGACTTGAGTTGTTATAATTGCAGACACTCAATTTAAAAAATATGCATATATATGTATATGTGTGCACACACACAAACTCAGCTTGAACTTAATTAAGAAAAATGTTCCTTGGTTTATGAGGTCAGATTACATGCTCATAGTGGTCCCATCTGGCTTTACAATCCATGAGGTTAATTTCTTGATACAACTGAAAAATAATGTATAACTGTGCAAAATTAAGTTTGATATATGAAGACTGATAGCTGCTAAATAGAAAAGGTAAATGAAATTTCATTAATACTGACAGGAAGTCAGAGTTATTTGTTCCTTTAAATTTTATTTTCCTTATCACCAGAAAAAGTGTATTCTCATGCTGATGGTCTGATACTGTTTTTTTCACCTTCCATTCAGTTAATTTTCACAATATTGTAGCTCTTGTTACTTCAGCAAAGCAACTCTTCACAAGGTCAGCATGCACTACAATAGTAGTGAGGAATTTTGACAAATGTAGAATAAAAATTCTTTTTCTTAATTTGTCTTACCTTGCATATCTCTAAAAAAGAATATCATCTACACTGGGTAAATTAACATTTATGTAAATTAAACATTTGTGTTACTGTCAGGGGTCTTGCACCATATTGTTCTGCAGAAGACAAAGGTTTTTAAATTGTGGATGCTTCGTTTCATCCTCACAGTGCAAAATAATCAGCATTTCTTGGTGATTCCATTCTATTCCTTCAATTACTGCTTTTTTTTAATCCTATAAATACTGTGTATTTAAAATGATACCATGTAAACTGATGTGTGGTTGAATACCTTTGTAATTCTCAAAGAGCAGTGTTGTGTGTTCACGTTCTGTTTCAGACCCAGGAAATCAAAACAGCCAAGCCAAGAGGTGACTAACACAACAGACTCATAGATATGACTAATACCTTGTCTAGGATGAAATGACAATCCTTGAAGGCTATAAATGATTGAATAATATGTTTCATACAATCCAAAATTATATTTTGGAGAATGATGAGGTAACCCCTAAAGTTTAGCACAGCCCAGGGAAAAGGAGTGCCTTAAGTGGAGAGTAGAGCCACTCACATTCATAGAATCATTGAATCAGAATCATTGATTTTGTAAGAGACCTTCAGGATCATCCAGTCCAGCCATTAGTGTTCCCTAATATTAATGTTCATGAAGGGAAAAATATGAGCAGAATGTTGTGTTTCAGAATGAAATGCACTTTTGTGCAATAGCACCATACTGGTGACATATATTAAAGTTTTGGCACCCACCACATGGGTGCCATGAAGCAGAACTGCTTGCTGCAATATCTCATAGGTGCTAAAATCTGAAGGTGAATCATGCCCAACAATTTGAAGATGCCTATTATTATAAGTGTGTTCACTTTATTGGTGATGCTGCACTTGAAAGTGAGAAACACATTTTTGCACATACACAAATCCATTTTTTGTAGAAGGCAGTGAGGTTGGTCAGGCACATTTTAATTTTGGTGAATTCCTCTTGACTGATCCATGTCCTTCTTCATATGCCTAAAAACATGTTTCAAGAGGACTAATAAAGTTACAGAGTAATACTTTTCATACTGTTAAAAGTAAATATTTGAAGTAATTTTAAATTCTAGATTGTGTAATCATTTTTACCTTCTACTTATCTGTGAGAAATAATGTCATAAACTATAGAACATGATGCTACAACATTGCTGATTTTGAACCTTTCTTTCCTATTCTATCCATCTTTCCCAACCTCCTTCTCTTAGATCACAAATATATATTTTAATAGATCTGATTGCATAATATTTAAAAACAACCCCCAAACAGTTTCCTCAGTTCAGGTTTCCATATTTGTTCTCTTCTTCTTTTGCCTTGCTGGCTGTTTTTATAATGGTTTTGTGAAAGGCTTTGCAGTCAGTCCCCTGATGATCGAATATGCTACAGAGACAATGGCAAACAGAAGTTCCTCTCCACTCTTCAGTTAGCTAATTCCAAGATTTATGGGTACGGGAGCATCCATGGGAAGGTTTTGCAAGTTATTGTAGAAATGACATATCATGTTTAATCTGTGAGGTCAGATGAGCCTTGATGCCTCACACTTTTTCAAATCGATCCTAAGCACCTGCAAGTAGATCTGTAAACCTATTCCTTTGAAGTATATTGCCATGAAAAAGAGCTATATTACTGTGACTTTGGGAGTGCCTTTACTCCCACTGCAGTGCAAAGGATATCCACATGAATACTTAAGTGGGAGGTTGAAATTGGAATTGTATGGTTCACAGCATTTCACTTTAGAGGGACTAAAAAGCATCCTTCTCTCTGTACAGTTTTTTTTTTTTTTTTTTTTTNTTTTTTTTTTTTTTTTTTTTAATTTTCTTCTGCTGAGAATCACTTGGCCTTTAGTTAACTGAAAGCTTTTTAGGCTGCTGGAATTAAAATATCAAATTAGGTTCAAATAGCTGCCTTTTTATCCTGGCAGCCGCAGCTGGCTTCCTCTCACCTGGAACCTCTTTTAACTTGACACTAGTGGAAAAAACTCTTCTCCCAAACCTCATAGAGTAACTTTTTTCACATTTATCTGCTTTTGTGTTCTCTGGGGGATGTCATCCCTTGGATGTGAGGTAGGGGGATGAAGCATAAAATTGTATAACCCATTGGAGAGTGCAGAAAGTGCTGTTCCTCAGCACCACTAGTGCAAGTCACTGAACAACAGTACATGGCAGCCAGGTGTTGGTGGTGGAGGTGTCCCGTGGGCCACCAACAGCCAGCAGAGCACAGCCACCACTGCTGCTTCTGGTCTCTGTAATTCCCACACCATCACTGGTCTGCTCTTTCAGGTTTCTGACTTTGCCAGGCACTGACCAAAGCTGCTCTGTCACTCCCCTCTGTAGCTGGACCAGGAAGAGATAATATAACAAAGAGTTCATGGGTTGAGATAAGGGCTGGGAGACGTCACTCACCACATACCATCACAGACAAAACAGGCTCAGCTTGCGGATATTAATTGAATTTATTTCTAAGCAAATCATGAGATCATGAGGGCAATAATGAGTAAGTAGAAGTAAAATAAATCTTAAAAAGACCTTCTCCCCATCCCTCCCTCCCCTCTGGGCTCTCCATTCCCCCCCCAACCCTCAGGAGATGGGGAATGTGGGTTACAGTCAGTTCATCACAAAGTGTTTCTTCTGCTGCTCCAGTGTGGGGTCCCTCTCACAGGAGGCAGTTCTCCATGGGCTGCTCCAATGTGGGTCACTCTTCCATGGGGCGCAGTTCTTCAGGCACAGCCTGGTCCAGCATGGGCCTTCCACAGGGTCACAAGCCCTACCATGAAACCAGCATGGGCTGCTCTCTCCACAGGTCTGCAGGTCCCTGCCGAGACACAGGCCTCCCACAGGGTCACATCATCCTCTCCACGGTCTCCTCCATGGGCTACAGGTGCATCTCTGCATCCCCAGGGACCTCTGTGGGCTGCAGGGGCGCATCTGCCTCACCATGGTCTTACCACAGGCTGCAGAGGAACCTCAGCTCTTGTACCTGAAGCACCTCCTGCCCCTCCCTCTCCACAGTCCTTGGAGTGTGCAGAGTTGTTCCTCTGATGTGTTCTCACTCTGCTCTTCTCTGGCTGCAATTATACCTGTGCAGTAATTAATTTTTTCCCTCTTAAATGTGTTAGCACAGAGGTATTACCACAATTTCTGATTGATCCAGCCTTTACCCGTGGTGTGTCCATCCTGGAGCTGGCTGGGATTGACTGCTCGATGTGGAGGAAGCTTCCAGCAGGTTCTCAAGAAGCCACTCCTATAGCCCCCCTCTACCAAAACCTGGCCATGCAAACCCAATACACTCTTTCTCCAGGAAATGCTGAAGGACCTTTTTATTGTCATCTCCATTTTTCACAAACATCTTTCTGTTCTAAAGCAGACGAATTTATCCTCTTCTTTTCAGTTTAGGCTGGGAGCTAAACCTCCACAACACAGTACCTTCCCCTTTAAAGCAGGTTCAGAGAGTTTTTTCTGAATGTCACTATTTTTGATTTTGTGCTCCAATTTTTCTTACATATTAGATTTCTTACCAAAGTCCCAGCTGCTTTCTCTTATCCTTTCTCTATGGTTTTACAATAAAGAAGCCAATGATGAAGCACGATTCTATCAGACATGTGGCAATCAGCACACAAGGACCGAACTGCTGGTTCTCCTGTGTGCTTTACTGGCAAATCCATTGCTTTCACTTTAATCAGTATTTTTATTGGCTTTTTCGTCTGCACTGAAGCTTATTGGACTCTGCAGTTCTAACAAATGCAGGTTGTTACAAGGGCATGCCCAAGTGCATTTTTTTCACGTGTCCCATAGGAAGGAATACAGAAGGGATTGCTCTGTTGATTGCAGAGATAGGGAAGTGGTGCATGACTATTCAGAGTGGATGTTATGATTTGTCTGGTTAACTCTGATTCCAGCTAAGATTGCCATGATGACTGGAGGTGCAGCTCCCAGAAGGTCAGCCTTCGCTTGAGCCGTTTCGGTAATGGACTAACAATGTATTTGTGTGTCAAGGCTTGGCTTGGTTTGAACTCTGCACTGATTGAATGCTTGATGAGAACCAGCAAATGCAATGATTCCTCTTAGGAGTTTGTGTTTGATAGCACCCCAATCTCTAATTTGCTCTGTGCATGTGCTAGAATGCAGATCATTTTCACAAGGTTGTATAATCAGTGTTTATCCTGACCTGTTGTTTTGTAATGACTCTGATTTTACAATTTTCTATTTTTATATAAAATAACTTTTCCTTAGCTAGCTTGAGACTTGGGTCTCCTAGAACTGACCTGCTAGCCAGTATTTTCTTCTTCAAATGATTTTTCTGCCATCATACATCTTCTCTGTGTGGTAATATTTCTACAGTTCTGATCCTTTGGGGTGTGAGAGGAGGAAGGATCCTAATGATGAAAATACTTTTCTTGGGCCCACTCTGGTAGCTGCAAAAACCTCAACTATATGATCTATTGAATTAAAGCCGTTGCCTTCTTTTACAAATCTTATCTCATAATATGTGTCAACATAAATCACTTACCAGTGGGCAGGTTGGAGAGAGATGAATATAGATGGTGTTTACAATTCTTCTTATATAGTAATAAAAAATAATGATGCATATATTTGGTTGTACTCTGCTCCATTCTTCTAAGTCACTTTTTTCTTTCACAGTATGGAGCGCATTTATGTGCCCTAATCTACACATCAAAAGTTAGACATGTAAATCAGAGTTAGTCACTTTATATACCCTTGTAGTCTGTACAGAGAGGTAGATATCTCTGTTTTCTTTTCTGATAGGTATCCAGGATATTTCAGAGCTTTTCCTTCTAAGAGCTACATATGTCTTTACGCAGATGATAAAGTGTGGGCTTGGACATCCGTCTTTTGAATTCTGGTTTATTGTGAATCCATGATCCAGCTTTTATAGTTAGAGATTTTGTGGGGTTTTTTGTCTTTGCATAATTTAGCACAACAGGATTCTGAATCTGAGTGCAGTAGAAATAGATGGTGGTGGCAGTATCTTTTCTCTAAGGAAGGAATGAAACAGTAGGAAACAACTAAATTTAAAATGTCAGCCATAATTATTAGTTAGGACCAGTTTTCACATGTGATCTCTTTATGTGCCACTCCTTGGCAGGAAACTTGCAATCAGGACATGAATGTGCTTGCCTTGATCACTGTGAGGTTTCTCCTTCTGCCACTCCACACTTCCTCTGCTCAGGGCCAGGGTAGTGCCAAACAGAACTCATGCAAAAGCTTGAGTCAAAGGTGATCCATGAAAAGCCCTAATCTCTGCTGTGCCAAAGATTTTTTGGAATTTCCATCTTCTGAGTTTGGAGAGCATAACACATTGGTACTCATAAGTGTGCAACCATGCTAGTGCTAGTAAGGGAAAGTATTAGACCCTATTGTTTGAGCTATAAAGCCTTGTTTGGGGGGAAGCCTTGAAAGAGCCATAGCATTAATCTTCTGATACAAGCACAGTCTTTGAAGCAAAGAATTAAAGATTGTGAACAAATTAAATACTGTTCCAAGCAATTTGTTGCATTTTGACTTGAAGCAGCAGCAGTAAAACCATGAAAGCATTTAGGAAGTCTTAGACTATCTGTGCAAGACATGTTTCATCCACACAACTAAAAAATGTGGACAACTTAGCAGAGTAGTTGACTTTTTAAAATCATGAACAGATACTAAAATAATTAATAAGAAATAATAATTTTGTCGTGTGGTGAGTTACCTTGTTCTCACAAATTTCTGAGCAACCCAGTATTCTAAGTTGATATTTTCTATGACTATGAATCAAACATTAAGTTAAACCAAAGAACCTTACAAGTTCCAGTTGTTTTGGGGGGGTTTTTTAAGGAATAAATCGTTATTATGGCAAACACAGAAGGAAAGCAAAGAATTGCTAGGATAATTTAGCATAAGATTGGAGCAGACCAACTTTACCATTTTACAGCCATCTCCAGCTGCTGGTTTCTCTCCCAGCAGTATCACATAGGATGCTTACATTTTATAAAGCTAAGTATATGTGCTAGAATATGTCCTTTTAGTGCCTCTTCCCTTCTGTGATTTTAGAACTAGAGTTAGTATTTACAGTACTAACTGTAAAAACAGTAACTTTAAATACTAACTGCTAAAAAATGGGGGTTTTAACTTTAAAGTGATAACTTTTCTGTTCTGTGCTCATTGTTGACTTCACTGTGCCTTCAAAATCATTTATGCCCAGCCTATTCTCTTATAGTACAATTGACTTCCATTGGTAGAAAGTGAATTAGCTAAAAGAGGTTTCTGATTTTTATTCAATTTCTACAATATTTTTCTCCATTTGCTGGCCAGCTTTCTGTGTGAATTTGAAAAAATGCAGCATTATAAGCCAAGAAAAGCTAGCAATGGTGCTAAGGCAAGATTTGCATACCTGAAACTATATGACCTATGGATATTTTTGAAATAGCTCTAATGATTTTCTTGGATAAATAGTTTACATGAATGACCATGATATGTATTCATAGAACTTCTTGCACTACTTTGCCTTCATATAACCTGAAGATCTGAAATTAGGCTTGTCCTGTCAAGAGGTATCTATTCAAAGAGAATGATACTTTTGAGAGACTAAACACAATAGAATTTTTTTTCTTCTTTTTGTTCATTCCCATTAGCTATTTCATTTGTTATCTCATCTATGGGCTGATGACTTTTGACACATCACTAAGTAATATCCCATGATTGCTGCACCCTGAACAGAAGCCTCAGGTAGCATTTCATAGCCAGCTGAGGTTCAAGGGGCAGGCTGGTTGCATTATGGTGTTATAAACTGGTTTGCCCATCTTTTCTGCAGGACTAATTAGCCCAGGCTAAGTGCCTGGTTAAGTGATTTGGCTGCAAAATGTAGCCTGTTAAAAGATACTTCACATATCTCTGCTGCCAAATTTGCTGTGAGAAATCATCTGGGCTACCAGATACCACAAAGTGCTGCTGGGGCCCTTGAGTGGCCACGGGGAGCCAGGCTGGCCAAGGGAGCTGAGCTACACTTGGTTTTTTGTCTCTGGAGCACTTCTTCACCAAAAGTCTCAGCTGTCCAGGGGCTCTATACTGGCAATGATACATCCCTGCTCAAACAGATATGTGCTGAATGAAGGGCCTGTTGGTTTTCAGTCCAATTTTATATTAAGAGTGTTTTTTGTATATACATATAGGCATTTTTCCCTTAGGAATTATGCTGCTGAAGTCTAGGCATTGGTATGCAACAATGTTAAATGTCTGTGTTTCCATATGTGTATATTTTTGGTGAGTAAAAATTGTGTTTATGAAATGTCCTGTGGTTACTAAAAGATATGGAGTGTTTGAAATACCAGCATAGAAAAATGGGCAAGAACCATCATCAGTTTCCTATGGCAGATGTGTAATTTCTGTTGTCATTAGTGTCTTTCTGTCTGCCATAAAAGGAGAATAGGTCCTTGAGAAATATATTCCTGGCAATGTAACAGTGCATATTCTTCACCAAATTACACCTCAGCACTTCAGGTGTTCTTCCATTCAGGAAAAAATAAAACATTTAAATTGCTGAAGACAATTTCATTCTGATCTTTACTCTCTGAAGGATGAAAAAAACCACCTTTGAAACTCCACATTAGGAACACTCTGCATTTTCCTATTCTTCTGTTTGCCACCTGCATAAAAACAAAACAAAACAAGCATACAAAAAGCAATACAAGTGTTCCCAATAGTAAGAAAATAATAGCAAGAAACATAGAAGTAAGAAAGGGAGTGTTGTCTTTTGCTTTTCTAAATGTAAAGTGCTTACACACATATATAGCAGCAATTTTTTAATGGAAATGCTTTCTGTTGACAGTGTAAATATCATACCATGTGAAGCATTTGAATGATGTAACTCAAACCACTCTGCTCTTACTGCTTTTAGCAGGAGACTGTTCCACAGTCTGATAGATCTCACCTTTATGGATTTTTTTTTTCTTGAACTTAATGGTTCTTGCCTGAATTCCACCCAAGACTGTATAGAAATCTCCATAGATTGCTTTGGATAATTTCTCTTCAGACGTACTTGTATCTTTCAGATCGTTAGCAAAGGTTCTCCTTTCCCAAACCAACCTCATGGTCCTTCTGTTGGAGCTTGAAACTTTGCCTTTTGCTTCTTCCCTTTCTGGCCCATTCAGTCAGGAGCTGACCATCAATCAGAAGCACTGTGGGATGGAAGCAGGCTCTGAAAGAAATTGGTGTTTATAAAGTAAATTCAAAGCAGAAGATCAATGTGGAACAGTTCCTGCCTGACCTATAGGGAGGGGTCCATATATTTTCCTTCTTCAATGCTTTATATTTTGGAGATTGGAATTCCTAAGTGTTGCTTTTACAGTTATATTTCTTTAATTAAAGAAAACAACAACAAAACAAACCATTTAGCTTGTCTTAAAGGTCATTTATCTGTCTTTTTTAAGCAGCTCCTTACACAAGTTCTCAAAGTATTTATTCCTATCTGATGAAAAGGCTACAGGAACTGCTAGAGCATCAAGGGTCACATGCTGATAACTGTAATGATACATTTATTTATTTGAAATGCTTTAATGACTTCTTGGCAAGCTTCATGTAATGAAAGACCAAAGGAGTAACGCTTCTGCAGTTCCTTGATGTCCTCAGAACCAAAAAAAAANAAAAAAAAAAAAAAAAAAAAAAAAAAGTAATTGCAATAAATAAATAAGCAGATAAAGTCATTCAAAGTGAAAAAAAGTCGTCTCAGCTTCTGACCCTGCATGTTCTAGTAATAAGGTCCATCAAAAGAGAAGGAGTTGCCAAATGTAAAGCCTTAAGATTAAGGATTTTAAAAGAGTTGAGATGAAAAACCCTAGAGCTTTGGTTCCTGAAAACCGAGTGATTTTTCTGTTGGACTGAATACTTGTTTGAAGACTTTGAAATGCTGTCAGATGATACAATGCTGTAAGACCACAAGAGCTCTGAGACCCCAGACATTGTTGTCTTTGCTTTCTTTGGGTTATTTGCCTGGATTAATTTAGAGGATGCTGAACTTAAAAATCTTAAAATTCTCACAAGGGATAACTTTTAAGTTAGGGAGAATAAAGTCCATAATACACCCCAACTATGGTGAGCTACAGAAATTTATTTAAAGCTCTTTAGAAAGGCAAGAAGGTAAACCACCAAAGCAGTGAAACTGAGCAATTCTGAATGGATTCAACCTCACCAGGAAAAAACAGACTTTCTGAAATTTAGACACCACCAGTCGTGATAGCATTGTGTTTCATTGATTTGATCCTCTCCTGCCTCACAGCTAATTAATTTATAGCTGTGCAGCTGGTATGATTTAAAGGCAAATACCTTGCAGAAACTCTAAGTGACACCATGTAGTGCCAAGGTGTGGACTACTGCAATGAATAAGCCCAAACACTGACCATGGAGCCAAAGAGGGAGTGCAGTCAGAGTTAAGGAGTATGTCCACAAGCAGGGTGGTTTAAGGCAGCAGGAGGCTATCCCAGACCTGTACCCTTGTACAATGTAAATAAATTACATGGGGAACCTGATCCCTAAACCTCATGGTCCTTCCTAGGCACGGGATTTCCTGAATCCAGTCCAAACACAATTTTAATTAAGAAGAAAAAGTGAAAATTCATATAGAATGTGATAAATCATGTTTCTGCACTCATCTCAACATATATAATTATATTAAACTTATGTTAATTAGTGACCTAGAAAAAAGAGAGTTTGAGACAGAGGGGAATAAGGAAAACATGTACCAGGCCCTAGAATTCAGGAGATCAGGCTTTGGCTTTTCAGGACACTGGTAGGCAAGATGCTGCAAGGGGGAACTTTAGAGAATAAAACAGCTCAGAAGAGCTGGCAGGTATCTAAGGCAGAAAGCTCAAGAATGATCTTTCATGGTACTCTGGAAAATGAGATATACCAGGAAACTGGCTTGGGAAATAAGGACTCGGTTCCAGTGCAAAAAGAGTGTATACAGGAAGGACATGCTAAAAAGAGGAGCTTCTACCACTGCAGTAAGAGAAACAGAAATTTTTTAAAAAAAAATAAATAAAAAGGTGGGGGGGAGCAGCAGGTGGTCCAAATAAACAAATGCAGAATGGGCAGATACTCAGTATCATCTTTGTGACCTGCAGCAAAAATAAGGTCTCCCAAGCCAGTATATGCAGACAGAGTTTTTAAGGAGAGAAACTGCAATCTGCAATAATAGAAGACAGTTGAGTCAAAGAGTTCTTACGAAATCTTCACCCAGGAAAGTCCATGGGTCAAGACAGATGCATACTATGGTGCTCAGAAAAGTAGCTGATATCACTCTATATTCTTTGAAAATTGTGAAAACTGGGGTTTAAGGCTGCAGAAAAGCCAGTGTTGCACATACCTTCAGAAAAAGCAAGAAGGAACACTCCAGGAATCAGAGGCTGGTGAGCTTCATTTTGAACCCTGAGAAAATTATGGAGTGTGTTCTCTTGGAAGCTATTAGTGAGCACATGAAGGACAGGATGATGACTGGGACTAGATAGCATGAATTAATCATAGGCTAACCATGTCTGACCAACCTCACTGCCTTCTACAAGGAAATGACAAGCTCTGTGGATAACCAGAAAAGAGTGGCTGTTATCTGCTCTGACCTAAACAAGGCTTTTGACGTGATCTCCTGTAGCTTCCATGAATTTAAGTTCAGACATTTCAGTCTCAATGAGTATATTAGTACAAAGGTGAAAAACTGCCTGAATTGTTGGAATCAAAGGGAACTAATTAATTGTTTGTAATCTGCCTGGAGGCCTGTTATGAGTGGAATAACATTTGTGCAAGTGGCAATATTTGTTAGAAAAGCAGAAAATGTGACAGCCAGGAGACAGCATTGGAATTAGTGGCTGAGATGTACCACTGTGTCAGTGCTCTCCCTGGCTGTCTAGATGCTTGCTCATATTTGGGATAATGGATGTGCTTCCTTTAGGAAAGAAATAGAAAATTAAGGTGGGAGTCTTACTGCAATATTGAGTTCTTTGCTGCATGCAGAAAGAGAAATTAAGGTGTCTTAAATATGCACATGTTCCTGGAGATTCTGGGCGTGGTGACTCTGATGGGAGACTTTCAAGCCTGACCAGTGACTGTTCCTCGGGGACCACGTTAGAGTGAGGGTGATGAGACAGACACATCAGAGACAGGAGTAAAGTATGATGTGATGTGGGTGCTCCTGGTAGAGCTCCAAGACAGAACCATCCTGGAGGAGGCTCTGAGGCATAGGGAAGCCCTCAGACCATGGCAGAATTTCCTAATATATCATGGTTCCTGGAGGAATTTGAGGGGAAAAGACACTAAACTAATACAGCATCATCCCATTTTTCCTTAAGCAATGTACTAAGGCTCTCTTCTGGATGAGTCTTTAAATATGTATCCGTTTTCTCTCAGAAACCTAAAAGTTTTCTCTGCTGTCACTAAACTCCATCATAATGACCTGTGGTATTGTCCTGGTTCTGGACAGGGTTAATTACCCCCGGGACAGGATTAATTTTTGTACACACACCCACACACACCCCCACCTCACCCACACCCACTCTCTCTCTCCTTTTGTTATTAGTATTGTTGGTGTTACTGTTTGTTTCTTTCTTATGTCATTGCTGTTTTCAGTAAATTGTCCTTCCTCAGCCCATCATCTTTGCCTTTTGGGCCTCCAATCCTCCTCTCCATCCCACCGCAGGGGGCAGAGGGAAGGGAAGGGAGAGCAAGCAACTGGCAGCACAATTTCAGTGGGAGCGCTAAACCTGGGAGTTCCAAAACCATGACAGGTGTACAGGGCTTTGATACATCATTATCATCTTTCCTTGCTCAATAGAGCACAATGTGGTGTTTGTTATAATAGGTGTTGTTTCAGATGATGAGTAGTCCACAGCATTAATCCAAAATTTGCCACTTCTCACAGGAAAGATGTTTCTGAATACACTATTCCTATTGTTCAAGGGCCAGGAGTCATAGTTGNCCAAAAACCTTACACAATTAGGATTTCAGTGAACTCCATGGCAAAATTTCTGCTCTACACAATGGTGTGAGGATTTTCCCCTCAGCTCCAGAAATAAAGGATCCTGAGGATGTCAGTGTTTCAAAGGGTTTGCATTAGTGGGGGTGATGCTCACAGTTTAGCTGTGGCACCTTGGACCTGTGCCTCTCATTGGCCTCCCCACGCTGCTGTGGTGACAAGGCAGAGCTGCCAAACTCCCTGGGTTAAAATCTCCATTTTTTTTACACTGTCTCTGAAATAACTGCGCTCCCATACAGGGATATATAAATGAATAATATCGCATTGTTAATAAAGTCTTAGTTTCTGAAAAAAGTATTAATGACAATCTGTAAAGAAAATAAGTAGAAATAAGAAAAGAGACAGAAAAGAGACAGGTGAAGAATGATATGAAGCTATTTCCCTTGCTACACGAGTCTTCTGCCTTGTGCTATGGCAGGGCAAGTTGAAAACCTGTAATTGTGCTCGCTGACAGGCTGTCTCGGGAAACAAGCGTTTGATTGTGATCATCCTTGACAAAGATATAGGGCACAGGCACCCATGGACGCCTAATTTATGGATTTTTATCTTGTTTTATAAACTGTCTGTAGGGTTAAATTGCTGAATAGGAAATGCAAAGTGAGCTGGAGACAAGGTATTTGAAAAGCAGAACTCAAGGAAGACTAATAATAATGACAGACTGAGGAGATCAGAGAGCTAAAAGACTACTTCAGCTAAATAAACAAGGAAGCCTCTGACCTCTCTGAAATCCAATAGGCTGGTTATCAGTCTAAGAAATAATGTTGCTTTATCAGCTCATTTTTAAATGGGCCAAAGTATCAAGTACAATGAATTGTTAGATGTATTTATAATAAAGAATCTTTCACCTAATCTGTTATTTTATTGTGAACTGATTGCTGCTGTTTTCCCAAAGGTGGTTTCTCTTTTGCCCACAGAAAATTTCCTTACCTTTCTTTGGAAAAAAAGCTGAGGGCAAAAAGGGGAAAAAATATTTAGCCCAGGTGATTTCTTTAGCTCTATACTTTTATTTTACTTTCACTTATTTATTTTTATCCTGCACCCCTGGGAATGTTTGATTACAGGTTCCGTGCTGGAGTGGACATGTTAAACTAGGAGTGTTTTTAGAGATATTATGTTTTTTCATAGCTGACAGGACATCGAGGGGTTGTGGTTTTGGCTGCTCAGTGACAAATCACTTTTATCTCACTCTTTCACAACTTTCCTGTCTCATATGGAAGACAAAGACTTTTACTGACACAGGTATTTCTGTATGAAGGGAGTGTGTCTATATTATGCAATCTCTTTGCAATCACAAAGCAGAAGCAGCTTGATATGACTTCTATGTCTAGCTGAAATTGATGCCCGGCAGTTATGTTTTGAGGGAGACGAACCAACTGCCCATGACAATGTGACCCTATAAAATCAACAGGGTTTGGTTCCCCCTCGACAGCACCGATATGGAGCACAGCAGTGAAATCAGTGAGGTGGTTATGAGCTCACTCCAAGTTTCAGCCCTGGGTGAACTTCTGAGTTATGACCTAAGAGTTATGCTCAGGAGACTGTTCTTCAAATTAAGCCTGACAAAGACATAAGATCAAGATGTTGGAGACAACTTGCAAACACATACGAGAATTTTGTATTAATTTGTATTTATGCATTTTATACTATGACTGTTTTATACTATGACTATAACCAAAAAATTGTTCAGACACCTTTGCTATCATCAGCCAAGTAACCAAAACTGTTCATGAACCTAGTTCATGAGTGCTCAAACAAAACTGCAAAACAGGAAAAAAATGCAAGCTCAGTAGGGAAAATATGTTATTTTCAGAGTTGAATTCTAAATAAAGTGAGATTAATTGGGCTGTATTGAGATGCAGGGATGCACAGGGATGGCTTCAGCTATGGGACTGAGGCAGACATGCTCTGATAGCTCTAGCTGCAAAATGGGAAATGTTATGTATGACTCCTACTCGTTAATTTGCCAAGGGCTATCATTGCCATGGCAGCTCAGCAGACTGGGGCATGTGTCCAGCTGTCCCTTGTCACTGCCAGACCCAGGGAGGGCAGAGTGTGCCAAGATGCAGCATTCCACCTTGGCAGCCCAGACACAAACACGGATTCTGCTCTAGAGCAGTAATTTCTGTGAGAGGAGCACCAGCTGCAACTTTTATTAGCAACATCTAGGGTTCCCTCAAGTATGTGCTATAGACGGTGCCAGGGAGCTTGACTGTGGGTCAGGTGCTGATTGCATGAGCAGTGGGAAGAATTGTGTTCATTAAAAACAGGTATTTTAAAACAAATTTGAAGCAAAACCTAATAATGGAAATAAAAGACAGTTATTTACTTATTCTGTTTTCACTTTTCATAAAACCACTTTCTCTAGTTCTCCAAAAAAAGTTGTTTAACATATGTGCAATATTCCCTCCCTTACTGGGAGCACCTTCACATGTGGGATTATCTAGAACCCAGGTTTAAAATGGGATCAGCATCTTGAATATGACAAGAATCTCTTGATTCTGCTACAAGTGAAAAAATGATCATGGTCCTTTTGAAAGTCACAATTAATAATTAAGCTAAACAGTGAATAAAATTAAACCTGCAAGTGTGAAAGAGACCTAATGCCAAAGTCAAATCCAAAAGTCTCTTTAATTGCTTTGTGACTGGTTGAAGGCTGAAAACATGTATAATATTAACTGGTCAGAAAAATTGTCTATTTAAGTATTTTAACTTAATTGTTGTTAAAAAAAGCAACCTCTGCCAACCTTATAGAAGATACTTTGAAGTAGCTTCTTCTTCACAGTCTACTGACAATTGTAAATACAAGTAATATTTTGTATTTTTTGTCATCTGTCTGGTCCAAAAGTCCAATGTGTCATATAGTGGTCTCTGAATTACCAACATGCTTGCTGATAACAAGCCTAATAATAGAATAACTTGTATGTCCTTCTCAAATACTACATTTTAGTTAGAGCAGGATTTAAATTCATTTGGGTCAGTTCAGACTTTCATTGGATCTGCAAAGTATTCAAGGGAAGGAAGCCTTTCAAAATATGAAATCAATACATGCATTCTGTGCCATCAGATGGTGGGGCCTCCTTTGATGCCGCTCTGCTCTTCTCTCCCAAGTACTTCATGTTCCACACCAAAGGCAACGCTTCACTTTGAACAACTGCAGTTCAAACTGTGCATAGAAAACATATTTAGATACTCTGAGTGCTTTCTCCTTCAGATGTATTAGGCTTTATAAAATTGCTCTTCTCCTTTAGGGCCACTGCTGTTGAAATAATTTTGAAGTGTGGCACAGTACACAGTAAAATTGCACATGTAATAGCGTGGGCAGTTGAAAAGAATGAGGTAGATACCATACTATGATCTGTATAATAATGGAATTATATGTTGCAATTATCAAATAGATGGTATATTCTAATTCCTTTTAATGAATTGTCAGCAGTGCTTGTAAGTTGATTTAGATAGGCTTATGTCCTTAAAGTATTCTAACTACTAATATAATTCCCACCAAGTAATACAGTGCTATATTTAAAAGTTAATTTTATATTAATTATTATTTAAGTATTAATATATTTGGATTTAATTTAAAGATTGTAATTGATTCAGCAGTATAATGCATTATTAATGTCTATTATTTAATGTAATTTATAATACCAAACATCTTGTTGGTATTTTTAAATAAGAAAATAGATGGGTAGATCATTATACACTGTGAAATTAGGGAAATGAAAGAGATGCATCTTCTCCCTGTTATCTCTGTTTCTCTTTCTTCCTTTATTGCATTTTGTTTCACAAGATATTGAAGATCTAATGAATATTCAAATATATGCAAGTCCTGTTGCAGCACCATACATCATACACACAAAACACATGCACCTTACATATAATTCTATCCTGCATTTATTTATCTGTATTTAAAGATGATTTTATCCATAAAAGATGACTTTTGTAGGATTTGCATTTCTAACTTCACCCAAGGAATTATCCAGATACAAAATTGCAGAAGATCTAGTTAAATTTGCCATCAAAAAGTGATGAAGCAACCTGTAAATTATCTTGCCTTCATCTCCTCAGCCATCAAAAACACCTGAAAAACAATCCTCCTTTCTCCTTCCTATCCCCACTTGCAAGGCAGCAGGACATTCAACTTCTCATTCAACCTTTGGTGCAACTAATTGCTTGAAATTGGTCATTTTTTATATTTGGCACAGTGTTACCTGAAGGAGCATCAAGCCTTCCTGCAATGTGACAATGTGATACTGGGAACTGCTCTTTTGCTGGGGCCCCATTTGTATGAATTCCCACAACAACCAAATCCTTTCAGCATAACCCTGGAGGTACATGTTCCTCCTGATGATTTGTCAACTTTGTCTGTTCAGAAAATTTTATGGGGTAGGAAATTTTTTGTACATCTTATCAATCAAAACTGATTCTTGTAATACACATAATTCTGCCTTTTTTTTTTTTTTAAAACCCCTAGTGGAAATGCAAAAATCTGTAATATTCAATTAATTTCAAAACAGGCTGCAAGTACTGAATGAAACAATTCATATATTAAAGTATTTTGTTACATAATTTCAGTACAAAAAAAGCACTCTAATCATTCAGAAAACAAAAATAAGATGCTGTAATCTGTACTTAGTAAAAAACACTCTTGATATTTTAAAATTAATGAAATATTTTAAAACTCTCATTTTAAGTCTTTTATTCTCTCACTTTGAATTTTTCTAGGTCAATTTTATCCCTCTATAAGCATTACTCACTACCATGTTATATTCTAGATCATATAAAATTAAAAAAAAATATTGAGAAAAAATACTGGGTTTGTTTTGGGGTTTTTTTAAGGAGAAAATTCAAAATTATTTTTGTGTTTAAAATTGCACTTCCAGAATCATATAAAGACACCACTCTAAAATATTACCTTTTTTGCTGTAGTCTGGGTGACTCAGCCTGTGGTTAGGAGAGACTTCCCCTTCTTTGCATGTCAATTTTCTACCCATTAATTTGATACCCCCTTCCTTGAAATTTCACCTACTTACTTTTGTATCATGAAAGTCATTTCCTGAAGTCTTTGCATCAACCCCCAACTGCTTTTGGGGTGTCATGGCTGCATGTCACATGGACTGTGACATTGTATTTGTATATGAATTATGTCTTTCTCAGAGAGGATGAAGTGCTCTCTGGAGGTACCTCTCTCAGCCATAAGGGCCCTAGCAAAGAAACTTTAACTAAAAGCCCAGTTTTCAGATATCTAAAACTACATTTGGAAACCACCTTTGAATTACAGATGGAAAGTGTAAGGAGTAGCCAAACCTAATCTGAAGTCCTGAGTAGTTTTTTCCTTACCCCCATCCCTCTGTGTTTCCATGGGTCCATCTCTCTTTCTCCTCTTCCTTGGTGTCTGTCTGCCTTGTGCTTTGGCTGAGATAAAACTCCCTGTGTTCTTTAACCACTTGCCATTTGTGCAGTGACATTACACTGCTTCAAGAAGAGACCTTTCTTTTCTCTAAAAAAAAAAAACTTTCCTTTTATTTTTTTTCACTATTCACATAATGTTCCAATTTTTAGTCCTTGCAATGACTCCAGTTTTGCTGTCATAACCTAGTTCAGCTCTGCTGCGATGACCATGAAGATTTGTATGCTTCAGATGTTAGTTGGTTTTGAATTTTCCCAAATTTTTCACTTTCTCTTCTTCTCTCTAGTGCTTTTGGGTTGTGATTCATCAGCTGAACATGCTTGGCTGCATAAGAACAAACTGATCCAGAAATAAAAATG
Source organism: Cyanoderma ruficeps (assembly GCA_008694505.1). NCBI lineage: Eukaryota > Metazoa > Chordata > Aves > Passeriformes > Timaliidae > Cyanoderma > Cyanoderma ruficeps. The sequence continues at coordinate 7,034,546 of VZDJ01000074.1, forward strand.
CTTTGCTTATCTCAGGTCTGACAGAGGATGGTACTTTAGAGGACAGCAGCCTTTCCTCAAAAAAGCATGTAGTACCTATTTTAAGGAAGGGTTTGTCAGTACTTCAGAAATGTTGGGATGAAATCATACAGTTTGTTGTGATGAATCATTGTCTTTAACGGTGTTTTATACATATGTGTTTATAATCACAGAAAAGTTGAAGTCAGAAGGGGCCTCTGGAGGTCATTGGGTCCAACAATCAGTCTAAAGAAGTGACAGATCTAAAATTTGTCTTCTTGGGTCCCTGATCCACTTGAATTATAAAAATATCAATGAATTCTACAGCTTCTCATGGCATCCTGTTCCAGTGCTTATTCATCACTTACTAACAAAATTGTTTTTTCCTTCTGTCCAGCCAAAATTTCCTTTGTAGTAATTTGCCTCAAGTCCTTTTGGTGTGAGTCTCTGCAAAATTCTGGCTGCATCTTTTTTATAATTTTGCCTGAGCAGCAGCCAGCAGCAGTTAAATTACCGTTTAGGCTTCTCTTCCCCAGGCTGAACAAACCCATGAGGCTCATCCTCTTCTTGCATTCATGTTCCAGTCCCTTTAGTGGCCCTTCTCTGGACCATCTCTGGTTTGCTGATGTCTTTATTTTGTTGGAGACACAGAACTGGCCATAACAAACCTGAAACTGTTACATGAATGAGTCACCAGGTAAAAAGGCAGTAGCTGCAAAGCTCTGTATCTGGCTAAATAAAGCAAAATTCTGGTAAAGTTCTGCAAAGATTAAGAACAAGACAGAAATGCCCTTCATTCCCAGTGTTCAGCAAAGCAACAGAAGGGCACCAAGGAAATTCAAATTATGAAACATTCTTGATGAAATATTAATAAAACCATACTATGGTCTTAATTGCTATAATTTAACACCCTGTATGCTATAAATATTTTAGAAACGTGGTAAAATGGAACATTAAGGAGGGGTCAAGGGATAATAATATACATTAATCTTGATGGGTAGAGATGTATACCTCATGCTTAATTTATGTTTATACTACAGTTCTGTATTCCTTTTTGAAGAGTAGACTGTGGAATAAGCTATATGTGTGCATCTTATATTGAGACATGCATGTTATGTGTGTATGTGTAGATTATTGTAGGTATTTATAAAGTACAGGGCTCTGGTGTGTCATATAGATATATAGGGATATAGATATATAAAGAAATTTTAAAATACCTTTACAACTGCATGTTCTCCTTTATAAATCAGTCATGGATCCAGCAGTCTACAAAGCAGGAGGGTCAGGAAATATGCAAACCACTTTTTCACAAAATAATTTCCCAAGGAAGTCATTATCTATACTGCTCTTGCAATAGCCACCTTTTCTTTTCAGTAGAAAATATTTCTTTTAAAGCCAGTTTCCATGTATTTTCATGAAGGGGAAACCCTGGAAACAATCCTGTGCTATGGTCACAGTGTCAGGGAGGTGAAAGCATGGCTTTATTGACAGTCTTAGGGGTACTTTACAGCCTGTCTTGGTAAGGAAGTGTCTGCCAGACAAACAGCAGTCAGACAGAAGTCAGAAAACGTTTCACTGAGCTTTTGACTCTCCTATAGATTTTCACCCCATAAGGGTGCTATTGTGCTAATTTTTTTCCGAAAATAGCGTGCAGAAATTGCTTGAAATTGCTGGCACTGTAATAGTGACCTGTGCCCATGTATGCGTAAAGCAGATAGGCATTTCATTTACATTTCTCGAAAATTGTAGGCAGTAATGATTCCTATGTGTTAAATTGCATAATCCATACAAGTCTGACAGGCTTATAAAGGCTGTGGGCCAATGTCTCCTTTTGAATGTATCAGTGCCAATGAAAGGGGTTATCATACCCTTGAGAGAGGTTACTGCTGCCATGTGCCTGCTGGTGGAACTGCTCCTGTGGGCACTCTCTAAACCACGTCAGTCAAAATTTACCAAGTAGGCTCAACTAGTTTAAATAGCAGATTTTTTGCTAATGATGCACGTTTTGAAAATACGAAGGATAAGGGGCTACTCATAGGAGGGTGTAGGTGGCATTTTGATGGACAGTGAACAGTTTTATCAGCAGGGCAGACTCCTGATTCACAGCATTAGTCCACAGCCTCTCACTGTCAATTCACCTGTCTTCCTTAGTTTAAATGTTTCTGCAGTTGCTTATGATTTCTTTTTAAAAATGCTGCATGACAAAATTTTTTTCTTTTGGGATGTAGGATTCTCACACAAAGCATACAGAATTCTGGGACACAGAACAGCACTTTGCCCAACGAGAGGTTGGTGATCGGATTTATAACCTGCTCAGATGGAACTGGCCCCGTGGGGTGTGGCACAGCCCAGGTAGTCTTTCCTACACTTTGAAGGGATGTCCTAAAAAATGTTTTCATAGCATTGTTAGAGGAGGGATGGTGCCAGCAGAAACTCATTCCAGTGAGCACTGGGTTAAACTTACTGCAAAGGAGAGACCTCTCCATCACACCATTTACAGAATGGGAAAGCTTTGCCTTTGCTTCCAGCACTTCTGGGAGAGCTGATCAGTGTCCTTTCCTGCCATTTCTCCTTATTTTAAACCCTGCCAATAAGTCTCTTCTGTCCCTAACAGTGAAACAGTGAAAGTGCTGCAGGTTTTAAAGGATTTATCAGGCTTAGTTGAACACATCGCTTCCCATGCCAAAAAAATAAGAGAAAGAATGTTGTGTGGATGGAGGCAGCTTTGGCAATCTGCTGTTCTCTTGCCTAATATCCATTCCTTGTTTTCTCTACCCCTCTGTCACCTATTACTGTCTCCACTCATTTGGTAGATATAAACTCTTTTGCACAGGAACCACCTTTTAGTAGCATGTTCACACAGTGCCTTTGGCACAGTGATTCTGGCCATGAAAAGCATTGTAGGTGAGGTTGTAATAATCATAATACTTTGAGTACTGCAAAGCAGCCATCCTTCATGCACTCAGATCTTTCCTGTTATATCCTTCTCCTCATTCCCATCAAATGTGCATACCTGCAGACACAGGCACATTCAAATCCTGTAAAGGCATTTAGGACACAGTTATCTCTGTAGGCAAGCATTTATCTTCCTTATTTTGCACTTCACCCATCCAAGGATAAAATAATGGGTGTTTTTTACATGATTAAAGTTTATATTCCTCAAAAAGTGTTTGGCCTGTATTTCTGAAGTATAAGGGTTCTTCCATTCTTGCTGATTTTCAATAATTCCTTTTAAAGGTAGTGAAGTAGCTTCCAGAATTTTCATGAAAGCAGAATTATGAAAAACTGTTCTGAAAAACAATGGGCAAGTTAACATTGTCCCTATTCACTCTCATCTGAAAGCTTTATTGTGACTCTTGTTACTAGTGGCATCCTTGGTAATAAATATTTTCATTTTATTCTGAGGCACAGCAAATAGATTTTGTTAGTGAATGACCTTGTGCATTAGCTGTGCTATTCATGATTTAGTGAGCCAGTCAGTTGAAATATTGCTAATGTTTTTGTGACTCAGTCTTGTTACATTTGTGCCACGAGGATGACATTAAGTGTAGTCGTAGATGAATAACAAATAACGTGTCTCGAAGTTGTGTTTTGGATCATTAAAGAAATGAACCTACAGGGTGCCGTTTTATTAACTGAGGAAATGACTGGGAAAAAAACGACAGTTCTTGAATGTGTATTTATTAAAAATAACATTTGGCATGCTGAGAATTAGTGGTAGTGTCTGTTAAATTTTTCATAAACCAGTGCAAATACACCACAGTGTCCATCCAAAGATTTTGACAGATTTTAAATAAGTGTAAGAATAATTCATACATTTCTTACCGTTTCAGGCTAAGACTCAAAATGGGGCATGCAGGAGAATGCTAAAAAACTAGAGCATAACAAAGATGAGGATTAATAATTAGATGCTAATATGGGTATTTTAAAATAATATGTATTATGATGTGAAAGGGGGTCAGTGTACTTTCCAGGGATACCCTTGGGAGGAATGGATTTCTTTAGAAGTTCGACAGCTATTCTTGGGTTTGTTTCCTGAGTCCATCCGTTTCTTTTATGTTAAAAAATAATGGAAACTCTAGAAAGAGTATCTTGTAGACTTTTGGAGAGATGGTTTAGTCCTTTCCTTTGCCCCAGTTACACATGGTCACTTAAGAAGGTCACTTAAGTTCCAGATAACAGGGTTTCCTGAAATTCTGCAAAGCTACAACCATAAGTATCAACCTTGGGGTTACTTCAGTGGCTCTTTCTGCTTATTTAAAATAATTAATCACAAAGAGGAGATGCAATGAGAGATCAAAATGAGTTATATGGAAGGAGAGACTATTCAAATAGAAGGAAAAAGCAGATACAAAACCAGAATATTGGCTACTTTTGAGAAGCTGAGTTACTGCTAATACCTGCTTGGTTGTTTTTTTTTTTTGGTAGTATTTTCAGCCCAAGATAATTAAAGCAAACTGTTGAATTCTTGACTATAAATAAAACAAGGCAGGACACCTGTTCTTGTCTATTTAAAAGGAAAAAAGCCGCAGCTTTATACTTATCTTATGGACTGTTGCTTTTCACAGTGTGGTGAAGGTGGGGAGGCCAGGAGTGCTCTTCATGAAAAGGGCTAAGAAAGGTCCAGTGGGTCTTTCTTGCCCACTCATCCCCTGGGACCACAAATCTTGCTTGCTGGTTTTTAAACGTTAAGGTTTGAGACATGATGATGAACTTCAACGTTAAGCTAAGTGGGACTTTAAAAAAGGACAAGTAATAGTTGATGTAGACATTAGCAATCATCCAGAAATAACTGCAGAGAAGCACTGCCCTGGTAGTCACAGCACTTTGGTCTACCTGAACCTGCTCTGCTCCAGTTTCAGCTCAACATCCCACAAGTTGTTTCGTCTGATTTTTCTGTTCAGAGCTGAAACTTGTCAAGGAATATTTATGTGAACAAATTTTGATGTGAAAAGTGGAATGACACTTCTTTTTTTTCATTTTCTGCTAACACTGGCTGAATTGGTACAACTTTGCTATAAATAATGGATAAATGTTTTAAGTATGCAAGCGAGTTTTTACACATACATGCACTGCACTCTGTCAAGTAATGTGCAGCATTGAATTGTCGCTGTTAAAATGGTCAGTAGTGTTAAAAACTGTCACTGTTAAACAGTCATTGAAATATATTTTGTGTTCCTAAAGCATATACAACATATAACAGCATATATATACATATATACACACATATGTGCATATATATGACATATAACAAAAGATACATATCCAGAGCATGGTTATTTTTGTTATTCCTCAAAACTCTTCTTTTGATGGACACCAATCTGCTTATATTGTTTAAGAGAATATTTTTGATAATGGGTTCTTGAAGCTCTGCCAAAAAATAAGTATTTGGGATAGATAAAGGTTTTTCATTCCTGCAGTTCTAATTCATATAAACTGGGTTTGTTCACACTTCAGAAACTGAATCATCCTCACACCACCCCTTGAAAATCCTTTTCTGGAGCCATGGCATTGTCTATTGAACTGTCTTACTGCTGAGGTATTTTAGAACTTGTCTACATGTGTTTCTTACAAGGGAATGCCTGTGGGGAAAAAAATAGGATTGGTTGATACAGCAGGCCTTTCCAGGCATGTATTTATATCTATCATAAATAAACTATACCGATCTCAGGATGGAATAAGTAAATCTCTGGTGGTAACTATTTACTTCTCTTGACAAGGCAAAGAATTTGACTGATTTCTTAGTTGATACCCCAAAGTTTGTAGAGATGGATCCCATCATGAAGCAAAACAGCTCCAGAGAAATAAAAAATGTCATTTCATACATCCCAAACTCCTTTACTACAGTTTAAATATCAAATTTTGGAATAGCAGTGTGCTCTTTTTAAAGGAAAGTTAAAGGAAGACATGAAATTGAGCAGTTATTTATTGGAGAAGTGGAAATAAGTCAATACAAGCAGTCATGCAGAAAGAATGTGTTTAAAATACATCCCTAATCTATGCAAAGACATAGGTACCTGAGATCCTGCTGTATAAAATCATTGCTGCTCTATCCTTGAATATTACCTGGGCATGGGTGTAAAGAGGTAAATGGTTTAGAGTGGGAAAAGTGAAATTGTTTCAGTGAATAAGTTTAAAAAATATACAGCTCTTGACAGCTACTCAAGTATGGCCCAATTTCTCTCTTAGGGAAACATGCAGTTTTGCTATTTCCCTGACAAAGGGATTTTGTGTGTATTTTCTGTACAGAATTAAAGACAAACAGAGATGGAAAATTCCCTGATTATGAGTGTGGATATTTAGCTGCCTCATACCAAAATCTGTGAGAACTCAAAGGTGCACAGGGAGTGGTGAACATGGCCTGAATTTCCATCTGCTGGTTTTATTGGCTAGAGTGGGTTGTAAAGGATGTTTGCTCTCAAAATTGCTGGAGATGCAAACAATATTTTAAATTACTCCAGGCAACAAGGTACTGCATCTGAACAGATTGAAAGCTGAAATGTTGATATCAGAAATTAAATTAATGCACATGAGATTGAAACAATATCTAATTAAAATCACTTGAAAAACGACTTGAAAATTGAATATGACATAGTATTTTAGTGGGCTGTTGCTAGCACAGCGATGTGGTTTTGACTTTTCTGCAACCATTTCCATTCCAGGCCTGGCTGCCAGTTAAATAGAAATTACACATGAAGCAGCTATCTCGTGCCATCACCCTGTAAAGATTGGAAGACAAAATACCTTCTGCCTGCAGCTTGTGTACTTGTTCCTCGCTAATTCCATCATAAAATTTAGTACAGGCACCCTTCTTTTCACTTTATCTGGCCACTTGAGTTGGACATTCTAGTTCTGAGCAGATGCATTTTGGATATTCCACATTGTGCTTTTGACTTGCTGTGTATATGCCAAGGACAAAGGCACTCTCTTTGAACCATGCTATGAAGAAGCTTTCCAAATATTCAAGGATTCCTTGCAGGGGAGGAGAAGGAAAAGTCTAACTTGACCTAAATAAATGCAACATTTTCTTGTCTTAGAGATACTTGTTAACGAGCTAAAAACTGTAATAAGCACCATCTCTCTGGAATTTCCTTCCTCCTTTTCTCTTTCCTTTTCTCAGAGAGGAAAATAAATTAAATTCTTCTAAACGTGTCTCTTTGAAAGGAGCTTTGCAACAAGCTGATGGGAAGAAACAGTGGTTGTAGAATTCCTCTGACAGCCTACAGTAAATCTGAATTAGTTGCCCTCAATTTATTGACTGGAGGTCTAGTCAATATAGTTAGCAAGTCTAGAACATTAATTGGCTCATTCTAAAATGGGCAGGTAATAGAGGTCAGGGGAATCGTGCCCATAAGTGCTTTTTTTCCTACATTCAATTAAATACAACACACACTCAAAGTCAGATACACACCAAAAATCAAGTTTTTCTTGTTAGTGATGCCATCTTCCCAGAAACATTTTTCATATTTAAGGGTGGTTTCTGCTTTGTGGCAGGTGACTCCTGCAACAGCCTGGGAGACAAACTGGGGAGGATTCCTGCTGAAACCCTTTCCCTGGTTCCCTTCCCCTCGCTCGTGCCTGTGTGTGCTCCCAGGAGCCAGCTGGAGGCTGCAGCTGTGCCTGGCAGCCTGCCTGATGGAAAACCTTTTCCCACAAGTGTGGTAATGAGACTGGAGCTCTGCTCAGAGCCCTCCATAACTTGCTCCTTCTAATAACTGATGGACTCTGAGGTTAAACCTGCCAAAGCTACACACTCCAGTTCCTGACTGTGCCACTGACAGATAGCTTTGCTGGAGGAAATAAACGTTTGCCCTCAGAAAACGCATCAGACCTCCCTCAGGTTGGTGAAGACTGAGCAGTGACAATCCCTGCCCTAAAACACTCAGTAACACCCTCATGCTCTCTAATAGAGCAAAGCCATTAAATTGCCCCCATTGTAATTTAGATCACAGAAGAGACTTCCACAGATTCTTTCAGGTTAAAATAACTGGTATACAGAGAGCAGGCAAAATTATTCCACTGTAGCTACGTGCTTAATTATATGGAATACTGCATAAATTGTCAAGTGCAAAGAATTATTCTGATAAATTAAAATACTAATTAAATAGGCTATTGCAGAATTTTGAGAACATTATAGGCCTCTGCTTCTTCAGGTAATTTGCATATCCTTCATCTAGTGAATTTAATTTAAAGGCCTCCCTTTTTGTGTGTTTGGAAGCCGTTTTTGTTTCAATGGAAGATTAAAAAATGGATTTATATGTTGCTAACTGGTTTGAGGGGGATTTTGTTGGGATATTTTTTCTTTTTCTTTTTCTTTTTCTTTTTCTTTTTCTTTTTCTTTTTCTTTTTCTTTTTCTTTTTCTTTTTCTTTTTCTTTTTCTTTTTCTTTTTCTTTTTCTTTTTCTTTTTCTTTTTCTTTCTCTTTCTCTTTCTCTTTCTCTTTCTCTTTTTTGAATAGCTGTGCCTATTATGCCTCTTTACTGATGAGTTTGTCAGTTCTCCATTAGTATTATAGGACTTTAAACTGTGACCATAAAAATAACTGATGAAATGTGCAATATACTGTGTTACCCAGAACTGCAATTTCCACTTTCATAAAATTTTCAACTAAAATATCAGCTGCTGTATACTGGCATTTGAATAAAAGCTAGCAGTTAATACACTAAAATATTTTCAAAAATTTGGGCCAATCTTTAGAGAATTAGTTGCTTGTTTTTAATATCTGAATATAATTTCCCCTCCCACTTCTTCCATCTATCTATATTGACTGTGTCTTCTCATCTTAAATTCTCCATTATAGTTCTGCATAGAAAAGGTTAAGTGGTTGTATTCACCATTCCACAGCTTGAGGCAGCTGCCTGATATGTAGTTGCTGCTTCAGCTTCAGCACCATTTTTGACAGAATTTCTTGACCTTCCTGGGCAGCTTGTGGAGTTCAAGGTTAGCTAAAATTCTCCCCTGTACACGCCTGGAGTGAGCACGCCAGAGACTGTCAGCTGTGTCTCTCTCCACAATCTGACAGAGCCTGGGCTTGACCATTTTCCGGTTATGATTTAATCAATAACACCTCGTGCCTTCATGCCTCCTAATTTTGGCAGGGTTTGTGTTAGCATGGCTGTCAGACCTGTCCTTTGTGTTTCAGCCAATATCAAGGGGGAAGGAAGGGCTATTAAATAAACCTTTTTTGTTGTTGTTTTTTAATATCAAAGCTTCAATAATTAATGTCTGCAGGAAACCTATGAAAAGGAGGTCAAATCTGTAATAGTAATTATAAAATTCAGCGATTCAGCAGACCCAATATTTTCTATTAACTGTTCATGTGGTAAGAAATTACACAGTGGGATTTGAGCTTTGTTGTTTACTTATAGCCATTTATTTTGCAGCCACTCTGCTGTGCAGCTTTCTTTATCCTAAGCTGCCAAAGAATCATTTGTTGGACCATTCAGTTTCTTTGAAGGAGGCTGTGGAACTTTCTCATTTTATAAATCTACATTTTTGCCCTTGGTAGAAATCTGCCTTTAATGTGTTTGCTGGGTGTGAGGTGGTCGGTGTGGTAGCATGGCATATCTTTGCAAAGATTTACTGGTTTTTTGGAAATTCCTACTGCACAAAATATACAACACTGCAAAACATGGTCTCAAATCTCGTTTTTCAGTCAGCTCACCTTCACATGGTCCCTTTGGCTCTGGGTAGAATAAATGTTTGTGAATGTGTAAAGCATGGCACAGGTGTTAAGTATGTGAGTATTGCATGCAGGTTTAAGGTGATCATTCAGCAAAACATCCATTTGAGCTTTCTTGGCTTGAGACTTCTCTGCTTCATCAGTAGCATATTAAAAAGATGCAAAAATAAAAGTGTCTGGGTCTGAAAGGTGTACAGAGCTTTCTTCTTTGTTTAAATTTAGGGCAATATTCCCCCCTTCCAGAAGGCAGTGAGAAAAGCTTTTTTGTGTTAGAATTGCTAGAGGTGTAACTTCTTGAGTCTTTGCATGTCAAAACTCTTACAAAAATCTTCCCATAAGTGGTGAGATGAAACCTAATGATCCAACTTACCTCTGGAATAAGTGTGAGTCATTTGTGTTACACTTTGGACAAATTCAATAAAGTATCAGTTCATAATAATCTTACTTCAAGAAATGTCTGCTGCAATCTGAGCAGTTTTGAATGCTTCAAAAGGCAACAATTAAAGAGAATTCTTCACAAATGAAAAAAAAATGTTTATTCCCTTAAGTATTTTCATGTAAATTTACATTAAAGTGTGCAGTGTGTCCTAGCACTTCGTGACCTTTCTGACTGGAAGGTTTGCTTTAGGCAACCAAAACTGAGAAGCTGCATCTTTCAAATTTTGTTCATAATCAAAGAAAAGAGGTAGGTGCCTGCAGATATGTGTAAGATGTGTGGGATGACTCATCACATTAAATGTGCATCCCTTTCCAAAGACAGCAGAGAGAACCCAGATGACTCACTTGGATTACTGGCAGCTAAAGGAAGGAGAGGTTAACAAGGCTGCAAGGCTTCATTGCTCCTCATAAATAAATCAAACCAGGTTGCCTGGATTTTGGCCATGAGTCCAACTGACAAAGTTTGCATCTAGAAGGTTAAAATCTTCCCATCCAGAATAGGATGCCATTACCCATACACCCAGCAAGGAGTAATCTCATCCTTGTGCTGTTGTCAGAACTGTGGTTGAACACTGTTTTGTTGAGGCTTCCAACAGTCACAGGCCAAAATCATATCACACCACAGGTTTAAGAGAATGGGTAATTGTACAACAGTGCTCAAGCTCAGGCCCTGAGCATGTTTGGGTTGCAAGTGTAATTGTAATCTTAGTGATTATTACCTTTATTTAACTGTTTCATGCTGGGTTGTTTTGTTTTAGTTTGTAATGCTTTTAGTGATATAGATGCTGATAAAGAGAAAAAACTATTCTTTTTTTAATTGTGCATTGCGTCCTGGTGGTGTGAAATAAACTGTTTTACCTGTGAGATAAGAGTCTGTATCAGTTGGGAAAAGTCCTACACAGTGACAGCACTGTTCTCGTGGTACTGCTCTGCTCTTCAATGCAAGGAAGAGGAAAATATCCTCAGAAAATAACTTTCCAAACAAATTGTATATCTGTGTTAAATGTGTGTAATATTGTGTAAAATAGAATTAGCTTGGCTTTCTTTTTCACATAATAATGAGTAATTAATAACGTAAATACACATTCAAAAAACTGACTAGCAGAGTTGCTCTCAGGGAAGGATATTCCATAGATGTATTGGGTAGGAACTGTCATGAAGATATTGATGAAGGAAAGAAGGTTGGTGGGAAATGCTGTAAAATCGTACATATTCCAGCTTTCTTTTAACTCTCTCAACTTTATTTTTTCCTTACAGCCATAAACAAAGAGAAGCTTGAAAAAATAACTGGACTGAAAATTCTCCAGACTGGTGTGGGGGAGGTAAGTGGCTTTCAGGCATTTTACATTCTCAAAAATATTTTAGTTATTGGGATTTCTTTAAGAAACTCTGGAGCTCATGAACGTTTGTGTGCTACCAGTCTCATAGTGCTAAGGGCCTTTTTATGATACAGTTGCATCTGTCAAAATACAATCTGCTGCACAAATAGCACTGTATCCCACAGAGGAAAAAAAATCATCTTTATGAGGAAAGTGCAGCCAGCTTTAAGAAATGCAGTTTTTGCTTTGTTGTATCACAGGGAAAAAATCCCCAAAGATGAGCACAGTGACTGAAGTCATCATATTATTCCCCTTGGTTTTGATAGAGTGCTATCTCATCTAGATCAGTGGAAGTTTAAATTTGGGGTAAAGAATCTTTAGATATTAGAGAGAATCTGACATCTGAATGTCTCGCTTATTTTGGATGTAACTTGAAATATAAATAAAACATGTGTCTGTTATTATAGTGATATCACTAAGCAAAAACTCCACCAAGCAGTTCATCATTTATTAATAAACATGATGCTATCTGTTAAGAACCTTGTATGAACTACAGTTGATTGCTAATTCTCGTGCTAATTTTGTGTACACAGTTATCTCTTTTTTTCCTTTTCATTTAAGTAATTTTGCTAGTGGTGAATGCTCACAGGGCTAGGCAAATGCCTTTTTCTCATGATTGCATTATTCTCCGTATTAAAAATAATGAATTACTAACTTCTAATATACCAAAGGAATAGGTTGTTTTCTTTCTTTACTGATTTTTGGGGTTTATATTTCTGATTTTTATTAGTTCGTGCTTAAGAACTTAACTTGCCAAGATTTCTGAGGTTCACTGTGTGACTTCGTTCACATTATTGAACATCTTGGTCCTGAAGAGGTAATAACACTGAGACCTGCTGTGACGCTGAGGGCCAAAGCTAAAAGAATTAGAACTTGGAAACAAAGATAGGTGAAATCATCAGAAGATGAAAACCATCATTTCTCCTTAACTGATTTATCTAGGAATGTTTCTTATGGGTGCATAACCTTAGAAACTGGGAAGTATATCTTGGGGCATGGCTGTGCACCTCAGGCTATGTCCTGACTTCAGGCCAGGCTGAAGCTTGTGGTTGTGCTGTCTGTAGCCCCTGTTTTCTGTAAAATAACAGGAGAACCAAGATTGGGATACAGGCTGTGGAAGCCAGGCTCAGTATAATTTTACCCAATGGGACTCATCCATGCTAATGAAATACCTCCATGTATTTTGTCCAATTCCAATCATTGAACAGATTCCAGTCTGCTGAGAAATCAGCTGGAGAATGAAAATCCACTTCAGATGCTTACTGTTACATGAGTTTTTGTATTATATGTGGTCAATGGAGGAAGAATTCCCTTTTGGAGAGTTGGAATGCAGGAAGTTATCACCTGCTAAATGTATCATTAATCCCCATTGTAGCAATGGGATTGCTGTAACCATGGTAGTCTAAGGATGAACTGGAGCTATAACCTTAGGATTTCCTAGATTCTAAGACCAGCTAACAGAGTGGGAAAAACTGGAGAGTTCTTGGGCCAGAGACCTTACCAGCCTGATTCTTGTGTTTGGTTTTAAAAAAGTCACTGTAGAACTCACCTTCTGCATATTCAGGCTGTCGTAACTTTTTATAAAAAACCACGAATACAACTTGCATTAATGAAGACTTTGACAGAATTTTGTGCTTTACACTTTACCAAATACGTATTATTTGAAGGCAAAAAGTGAAAACTGCTTAACCCAAGTAAAGCAGACAATTTGGCCTAAATATATTCCAGGTATATATATATATATATATCCTGAAGAGGGTGATCAGCAGAGAAAGAACCAAGTGGTTTGGACCAAGTAAGGTGATGGAAGAACATTTATTCAGCGGCTTATGTATTTTGTTAGATGTGAATTCTCCCAGCTGTCTACATTCCCCTTTCTAAGTCTTACCAGATATGATTGTGTACATAATGAATAAATTTCTGTGGTCTCACATAAACAAAAAAAAGAGGAGTGCTGTAACCAAGCTGTCTCTCTGTTGATACAGTATGAAATTCAGGCTATTTCAGGTTAAATTTAACTATGGTAATCCAGTTTTGCAGTTTGTGCTTTATTCACCCTGGTGAATAATTATTATTGAAATAATATAAAGTATGTGTTTAAAGATAATGAAGGATTTCTTGTTGATAAGGATTCCTTTTACTTCACACTAGAATTAGGAATGGAATTATATATAATGGTGACAGTAAATCAAAGTCAAGATGCTCAAATCAAAACTACTTAGAAAAACTTCAGTAGAGAATGAGAAATGGCCTTTTCGTTTGGACAGCAGGTGAGATGCATGACAAAGTTAATGGATGTATAATCTTCACATGCAGGCCTGTAAAATAAAAAGGATTGATTTTGCAAGGCAATTTTCATATCTGAAATACCTCAAGAAAAATATAGCCCAGAAGGCAGTGGCAAATGGAGCTGCTGTCCAAACAAATGTTGGAACTCTCTTAAACTCAGCAGTAATTCATGTGTGGCTCTGGACAGTGGAATCTGTTATAGGTGTCGATGTGTGATAACAGGATTTGTGTCTCAGTGAGGAATGTGTGGACACTAGTGACTTCCCATGCCTTGGCTGTGCTAGAAGGAAACTGTCTCTTCCTCTGTGGAGATGAGAAATGCTTCTCAACGCTCCTCAATCTCTCACTTTCTTTCCCCGATCTCAAGAAAAACATTTCAAAAGCAGCAACAGATTATAAAAATTCACTTAATATAAAAATGGCTTACTGAGCCATTCAGTCAAGTCCAGGGAGGGCTGATGAATTGCTTTTATGTCACTGCATAAACATGTGCTATATAGTCATTAACAACATGGGTCTGAAGTCTACCGCAGCTGCAGTGCAGTTCATCATCTTTATGTCATGTAAAAGATTTCCACAGCTTGTGATTCTTTCTGGGCCTGTGTTAGCTGTGTTGTGTCAGTGTAGGGTTGGCTCTGCTTTAGCAGGATTAAAAATGAGTTCCTAAGCTGCGACTTCAGAAGCTGCTCATGTTTCAGGATGTTGACTTAAAAGTTCTGTACATTTCATGGGAAGATGTGAATGATAAAATGCAAAGCACTGTCTGGACTGTGGGCAAGCTGATCTTCTTTCAGACCATTATAGAACAGATTTTACCAGTATTTCCACAGTACATCCCCCTCAACATTGAACATTTGCAACAGAGCATTCAACAGTACAGGGATCCAGAGAGTTAAGAGTTTGATATTATGTGTATCACTCTTAAAATGAGAATTTTTTGACACTTATCTTGTTTCCAAGAAGGCTATTATACCAGAAAACCAGAATAACTCTGCTGTAGAGAAAACCAGTGCTGAGGTTGTAATCTTGAGGATCTGTGCATTGCTGTAATACTGACTATCTCTGGATATATTTGCCAAGATGTTTCCTTTTTATTTGCAGTTTTCCAGCAGCTATAACAGGAGCTGCAAAAAAACTAAAACTAAAAAACCTGTAGGACTCCTCTACAGTATCCGTGTGAGATTTGTTGGTCTCATTGTCATGCAGGTTTATACCACACAAATCCATCATGAGTGCTTCACACCTTCTTGTTTATTCAGATACAATGAAGCTTTGAGGTATTTTCTTTTGATCTCCTACACATGAAATAAATCTCTGAAGTTCTGAGGTCATCTTCAGCTGTTCAAGGACTTCCTATAGCTGGGTGTCCATGAGGGTATGAATACACGTGTTGTGTTATTTAGGTGTCTATCTGCATAATACCATGAAAGACACAATACTGGTAAAAAAACTGAAGAGCTAAATAGCATTTAAGCAGGACCCATAATTCTGTTCTCCTCTGCCCCAACTTGATGTGAACCACTACTTGAGCTGAACTTGTTGCTCTGCATGGCTGAGGACTTCTGCAAGGTCTTGGGGACAACATTTTGTCTCACATGAGGGGAAAGCCTCCTTAGCAGCCTCATTGCTCCACCTGACTCCTCCTGAGTTCAGGAATCAGCAGCGGCAGAAGCCCCAGTCCCACACCAACATTATTCCAACTGGAATTGTACCCAGGAGTTTCTCTGCAGCCCAAGGGAGCTCAGCAGACACCATGAGCCACAGCCCTGCACAGGGGTCATCATGTCAGATATCCCTTTAGCATCCTTTAGGAACTTTACTACTTCTATCTCTTCACATAAGCACTGTTGAATTATTATAGGAGCACTGCATTTTTAAACTGAATTCCATGCTCGGGTTGGCTGTGAGCAGAATTACTGTGACATGGATAAATGTTTATTCAGCTTTTGGCTGAAATTTGTTTTTAACCAGTTTCAGAATAACAAGTCAGGCTCTCCAGTGGCTCAAGAAAGTTTAATCAGGTTCTGGAGTATAAGAGCCTGTGATTTGAATAATCAGTGAATAAGGCCTGAAACAAACCAAGGGAATGGCACTGTTCCTGTCTTGAACAGACAAAACAGCATCCACTTCAGAATAAGGTATATTAAATTACTTCTTTCAACTTCCCAGTAAGAATGCACAGAAGAAACTGATCACTGGAATCATAACTTCATTTGTAGGATTTGAATCATGCTCTCATATGGCAGACATAAAAATTAGAACAGTTTTCAAAAGCAAATGGAAATAACCCAAAATATATGCAAAATGAATGCTTCACCATACCTCTAGATGTTCTAAAATAGAGCAGTGATATTTTGACATGTTTCAGGATATTCTCATTTATAGATATTTTGATAGGTGTAGAATTACGTTGATGTTGCATAAAGTGATGTTACTACAATAAAGAAATCTGCATTTAAAAATTCTAGTGAAGCTAGAGGACATGATAAGACAGACTTTCCAGTGATATGCAAGCTTCTGAGGCAGGAGTCGGGTTTCTAGCTTCTCACCTTCCTTAATGTTGCCAGATTTTGTCACCTATGTCTATATACCCAGATTTTACCTAGAATGATATTGGATTGAAAATCCATTAAAAAATGGAGTGCATAACTTGACAAATCATTTTCAATTGTTGAAGAATAAGGTGTAAACCCTTTACCTTTTTTCTGATCTTTGACTACTAGGTAAAATGCTAAGTGTTGGCTTTTGGCTTGTAAAGACCAAATTAGCCTGGGATCTACTCCAGCTGTCTGTGCCACAGTGACACCTTGGCAAGCAAAATGCTCCCGACCTGGAGCAGGTAGTGCCCAGGGGTGCCCAGGGGTGGAAGGGATGCTGTACCCAAGATCGTTTAGATGAGGTGGGTCTGAGACTGACCATGGTTCAGGAACAGCAGCTGTGCATGTACAGATACTCAGGTTTTAGCCCAAGAAGTTTTAGCTAAGTTTTTCAACTTCCACTGAAACCCATCCTTCTTTTACCAGAACTAATTAGGCTGAAGCCAGACTCAGGCACGTGTAAGGGCAGACACCTCTGCACTACAGGGTGAGCCTTCTTAGACCAGGGGACACCAGGGAGGGCTTTTTCCCTGTGCCTGCCTTCAGCATTTTTTTCTTACAAACCCCATGGCTTAGAGATCAACAAGTTTATTTTTCCCTGTTCTGTGAGATTGGAGCTCCCACAGACAGCTCTCGCTGTTGGATTTTGCCGATCACTGTGGCTGTGTTGATGAGCAGCCAAACAGAGATTTCCGGGAGGGGCAATGTTTGGAGCCACGTGCATTGTTGTGGGCAAGGCGTGGATCTGGTTCTTTGCCTGCAGGCATGCAACTTTAAGTCTATATATAGAAATAAGAGCAATAACATTAAATAAAATACTTTTCAGTGTACAACCCTTGAAATATTTTTGGTGAGGCCATAATGAGAAAGATGTATTTTATCCCACACACACAAATTACAGATTCTAAAGCTGTGTAACCTTTAAAAATTTGTAGATTATATTTTACATAGAATTCTAGTAGTAATATAGTGCTTATGTGAAATTTTACTAGCAGTGAATAATATCTCACTGTTACAGTTTGTAAGTACACATGAATAGTAAAGTTATGCTAATCAGAACTTAGTCACACAGTAGCGTTTAGAAGTAGCACTTTAAGAAATTTGAGGAATGAAGCTAAACAGAACATTAAATTTCTCTAAAGAGAATGATGAAGATCTATGGCTCGCTTATTTAAGACCTCGTATGCTTTTGAAAAATGCATTCTAGCTAATATTTAGAGATAATGTTAATGGTATTTATTAACTATTCATTACAGTACATAGCCCACTAGAGGGCTGCTTTTCAAATAAATTGCATCCAGAGTGTTAATAAAAGTGTTAAATGTTTAAAAACAAAAAAAATATGCAGCAGAAATATGTGTATCATTTTACCACATTATTTTATCAACTGTCTTCTGCTACTGCATATTATATACAGAGCATGCTTAGACAATATAAGTCATGGCCCCAAATCTACAAACATTTAGGATGTGCTTAGCTTTTAGTATATAGTTAGATATTCCTTTTAAGCTGCTGCTAAGTTTAGAGTTATAGAGATGCCTGGATGCTCCTGAGACTGTCTTCTGTCACATATCACACCGTCTCTGGTTGTGGAGGGGCAAAGTTCCAATGTTTATCCCCTGTATTTGATTTGAATATTGCATAGAAGAGGTATTTTGACATCTGAATGACAGGTCACAGCTTCAGTTTGGAAATCATGTGTCAGTAGTAATTTCTTTTCTTGTGCTCTGGTTGTGACAACGCCCTCCATCTTCTTTACAAATTTTTAAAGAACACGACAAGGAAATGAGGAGATTATAATGTAAAGAAAAATACAGCAAACCTGATTTTCAGAGACAACTATCAGTCTATATTGATTTATGTTTTCCTCCTGAAACAGTATATAAAGCACAAGTATTCAAGTGTCACATTGGTTCATGAATTCCTTTACAGTAGCACTGTGTGATTTAAAGGAGCAGAAGTGCCAAGTGATGTGGCAGTTGCCATGGCAACTACAGCAATTCAATTTTTATTCAGTATCATGTAAAATGAAACAAGATACGGTTTGCCTTGTGGCTTTAGGAACTTATGCATCCTACCAGTGTTGTTCCTTTTTGTCTTATTTAACATTGTGGTGGTTAAAAAGTAGTATGTGTTTGTTTTAAGGATTTATCTTGGGTTTAGGCCGTGTCATGCCATTGTTTTTAAAGCAGAGTTTCCCTTACAAACCATTATAAATCTGCAGAGAAAAGAGATTTACATACTTGCACTGGCTACATAGAGCAAACTGCAGGGTAATTCTGTTTAAGAATCAGTGTTATTATTCACCTTAACTGTGATTTGTCAGCCTGGATTCAATATATTAATAAAGAATCTTTAAATAGGAGAAGATTGTTTGTACTAGATATCTTACTGATTCATGAAATTCAGCATCCTCCTTCTACCAGCAGCCAGGTTATTATGACTCAAAGGAAAAGAAAATCTTGGGTGGTGTAATGGGTCAGCTGGGGAAGCTGCAGAATAAATTCTCCTAAACTGTCTGAAGTTTGAGGGATAGGCATGGTCAGAAATTGTAAAGAAGGGAGAGTCTTCCATCTCCACAAAAGGAGCTTGATCCTGGCAGGAGCACGTGGAATTCAAATAATCTCAAACAGATATTTAACTATTTAAGGAGAGGAAGAAGTGGCAGATCTCAGTCTCTCAGCCCTCTCTCTAGCAGACCCTGGGCAGGAAATATTCCCATATAGGTCAATGTGGAAAGACACCTGTCAGGACCTCTGCTCTGGGCCTGTAAGCACAGGAGAATAAGGGTCTGGTTCTAAGATTCAAACTTTGAGACATCCAACCTTCCTATAGGAATCCTTGACATAAGGGGCCCTATAGCTGCATCAGAGCTGGTAAAATGAACAGGAACAGGACCCAGAACCTGTCATGCTCCCACATTTGTCTGTACTGTCAAGTTGTTGTCAGTCCCTCACATTGTGTCCTGTGCCAGTTAGGACTCTTCAGGCTGTTTGCTTCTCCATCTGAGCAAGATCCCGGCCAGGCACCGTTCACAGCAGGCGGTTTCAGTGTGGTCACCATTGGACCGTGGGTGTAAAGGCATGTTAAAATTAAAGAATAATAGAATTAAAACATCAGCTGTGGGTTAAAATAGTTTTGTCATTTATTATAGGTTTTCAGTAGTAAGCTTTAAGTACTTAAGTAAAGCTTAAGATCTTTGCTTTCTGGGGAGGCCTGATAGCCCATTCTTGTTCATCCTTCTCAGAACTGTTTTGCACTTGTACATCACTAAGTTTTCACCCTCAAAGGCAACATGGCTGTTGTGTCCATCACTTCAAACTCCTTCAGAATGCAAGGCTTTATCTATTAAACATATTAAAGCAAGTTTTTGTCAGAAAACTTTCAACAAGTTTCTAAATTTAAATGTGATGGTTCCTATTAAGTTTATTTGTTGGAGCTCCATTTTGTTTCTTTTTTGCATTAATCAGCAGACTTATCCCAATGAGATAGTTTTAAGACCTAGTTTTAAAAAATGTTGGAATTGCTTTGACTAAACAGTTTTAGTTCTGGGTGCACTTTGACTGGTATCAAAGGGAAATGTTGGGTGTTTTTTTGTAATAAGAATGTGAACATACTTCACTGACTTACTAACTCAACGTTTCTGTAGAAACAACAATGAAAGTGGTTCTGAACTGCAGAATGTCCCCAGCAGGTCTCTGTGTTCACTTTGGAACATGTATCTCTGATTTGCATTGCTGGGCATTATGCACCAGCATCAAAGAGATAACTGATAGATAAGGAGAGACCTGGTAGATACAGTGCAGCTCCAGCAAAACACCCATTTCAGCGAAGAATTAAATTTGTCTGTGTACTGCACACCAAGAGCTGGGGAGAGCATGAGCACAGCACGTGCCTGGAAGCAGCTCCGGGGTCAGTGTGGCTTCTTTTAGTGCTGTGGAGAGCACTGTCATGGAGGGATTTTTCAATGTGATCTTTCAATGTGATTTTTCACTGTGAGCGTATCGAGAGCGTGAGTATCAGCACCCATGACAAGGGAAAGGGACAGGATTGTGTGCCATGGAAAAGTGACCTCATCCATTAATGCCCAGGGACCAACAGCTCAGTGTGCACTCTGGTCTCACTGAGGGATGTCATTGTCTGTCTGCTTCTTTACCTTTAACAGGTAATGACTTCATTTTACAAATGTCAATGCTGGTTTTACGATATAGATTTCACACGATTGTTAAACTGCTAATTTACAGATCTTTACTAAGTGAATGCAAACAAATTCTGGTCCTCAAAGCTCTGCTAATGCACAATGTTTGAATTTTAATTTCCAGTCCATCTTAGATTATGGTGATGAAAAACAATATTTAATCCCTCGTTAACACATGAATAAGCGGAAACTGTCATTTCCCACCAAACAATAACGGGATTATCTCAAGAACTGTCAGTTTATGTGAAAACATTATGTTGCCTAAATTTTCATAAAAATTAGCAGTGGGTAATATTCAAGATCAGAGCAATGGAAAGAGGGAAATCTGCATTCATGGTAATAAATATTCATATTTGTCTGCTCAGGAGATGAAAATCTAATCAAGGGGCTATTGATGCGCTGGCTTTTTTTTTTTCTTTTTTTTTT